>UESW01004493.1:251551-469737 GCA_900491605.1 Calamus simplicifolius
CATTATAAACTTGAAAGAATTTATGATGCCAAAATCAACTTTTGTGTTCATGGAAAGGCTCCCCCTCAATGAGGTAGCTCCCCCTATGAACCTCAATTTTATAATTCATTCAAAATTTATCAAATTCAAAAACTTAAGCAAATAAACCTTTTTTTTTTTTTTATGAAATTCAAATTATCTCTTCCCCTTAAATGAAACATATAGTTTCTTTTTCTTATTTAATTCTCTCTCCTTATTTAATCAGGGCAAATGAAAGCATCATATAGGATTTAAACAAGATCTCTAAAATATGATGATGCATATACGATTCATCATACAAATCTCTCCCCCTTTTTTGTAATCAACAAAAAGGTTGAGATGCATCAGAGCATCAACTTGATTAAATTCATTCGAATTCATTCAGCATCTAAGTTATCAATTGAGTATTGAGATATTCAAAATTATATCAAATTAAACATAAGCAATCAAGGATATTCAAGAGTACTCATAATTGAAATGAACATAACTTTTTCATTACTTCAAAAGTATGTCAAATTACATCAAAAAGTAACACAATCTTAAATTCATCAAAGTTCAAATACAGTCATATTAAAGCAAAACTTCCTAGATACAATCTAGTAAGGAAATCTAGAAATACAAACTATCATAAGTTTAAAATCATTTGACACGCTTGAAAATTAAACTCTTTAAGTGTCCAATCATCTCCATGATATCATCCTTTTGTGATTTGTTAAAGTCATTCATGGTTACTTGAATCTAGTAAGGAAATTTAGATTCTTTTACTTGGTTTGTACCCTCATGGGTAACCTCTAATCTATCCCAAATTTCTTTTGTGGAATTACAAGTAGAAATACGATTAAATTCATTAGCATCTAATGAACAATATAAGACATTCATGGCCTTAGCATTGAGCTGTGCCATTTTCCTATCATTATCATTTCAATCCCTTTCGGGCTTCGGAACAATAGTGCCATCAACAATGTGTGTGGGTGTACTAGGTCCATTAATTATAACACCCCACAATTCATAATCAGAAGCTTGAATGAATATCCTCATTCTTGCTTTCCAATATGAATAGTTGGAACCATTAAATAGGGGAGGTCTATTCGTAGAATGACCTTCGGCAAATGATCCAACATGAGCTGCCATTTGGATCTTTAGCTCTTGATCGTGTGATCAAAATCTAATGAGCACTTGCTCTGATACCAATTGTTGGCCCAAATGGCAACCCAAGAGGGGGGGGAGTGAATTGGGTTCTTTTAAAAATTGACCTTTTTTTAAAAAAAATTATCTGCTCTAAGACAAATGAAATTGATTGCAATACAAATATAAAGCACAAACAAGGAGATAGAGATAGAGATAATGAATGCACGACAAACACAAAGATTTTATAGTGGTTCGGTGTATCCAACACCTACGTCCACTCCCAAGATTCACTTGGGTCCACACTATAATCAACTAGATTACAGCCGAGTTGTTTTACAAGAGCACAACTCACAACTTGTTGTTTTCCTCCGGGATCACAATGAACGCAGCCGGTTTTCTGGGCTTACCAGCACAAAACCCTAAACTCAAGCTATTCTAGCTTGACCCGAGGTTAACAACCTCCACTAGTTCAATCCCCTTGATAGAACTAGCACAAACAAATATAAGAATGTTTTACAATGATTCACAGCTCCTTAGTTGAGCAAATATTCAAAATAAAGTAAACAAGTTTAGAAAAGCCTGTTTGGAGATGAATGAATTTGAGCTTTTTTTCTTTTTTTCTTTTCTTCTTTTCCTCTTCTCCTTTTGGAATGATGAACCAAGCCTCAGCTTTAATCCCTCACAGTTGTTGCAGTTGAGAAGATTGGAAATGGAAGAAACAGAGCTTTTACTTCAATTTGGGAAATCCATCGATTTTTTTGATTTGAATGCCTTGGATTCCTCTTTGAGCTTTTTGGAGTGGAAGGATTTGAGTTTGAAGGTTTTCTCTTGAGATTCAGGCTCAGGCTTTCTCGGATTTTTGATTTGAAATGTTTATCTATTTTTCATCTCACTTTTCAAACGGGTGTTTTCCCCCTTTTTATATATTTTCTTCAATCCGTTTTTGGGTTGAAACTAGCCATTGGAGTGTACCTGGAAACAAAATATATCTGTTAGAAATTAGGTAAAAAGGAAATATTACCGTTAGAGCTGATCTGGCAATTTAAATTTTTGTTCCAGTCAGGTTGGAGTCGGCTCCAACTTTTCAAGTGTCGGCTCCAGATCGTTTTTCAAAAATAGAAATTTCCGAGTTCGTTGAGAAGTCGGCTCCGAAAAAGTAAGTGTCGGCTCACCATCGCCAGGTGTCGGCTCCCGAATACTGTAGGTGTCGGCTCTAGGATGCTCAAAAAATCAACGTTCTGTTCACGCATCGGAGTCAGCTCCAGACACTGTAAGTGTCGACTTCGAAACTCTGGGTGTCAGCTCCGAAACTCTGGGTGTCGGCTCCGGAACGTATCAAAAATCAGAATAAAATTTGAATGGCCATGGGGTCGGCTCCAGGACTTCTAAGTGTCGACTCCAGGTTCTGAAACTTTGAAATTGAAGTTTTACAATAGATTCAAAACATGTTTCTTAATTCATTTAAATTGATCAAATAATTTTAACTACTGAAACACTTCTCAAATCCATTAGTAATCAAATAAATATACTCAATTCCTTATTAATCATCAAAATCAATAATTGGGTCAACAAGAGAGAATCAAAATACGGCAAACACAAGGATTTTATAGTGGTTCGGTGTATCCAACACCTACGTCCACTCCCAAGTGCCACTTGGGTCCACACTATAATCTACTAGATTACAGCCGAGTTATTTTACAAGCTCACAACTCAAAACTTGTTGTTTTCCCAGGGATCACAACGAACCCAGCTGGTTTTCTGGGCTCACCAACAAAAAACCCAAACCCAAGCTAATCTAGCTTATACCGAGGTATACTACCTCAACTAATTTAATCCCCCTGATTGAATTAGTAAAAACAAATGAGAATAGAATTTACAATAACAAACAGCTCCTCAAATGAGCAAATATTCAATATAAATAGACAAGGGTAAGAAAAGTCTGTTTGAAGCAGATTTGATTTGAGCTTTTCTTCTTTTCCTCTTCTCTCTTTGAGATGTTGAATCAGGCCTCAGCTCAGATTCTTCACAAAGATTGCAGATGAGAAGTTGGGAAAAATAGGGCTTTTGCACTCTTTTTCTTCTTTTGGAAAATCCTTCGATTTTGAACTTGAGTGCATTAGGATTTCTCTTTGAGCTTTCTGGAGTTGATGGATTTGAACTTAGACTCTTTCCTCTTTGATTTCTTGCTCAAGACTTCTCAAATTTTTCAATTTCTTTTCTCTATTTTTCATCTTTTTTTTTTTCAAATGGACGGGCTTCCCTTTTATAGATTCCCCTTAATCCATGATTAGGTGAAAAACTAGCCGTTGGAGATGTTTGGATTCTTCTACACACAAAGAAAATAGCCGTTAGGGGTTAGGTGAGAAGAAATCTTACCGTTGGAGTCCATTCTGACACTTTGAAAATCCATTCCTGATAGGTTGGAGTCGGCTCCAACTTTTCAGGTGTCGGCTCCAAGTCGAGTATCCAAAAATAGAAAGTCAAAGTTCGTTGAGGAGTCGGCTCCGAAAAAGTTGAGTGTCGGCTCAACGTATTCGGGAGTTGGCTCCGGAAAACTGTAAGTGTCGGCTCCAGAGTAGTCCAAAAAACATGCTTTCTGTTCTTGGATTGGAGTCGGCTCCAGAGACTGTAAGTGTCGGCTCCCAAAATCTGGGTGTCGCTTTGAAACTCTGAGTGTCGA
Organism: Calamus simplicifolius; assembly: GCA_900491605.1. Lineage (NCBI taxonomy): Eukaryota > Viridiplantae > Streptophyta > Magnoliopsida > Arecales > Arecaceae > Calamus > Calamus simplicifolius. The sequence continues at coordinate 255,378 of UESW01004493.1, forward strand.
CTCCTGACCGTGCCAAAAATCAGGAAAGCATCTGATCCGCCATGGGGTCGGCTCCAAACCTTCTAGGTGTCGACTCCAGGCTCTGAATTTTGAAACATACTTCTGGCATTTGATTCAAAACAAGTTTCTTTATACATTTTGATTGATCAACCATTTTTAAGCCCTGAAACACATGTTAAATCTATTAGTAACAAAATGAATATACTCATATCTTTTATTAATCATCAAAATCAATAATTGGGTCAACAATCTCCCCCTTTTTGATGATTATAAAAACATTGAGTATATGCATGAGTAAACAATAGGATTCTCACTCCAATTTTCTTAAATGTTTGTTCCTCATAGGTAAGCTCCCCCTGAATGAGGTAGCTCCCCCTATGATGTTCAATTTAACAATTGTTCTTCCTTTTAACAGAAAATCTTAATGTTTGATACCAATAAGGCAGTTATATCAATTTAATTGCCTCTCCTTATGTGCAGTTAATTAGATACCAATTATGCTTAATTGAGCTTATTTGATCTAATGCATATACAAAAGCTAAATATTCCTCCCCTTTTTTTGTTTTACATTCAATGCATTACAATTAGGAAACACTTACATAACTCTCCCCCTTTTTTTGTAATCAACAAAAAGATCAAGAAGTGTTAAGTAAAATGACAAAATTGATAGATTTTTCAAGGATCAAAAGATATTCATTAAGTATCAGATAAGTTCATTACATCAAAAAGTCAAATATTACAAAATGAAATTCTACTATGTCAAACATCAAACTATACTTCATTACATTAAAACTTCAAGATAAATCAACATCAAACTAGACTAATAATCACAATTATTTCTAATACGCCTTTGCAGTTCTTCTACAATCCTTGCCATTCCTTCACTCTGGGTTCTAACAAATTCCTTTAGTCTTCTATCAACAAATGCATATGCAGTCATAATTTTGTCCTGAAGCTCAGCATTGCATTTGGAGTAAGTCTCTGAATCTCCACCAATATCCTTAAGTCTTCAAAAATGTTCTTGAGATCATTCTTTAAGGATTCAGCAGAGGTACCAAGTGTAGACTCAATCAATCTAATTCTTTCATCCAATGAATAAAGAGTCTCTTTCAAGTTCATAAATTGGCTATCAAACTCTGTCTTCATTTCTTCTTTGTGAGCAGCAAATAAACTTTTGAGTTGCTCTAACTGAATATCTGAAAATCCACTAGATGACATAGGTGGCGGTACAGGAACTGGAGCAGGAGCAGGAGGTGGAGAAGATCTGCTAGGCTCTGGTGAAGGAAGCCTTGCTGATGGACCAACCTCAGATGGTGCAGAAGTCCTAATCTCAGCGGCTCTCTCATCCAGATGACCTTTCCTCTCCCATTGACCATTCACTTTAACAAACCCCATCCTGTGCACAGTGGCCAAGCTATAATAATCTATGTGTCTAAGGTTCTTTGATGGCTCATTGTCAGAAATCACAATACCTTGACTTCTAAAAACCATAGTTAAAATCATCCCATAAGGCAAAGAAGATCTTCTTTTGCCCCCGGCCTCAGCCATATAGCAAATCATCATCCAGCAAGATTAATAGGCTGACCCGTCAAGACACTGTCCATAACCATAATGTCTCTCTGAGACATACTCAAACGACCAGTCTTGGGGAATAAAATCCTACTACAGATGTTGTGAAGTAATCTAAGCTCCAAGGGCAACCGATTAGCCCTAACTTCTTCAAATTCAGTAACTTCTCTACCCAACATCCTTGACAAGGCATCAGATCTCTCACTATGAATATCAGCTACAAGCCCAGTGACAGGGATGCTCAGAAGATTTCTAAACTTTGAATGTAAGATGAACTCTCTTCCCTCTTACAAAACTGATTATCCCACCATCTCCCCTTGATAAATTAAAATAGAATTCCTTAACTAGGGCTGGATAAGTGGGAACATCTAACGAACAGACCTTGTCCCAGCCAAGCTCTTTAATATGTCTTCCAATAGAAAAGCCCTCTATCTCAAAGAAATTAAAATCTACTTTTCTACCCATAGGAATCACTCGCCCGGCTAGAGTATCTACCTGTGGAGATGAGGGACCAGGATTATCCGATGGAGTCGAGGAAGAATCGTCGCTTGGAGACGGCTCATGAACAGGACGCCGAGCCGTACGCTTCCGGATGGTTACGGGAGCATCAAGACCCGATCCCCTACGCTTAGGTGCCATAGAAATCTTTGGAAATGTTTGATTTGAGGAGAATTTGGCATAGGGAGATTTTGAAAGAGTTTGGAAAGGAATTGGAGACGATAGAAATGACGGAGGTGTCGACTCTGCCCTAATAAAGTCAATTTGGGACCACAAGGTGTCGACTCCTGCAAAGTCGGGTGTCGACTCCAAGTCGCTAACATGGTTAGCGCTCAAACTGGAGTCGGCTCCACTTATACGGGTGTCGGCTCCAAGGTCAAGGACGAGAGCGACACAGAAGAGGTGTCGACTCCTCAAATTGAAGTGTCGACTCCACTACAGTTTCAGAGAAAAATAAATGAGTTTCAAACATCCGAAACTTGTCAAAATAAGGTCAATAAATTTTTAGAAAATCTTTGGAATATGAAGAATCAATTGCATAGATGACTAGATAAATTGTCCTTAAAATTATGAAAGAAATCTCAAGAATTGATAGAAATCTAGATTGTCATTCCTTAAGGGTTTCAAAATTTCCAAAGGATCACAAATCCCTAATTCACCTCTAAGATAACAAAATCTCTCTTCACTTAAAGGTTTTGTAATATATCTGCTAATTGTTCTTCAGTATTAATATAATCAAGACAAATTTCATTATTAGCTATATGTTCTCTTATAAAGTGATATCTAATTTCAATGTGTTTGGTTCTTGAATGTTGGATTGGATTTTTAGTTAAATTTATTATACTTGTATTATCACATCTAATAGGAGTTTTATCAAGTGTTATGCCATAATCTTCAAGTTGTCGCTTAATCCAAAGGATTTGAGCATAGCAACTTCCAGCTGCAACATACTTTGCTTCAGCAGTAGATAATGCAACCGAATTTTGCTTTTTGCTAAACCAAGAGATTAAGTTACTTCCCAAAAATTGACATGCACCACTAGTACTTTTTCTATCTAGTTTACATCCAGCATAGTCAGAGTCGGAATATGCAATTAAGTTCAGTGTTGAGTCTCTAGAATACCATAATCCTACATTTTTAGTTCTACTTAGATATCTTAAGATTCTTTTCACAGCAATTAAGTGAGATTCTTTAGGTTCTGATTGAAATCTAGCACATAGACAAACAGCAAACATGATATCAGGTCTACTTGCAGTTAAGTAAAGTAGAGATCCGATCATACCTCTATAGTATTTTTGATCTACTTTCTTACCGTCTTCATCTTTGTCTAATTTGCATGAAGGACTCATAGGTGTTCCAAGGGGTTTGATTGATTCTATTCCAAACTTCTTGAGAATTTCCTTTGTATACTTTGTTTGGTTAATGAAAATCCCTTCTTTGCTTTGCTTGATTTGAAGTCCTAGGAAGAAGTTGAGTTCTCCCATCATGCTCATTTCAAATTCACCCTGCATTAACTTAGCAAATTCTTGATACAAGAGATTGTTAGTAGCACCGAATACAATATCATCAACATATATTTGTACTACTAATAAATCTTTGTCTTTTCTTTTCAAAAATAAGGTTTTGTCTACATTTCCTCTAGTGAAATTATTTTCAATCAGAAATTTGCTTAACCATCATACCAAGCTCTAGGTGCTTGTTTTAAACCATATAGTGCTTTGTGCAATTTAAAAACATGATTTGGAAATTCATGATCTTCAAAACCAGGTGGTTGTTGAACAAAAACTTTCTCATTTATAAATCCATTTAAAAATGCACTTTTAACATCCATTTGAAATAAATTGATATGCATATGACATGCAAATGCGAGTAGTAATCTAATTGCTTCTAATCTAGCTACAGGTGCAAAAGTTTCATCAAAATCAATTCCTTCTTCTTGATTATATTTTTTTGCAACTAATCTAGCTTTATTTTTAATTACTATGCCATTTTCATCCAATTTATTTCTAAATACCCATTTTGATCCTATAATAGAATGATCTTTAGGTCTACTACAAGGGTCCATACATTATTCCTAATAAATTGATTTAATTGCTCTTGCATAGCTAGCATCCAATTGTTATCTTTTTCAGCTTCTTCAATGGTTTTAGGTTCAATTTGAGATACAAATGCAAGATGATTATTGATATTTCTCATAATGATCTAGTTCTTACACCTTAAGATGGATCTGTTGGGAAAAAGAATCCTCGAGGCATGCATATTTTAAAATTTGATAACAATTATCAATGCGGAAATTTAAAGATTACATATTAATCTATCTAACATGCATCAAGATCATATCTTTGCCTTATATATCATTTGATCTAAATATGCATATAAATAAATCAAGATCATATCTTGATCTTCAAGATGACTAGTCATACTATTATCTTGAAGCCTGCCTTAAGATCTAGGGATCAAATCACTTACCTTAAGAACAGTAGGTAAATCCTTATTGCTCTGCAGCCGTTCAATCGTCCGGCCTCTAGTATCGTCCACGCGAAGCCCCGAATGATCGGATTCCCGGGAGTGCTAGCTCGCGAAAAAAGCTTTGCTGATCTTGAATCCTCCACTTGAATCTTCCTCCAAGATCCACCAAGCTTTTGCTAACACCAGAATCACCAGAATTTTCTGTTCTAACTCTTAGAATTAGAACGAATTTTGATTCTTTTGATTTTTGTTGTGTTATCTGGTGAGGGATGTCCTCTATTTATAGTCTCATTTAGCCAGCCATTGAATTCTAACATTTAGAATTCCGCTGTTTGTGAAAACCAAAGAGACGCCAGTGAAAGGTTAATTCAAAATTCTCAAAGAGGGTTAAGAAAGAGGCACATTAATGTCAATGTTAAATTAAAATTCTCTTAATCATCTGATAGATTTTAGATCTCATCATGCGAGATTTTTCAGGGTTTGGTTTTGGTTTAAGCTAATTTGAATTTATTGGATTAAACCCACATAGATCATGGTCCTAGCCCAAATCAAATTTGGCTAGTCCTGAATCTATTTAAATCCAAATCAAGTCTAATTTCAAATCAATATTTGAAATTGATTAGTCCTTCTAATAGACTTAAACCAAATTGAATCTTATTCACTTGTACTTAACCCAATTGAGATAATTCAATCAATCAAATTGATTAATTAAATCATATACGATTCTCAATCGTTGATCAGCAAATAGATCATCCTAGGAAACTTCTATGCGTGTGACTCTCTAGGTTCGAACCTAAGCCGGTAGCATAGAAACAACTTTCTATACTAATCGATGTGCCCATCTAGCAATGGAACCCGACGTCCGGATAGGTCGAAGAGTTGCCGAGCAAACTCCAAGAACCCTAAGAAACAGTTACCGTATAATTCATCCTCTTGACCACAAATGCTAAGGATGGCTTAAGAGCCTGTCAACTCTAAATAGCAAATCCATAAAGTGATTTCAACTTTAGTGATCATGTGACTTTCACATGAAGTGCCTTGGCCAAGGTCTTGCTAAATTGAAACACAAGCATTTCTCCTTTTAACGGGATAGGTCAAATTCCATCTTGATCCACAACTGACTACCACAAGTACTTGACTGCACCCAGTAACCTTTCGTAGCTGGATTAGAAATCCAGGTGGTCCGGCACCTAAGTACAATGAGTTGCTTGTAAGCCACTGGTTGTGATCTTCAGGTCTGAAGGATACTTATACCTATATCTTCTCGGATTAACTCTTGACAGTAGAGTATCCGAAATGAGTCACGTTCGGTGAAATGTACTCCTACACTTTCACCTGTATGTCATACCAGTGTCTCTACACTCCTTGGTTAAGAGGACAACCAACAAATATGATATACAACGTCCTATAATTGATAGTACTATGGCCCTGTCATAGTATATCATTTGGTCGCGAACTCTTTTAAGGACCTTCAAAGATAAATCCTCCTTTATCGTGAAGGAAGATCCTAAGGGCTTCATTACTATTAGGAGTATTAAGAAGATGTTCTTGTAATGAATAAACTGCCAAATAACTTTTATTAATATATCAATTTATATACAATTTACATTAGCACAATCATCAAATGATTGGCTTTAGGATACAATTCCCAACAAACTCCCACTTAGCCTAAAGCCACTCATTACAGTATCTAATACCCATCTTCAACTTATAGTTGTCAAACTCCTTGATGCTGAGTGCTTTAGTAAATGGGTCACCTAGGTTTTCCTTTCCATCAATCTTCTGAAGATTTATGTCACCTCGGTCTACAATCTCTCGAATAAGATGAAACCGGCGCAGTATGTGCTTGGTGCGCTGATGTGCTCGTGGTTCCTTTGCTTGAGCTATGGCACCAGTGCTGTCACTGTACAACAGGACTGGTCCATCTATGGAAGGTGTCACTCCAAGCTCGGAGATAAACTTTCGCAGCCACACAGCTTCTTTCGCAGCATCTGATGCAGCGATGTACTCTGCCTCGCACACCGAATCTGCCACTGTATGTTGCTTGGAACTTTTCCAGCAAACAGCTCCACCATTTAGGATAAACACGAAACCCGATACACTTTTGCTATCATCATGATCTGATTGGAAACTGGAATCAGTATATCCAACAAGTTTCAAATCAGACTCTCCATAGACTAACCACTGGTCCTTAGTATTTCTCAAATACTTAAGGATTGTCTTAACAACTTGCCAGTGTTTTTCTCCTGGATCAGATTGGTATCTACTCACTACTCCTAGTGAGTATGCCACATCTGGTCTTGTACATGTCATGGTGTACATAATCGATCCTACTGCCGAAGCATATGGAATTCGACTCATACGTTCTCTTTCATTAGGAGTTGTCGGACAATCCTTCTTAGAAAGATGAATTCCATGGCCTATCGGAAGATAGCCTTTCTTGGAATTCTCCATGCTAAACCTCTTTAGCACTGTGTCAATGTACGTAGATTGGGATAAACCAAGCATCCTCTTAGATCTATCTCTATAGATCTTCATCCCTAGGATGTATGATGCTTCTCCCAGATCTTTCATGGAGAATTGTGATGATAACCATGTCTTTATTCCTTGTAATGCAGGGATATCATTCCCGATTAAGAGAATATCATCCACATATAATACAAGAAATACAATAACGGAATCGTTAGCCCATTTATAAATGCAAGGTTCTTCTTTATTCTTAATAAAGCCATAAGATTTGATCACTTTATCAAATCGTATGTTCCAACTCCTAGATGCTTGCTTAAGTCCATAAATAGACTTCTGTAGCCTGCACACTTTAGACTCGTCTTCAGATATAAAACCTTCAGGCTGTATCATATACACCTGTTCTTCTAAATCACCATTTAGAAAAGCGGTTTTAACATCCATCTGCCAAATCTCATAATCGAAGTGTGCTGCTATAGCTAGCATAATCCGAATGGATTTCAGCATTGCCACAGGAGAAAACGTTTCGTCATAGTCAATACCATAACGTTGACGATACCCCTTGGCAACCAGACGTGCTTTATAGGTCTCAACCTTTCCGTCTGCGCCTCTTTTCCTCTTGAAAACCCACTTACACCCTATGGGTTTTATCCCTTCGGGTGGGTCAACTAATGTCCATACATTATTGTCCTTCATGGAATCAAGTTCGGATTTCATGGCATCAAGCCATTTATTAGAGTCAGTCCTTTGCATAGCATCCATATAGGTGATCGGATCCTCGTTGTTCTCATCGAGTTCAACAGGATCATCGTTCTGGACCAAGAAACCTAAGTATCTGTCCGGTTGATGTGGTACTCTACCAGATCGCCTTAATGGTGCATCTAAAATGGGTTTTGAGTTTGATCTAATCAACTCAGATTCTAAGGGTTCACTGGTTTGTGTTGTTCCTTCTACTTGATGAACTTCCTCAAGTTCAACATTAGAGCTATTTGTTCCTTCACTAAGGAACTCCTTTTCAAGAAAAACTGCTCTATTACTAATGAACAACTTTTGTTCTTCAGTATTGTAGAAGTAATATCCTTTGGTTTCTTTCGGATAGCCGATGAAAAAATATTTGTCAGATTTGGGTTCAAGTTTGTCTGATTTTGCACGTTTCACATAAGCCGGACACCCCCAGACTCTCAGATAGGTATAACCGGTTTATGTCCATACCACATCTCATGTGGAGTTTTAGAAACAGACTTACTTGGAACCTTATTAAGAATATGACAAGCTGATTCTAATGCGTATCCCCAAAATGATATTGGCAAGCTTGCAAAACCCATCATGGACCGAACCATGTCTAACAGAGTTCGATTCCTTCTTTCCGACACACCGTTATGTTGCGGTGTTCCAGGAGGAGTCCATTGGGAGAGAATCCCATTCTCCCTTAAATATGTCACAAAGTCATTGGAAAGGTATTCGCCTCCTCGATCTGATCGAAGGGTCTTAATACATTTTCCTGTTTGTTTTTCTACTTCTTTATGATATAGTTTGAACATTTCAAACGATTCAGATTTATGTCGCATAAGATAGACATAACCGAACCTAGAAAGGTCGTCTGTAAAAGTAATGAAGTAGTAATATCCACCTTTGGCACAAGTGCTCATTGGTCCACATACATCAGTATGTACTAGACCCAATAGCTCTTTGGCTCTTTCACCTTTTCCAGTAAAAGATGACTTGGTCATTTTACCAAGAAGACAGGATTCACAGGTAGTTAATGATTCACAATCATCAACTCGAAGGATGCCCTCCTGAGTTAACCTGTTTAATCTGTTCTTATTGATATGACCCAGCCGATGGTGCCAAAGATAAATGTCTGTGACATCAGTTGTTCTAGGGCGCTTACTTGATTTGTACACTACATTCACAGGCTGTGATAATATATAAATGCCATTAGATAAATGCCCAGTCATTACAGTGACTCCATTCATAATGATATTCAAAGTAACATCCTTTATTGAAATTTCATAATGACTTTTGGCCAGAAGGCCTACAGAAATTACGTTCAACAAGAACGTTGGGCAAAAATGACAATCATTTAGTATAATGACATTTCTATTGAAAACTATTTCAAGAACTCTAATGCCAGAACTGGAACTAATCTTCCATCGCCGACATTAAGGAATCTTTCATTGTCCTCAAATCTTCTAGTGACCTGTAGTCCCTGCAATGAATTGCAAATGTTAAAAGGACTCCCGGTATCCAATACCCAGGTCTGATTATCATATACAGAAAAATTACAAGGTGTTATCATATAAATACCTTGTTGAGCAACATCTTGCCCCTTTTTCTTCTTTGGCCTGTTTGATCAAGTGTGGCAATGTAAAGAGGACAGTTCCTCTTCCAGTGCCCTTGCATCTTGCAGTGAAAGCATTCAGCTTGACTTTTATCAACTTTCTTCTTCTGCATCTGACCCCTTATAGATGTCCTAGCATGTTGCACCTTTTTATTATTCTTTTTCTTCTTCCTTTCCCAAAGGGTTTACGCCCTACCTTAGATCCTTCAACCACATTAACCAAACCCTTAGAGAGCTGGTTATCCTTCTCAAAGTTCTGTAACAACCCCAACAAACCGTGGTAGTTGACTGCAGGCTTTGTCATTCGAAAATGAGTAAGGAAAGGTCGAAAGATGGAGGCAAGTGATAAATGCATAAATAATTATCATTAAACCTATTAATTAATAAATTAACGTACCTATTATTATTTAATATTTTAATAATTTATATAATATTTTAGGTAAAACCTTATCAATTTGAAGAGCGCGATTTTAGGAATTTAATGACGTAAACGGCACCCAAATCGGATTTAAGATGAGCCCGAAATTGATTTTTCATTGATTTATCTGTTTTAGCATGGATTTTAAAGTGAAGTCGGCAAACCAAGTGCCGACTTCATCGTTTCCACACGATTCTTCTCTGATTCCATTCTAACCGTTTCCTCCATCAATTAAGGAATAGATTAGATTGGAAGTTATCAAATTAAGAGAATTAAATTCCTTTAGAAGGAATTTGAAATTTTATTGATGATTTATCCAGATTTCTTTTGTTATTTTCGTTGCTTCCGCTGCGTCGTCTCTGTTTTGAAACAGATTCCTCGCCGCGTTAAGGTCGCATCCGGGGCCTCTACAAATAGCACAAAGGAAGAAGAAGCAGCCGTCCGTGAATCCAGAGAGGAATCCGTGGTTCGTGAAGCAGTCATCCGTGGGTTCCGCGTTCGTGGAGTTGCTCTGTTCCAAGGAGAAAGCAGTGTTGCCTCTGTTCGTGCCATGGAGAAGGAGTCCGTCCGTGGATTAGAGAAGATCTGTTACGGTGAAGAAGGCGCTGCAGCCGTGCCATGGAGAAGGCATCCTCTGTTTCTTTGGAAAGAAGTCTGTGCTCTGCTCTGCTCCCAGACACTTTGATCCAGCGTGGAGATCGGCTGTTCTGTTCTACGCATCCCAGGAACGATTGGAGGATCCTATATGTTCATGAGCTGGTTCATGTCTTCAACCCGATTCAGCCTGTCTTCAGTCTGTTTCATCTTGTTATGAAGAATTTATTACTTTTTTATTGCCTTCTTAATGTCAAATAAAGTTTTTATGCATATTTAATTGTTATTAAATTCTATTTAAGCGAAAATAATTTAGACTAATTTATTCTTAAAAGGGACGGGCCGTGATCTACGGGTACGAGCCGTGCTCTAATAAGATAAACCATATCTTATTATTTTACATTATTGATTATCTACTTAGTTATCTATTTAGTTAAATTTATAAAATTATTTCAAGATAATCGCTAAAGTCCCTGTGAATTGATCCCTTACTCTCGCTATCCTAATAGTGAAATTAAGGTGTTTTAATCGTTGCGCTACGACATGCATCAGATTTTTGGCGCCGTTGCCGGGGACTTAAGTGTGTTATTTTGAAAAAAAAATTAAAAAAAAAAAAAATTAATTAATTAATTAATTTTCTCTTATTTTTGAATAGTTATTGCCGCTTTATTTTATTTCCTTAATTGTTAGAATTGCATATTTTCTTTTTAACATTAAAAAAAATTATTTTCCTTTTGCCACAAATCCAATTTTAACCTAATCAAATTTTCCTTTTAATTAACTTACCTAAAAAAAAACCCTAAAAGAAAACCCTAAGACACCTTCCATAAAACATAATTAATTTAAGGAAATAAAAAAATTATATAAAATAAAAATAAAATATATAAACAAAATAATTATTTTATTTTCTATGCTATAGATTGACTTAGGTGAATTTATTTTCTAAAAACTCAAAATTTTTTCCATTGACATCTCATAATTTATTAGAAAATTAGAAACTTAATTACAAAAATTAAAGAAAATAAATAAATAAATAAATAAAAACTATTTGCTTTAGAGGCATTGGTAGGGTGTATGCTCGGTCGCCGATCGTTGCAGCCCGACCTTATACCCTTAGATCCTGAGATAGAAAGAACTATTAGAGCAAATAACTCAGAATTATGGATCCTAATAACGAAAATAATCAACCACGACAGTTAAAAGAGTATTTCACTCCTTCAAGGTATACCTACTCTCCCTGCATTCAAGTGCCTCCAGTAGAGGCTGTCCAATATGAAATTAAGTCAAGTGTAATCCAAATGTTACCATCTTTTTATGGACTTACAAATGAGGATCCCTACAAACACTTAGATGAATTCTTAGAAATTTGCTCAACTGTCAAAATTCAAAATTTCTCTGATGATGCACTTAGCTTAAGTTATTCCCTTTTTCCCTAAAAGATAAAGCCAAGTATTGGTTAAATTCATTAGACACTGTTATAATTTCAACTTGGGATCATCTTCAGAGAGAATTTCTTAAGAAATATTTTCCTATAGGAAAAACGAATCAAATTAGAAAAGCCATAATAAGTTTTTCCCAGACAGATGGAGAAATGTTCCATGAGACATGGGAGAGATTCAAAGAACTAATTAGAAAATGTCCACATCATGCTATACCCAAATGGCAACTGGTTCAGTGTTTTTATGATGGATTATCAGAAAAGCATAGGCAAATGGTTGATGCTTCATGTGGTGGGACATTTATGTTAAAAAATGAACATGAGGCTTGGCAACTTTTGAGACATTGAGTGAGAATTCATTACATTATATGTCAGTTGCTCGTCGAGACCCTCCCGTAGAACCTAAAAGAGGTGGAATATATGAAATAGGTCATTCTACAGATATCTATACTAAGGTAGATGAATTATCCCATAAACTTGATCGGATTCTACAAGTTGAAACATCTCTTCCCCATCTACTCAATTACATGAGGTCTGCATAATTTGTTCGAGTCCAACCCATTCTATAGGTGAATGTCCAGCTGCATACCAATTTCCTGAACTTGTTCAAGAGCAAGCCCACCAAGCCCAAACCCGATTAGCTCCTAGAACAGGAAATGATCCATTTTCAAATACTTACAATCCTGGCTGGCAAAATCATCCAAATTTTTCTTGGAAACCTCAACCTGTAGTCAATTCATCGATCAGACCTAATTATCAAGAAACTAATTTTAGAAACATGCCATATTCACAATATCCAAACATCCCACAACCTCCACCGAATAATCAGCCTACTTTTGAAGACAAAGTGTTACAAGCATTGAAAGGGCTAGAAATGAATACTCAAATCCTTCACTCCCACACACAATCTATTGCAAAACTAGAAACTCAGATAGGTCAATTAGCCACAGCATTTAGTAGAAGGGAGGAGGGTAAGTTACCTAGTCAGCCTATCGATAACCCGAAAGGACAATTCATGGCTGAAGGTTCCAATAGTCCTGACAAATTCCCAGAACATGCTAAATCAGTCATGACTCTCAGAAGTGGAAAAGCATTGAACCCACCTGAACCATCCCAAAATTAGAAGTGGCTAAACCAGAAGAGAGAAGAAATGAAAAAGAAAAGGAATTCAATGATCAAGCAATCATACCTAAAGCCCCATTCCCTAGTGCTTTAGAATCTCCTTTGCCTTCAGATAAGAAGAATATAAAGATGAATGAGATGCTTGAGTTATTTAAGCAAGTCCAAATAAACTTACCTCTTCTCGATGCTATCAAGCAAGTTCGGCTTATGCTAAATTTTTGAAGGATCTATGCACACAAAAACGGAAAGCCAAGATACAAATACCAAAAAAAATCATTTGACTGAGCAAGTTAGCTCAGTTGTTCAGCAAATAACCCACCCAAACTAAAAGATCCTGGTACCCCGATTATATCATGTGTCATAGGAAACTTCACAATCAAGAAAGCATTATTAGATTTGGGTGCGAGTGTAAACCTTCTCCCAAGTTCAGTATATGAATTATTCGGATTTGGAGAATTAAAACCCACTACAGTAACACTACAATTGGCAGATAGATCAGTCAAAGAACCTCGTGGAATATTGGAAGATGTATTAGTAAAGGTGGATGAATTCTATTTTCCTGTCGACTTCCTTGTGTTAGATATGGAATCTAGCGGTAATCCTAACCAAATTCCCATCATCCTTGGAAGACCTTTTCTAGCTACCGCTAATGCATGCATAAATTGTAGAACGGGTGTGATGGATGTATCTTTTGGAAACAAGAAGATGAGATTAAATATTTTTAATGCTTCCCAAGGACCACCTGTGTATGATTTAAATGAAGTAAACATGATAAAGGAAGTAGTAGATAAGAAATTCCAGTTTGATTGATTCGGATCCTTTACAAACATGTCTTACACATTTTGGAATAGATGACTTTGATATTGTTGAGTATACCAAAGAGATAAACATGTTATTAGAACCACCTAAGTTCAACACCATCCCGCCTTGGACTATAAAATATGAACCACTTCCAACTAAACCAAGTCCTTTAATACCATCCTTGGAAGAACCACCCCAACTAGAATTGAAACCTCTTCCAGATGACTTAAAATATTCATTCCTTGGACCCAATAATACCCTTCCAGTAATCATTGCATCTACCCTAACCTCTGAGCAAGAAGATAAATTGGTAGATGTACTTAAAGAACATAAAGAGGCAATTGGATGGACAATAGCTGATATTAAGGGAATTGACCCTTCCGTTTGCATGCACCATATTCATAGTGAAATTGAAGCCAAACCACATAGAGACATGCAACGAAGGCTAAATCCAAACATGAGGGATGTTGTTAAGAAGGAAGTAGTAAAATGGCTTGATGCTGGTATTATTTATCCAATTTCAGATAGCCAATGGGTCAGCCCAATCCAAGTAGTACCTAAAAAATCAGGTATTACGTGATTAAAAATGAAAAGGGCGAATCAATTCCTACTCGCACATCAACTAGTTGGAGAGTGTGTATAGATTATCGAAAGTTGAATGCCGTGACTAGGAAAGACCACTTTCCTTTGCCTTTTATCGATCAAATTCTAGAATGGCTAGCGGGACAAAGTTTCTTTTGTTTCTTAGATGGATATTCAGGATACAATCAAGTCCCAGTATTTCCTGCAGATCAAGAAAAGACCACCTTCACTTGTCCCTTTGGAACATTTGCCTTTAGACATGCCATTTGGACTTTGTAATGCACCAGCCACGTTTCAACGATGTATGTTGGCCATATTTTTGATATGATTGGTCAATTTTTGGAAGTATTTATGGATGATTTTCAGTTTTGGTGCATCATTTGATAGCTGCCTCGAGAACTTGACTAAGGTACTGAAACGATGTATGGAAATGAATTTAGTCCTAAGTTGGGAGAAGAGCCATTTTATGGTTCGTGAGGGAATTGTGCTTGGACACATTGTTTCAGAGCGAGGTATTGAGGTTGATAAAGCCAAGGTTGAATTGATCTCAAATCTACCACCCCAACCTCAGTTAAACAAGTACGATCTTTCCTTGGTCATGCTGGTTTTTATAGACGTTTCATCAAAGATTTCAGTAAAATTTCTTGACCATTGTGTAATTTGTTGACCAAGGATAGTTCTTTTAATTTTGATAAAGATTGTCTAACAGCCTATAACATTCTTCGAACTGCTTTGACCACTGCACCCATTATCAAGCCCCCAGATTGGACCATACCTTTTGAAATCATGTGTGATGCTTCTGATTATGCTGTCGGTGCAGTTCTAGGACAGAAACTCAATCGAGAACCCCATGTAATTTATTATGCTAGCAAAACTCTTTCAGATGCACAAATGAACTATACTACCACTGAAAAAGAATTACTAGCAGTTGTGTTTGCCCTAGAAAAGTTTAGATCATATCTGTTAGGGTCTAAAGTTTTAATTTACTCAGATCATGCAGCGTTGAGGCATCTTATATCAAAAAAGGATACAAAACCCAGACTGGTTAGATGGATCCTTCTACTACAAGAATTTGATCTAGAAATCTTAGATAAGAAGGGTTCTGAAAATATGGTAGCAGATCATATCTCTAGGATCTCAGTGGAATACAATAAAGAAATAATCAGAGATAAATTCCCTGATGAGCAACTATTCTCAATTTCCCATAGCAGTCTTCCCTGGTTTGCCCACATTGTGAATTATTTGGCAACAGGAAAAGTACCTCCCACTGGACAAAACAAGAAAAAGATAGATTTTTCTCACAAATCAAATATTACTTTTGGGAAGACCCTGAATTATTTAAGTACTGTTCAGATCAGGTGATTAGGCGATGTGTTCCCGAAAGTGAATTCAAAAGTATACTTAACTTCTGTCATTCTCTTGCATGTGAGGACATTTTAGTGGAAAGAAAACTGCAGCAAAGGTACTGCAAAGTGGGTTTTATTGGCCAACTCTTTTTAAAGATGCACATGAATTAGCCGTAATTGTCTCCAATGTCAACAAAAAGGAAATATATCTCGAAAAGACATGATGCCCCTAAACCCTATCTTGGTTGTAGAAATTTTTGATGTATGGGGTATTGATTTTATGGGCCCATTTCCCTCCTCTTTTGGATTTGAATACATTCTAGTGGCAGTTGATTATGTGTCAAAATGGATTGAAGCCATGGCAACTCGAACCAATGACCATAAAGTTGTAATCAAGTTTATTCAACATAATATCCTTAGTCGTTTTGGATGCCCAAGGGCTATAATTAGTGATGGGGGTACACATTTCACGAATAGACACTTCGAAGCATTAATGAATAAATATGGAATTACTCATAAGGTAGCTACACCTTATCATTCCCAAACTAGTGGCCAAGTTGAAATATCAAATCGAGAAATTAAAAATATCCTTAAGAAAATGGTGAGACCTGATAGGAAAGATTGGTCAGAACGTTTGGATGATGCATTATGGGCTTATCGTACTGCATTTAAAACTCCCATAGGAATGTCTCCTTACAGGCTTGTATTTGGAAAAGCCTGTCATTTACCTGTAGAATTAGAACATCGTGCCTTTTGGGCTATCAAGCAATTTAATTATGATATAAAAAATGCAGGTGTCAATAGAAAACTCCAATTGAATGAGTTAGAAGAGCTACAAAATGAAGCATATGAGAGCTCAAAAATTTATAAAGAACGAACCAAGGCATATCATGACAAATTTATTAGTAGAAAATTTTTTGAACCAAATCAAAAAGTATGGCTTTACAATTCAAGATTACACCTTTTCCCTGAAAAACTTCGTTCACGATGGAATAGACCTTTTATAGTAACTCAAGTATTTTCCCATGGAGCTGTAGAGCTTAAAGACCCCAAGCAAGGAAATATATTCAAAGTAAATGGCCAACGTTTGAAACCATATATAGAAGAAATTAATGATGGAGAAGTTGTTGAATCAATTGATCTTGTGAACCCAACATTATCATAATAAGTAGCACAGTCTGGCTGAAGACTTTAAACTTAGCGCTCTTGGGAGGCAACCCAATTTATTAGTTATTTTTAACTTTCTGTTCTTTTAGTGTGTTCTTTTAGTATGACCAAGAGAAGCAGATTGAAAAAGATGGCAACAATGAAACTTCCAACCTTCAAATACTCTACCAGGTAGTATCTTTCCTTGAATTAATTAATTTTTCTTCCATTAGGGACAATGGAAATTAAGTTGGGGGGGGGAGGAAAAAGAATAAATCCTCGAGTAAAACTATAATCAGATGTGTCTCGATTTGAAGTTAATCAAGCAGTCTATTAATGATTAATGGTTAGATTATTTTTTTTTTTGAAATACTGAGGAATAAATTATTAAGAAAACCTAATAAAAGGTAGGGTTTAGCCCAGAATAATTTTTAGAATAATTTCAGACCCTCCTGACCACTGATCTTAATAGTACAATCTACTTAATAAGGGTATGGGTGAAAATGTTATTCAAAAAAAAAGAAAGAAAAAAAATCTCTCTTAAAGTTAATAGATTAGGTTCTTAGCATTTTTTACTGAGTAACCGGGCCCCGTCACCTAAGAAAGTGATGTTGTTCGCGTAAAAAGGTGAGAATGTAAAAGAACCTAAATAGAGTCAGTCCTACCTAAAGCCTTTTTAACTCGAGTCAGTAAGTTTGAGGGGTGTTTTACACCAAATGCCCTAAAACCAATTGGTTTGGGAGCCATTGGCCTAAAGCTCGCTACAAGGGTTAATTAGAAAGCAAGGGGTTAGGACATTGCACTGACTTTATAAATAAATAAATAAATAAGAAAACTAAAGCACAAAAGACATTACACCCAACCTAAATTAAGTTAGAAGACTTAATTAGAGAAGTGGAAAGTTGGTGAAGAAAGACGTCTATAAATTCTCATGGACTACACTTTATCACTAAAAAACTTAATAATCCAATGAAGTACCTCCCTTATGATCTAAAAAAAAAAGAATTGTAAGATAACTATCAATTCTTGGATTAGCTTGGTACATATTTCTAAATTTCTTATTGCTCAAGGACGAGTAAGATTCAAGTTGGGGAGAGTGATAAACGCATAAATAATTATCATTAAACCTATTAATTAATAAATTAACGTACCTATTATTATTTAATATTTTAATAATTTATATAATATTTTAGGTAAAACCTTATCAATTTGAAGAGCGCGATTTTAAATTTAATGATGCAAACGGCATCCAAATCGGATTTAAGATGAGCCCAAAATTGATTTTTCATTGATTTATCTGTTTTAGCACGGATTTTAAAGTGAAGTCGGCAAACCAAGTGCCGACTTCATCGTTTTCTCATTTCCGCACGATTCTTCTCGATTCCATTCTAACCGTTTCCTCCATCAATTAAGGAATAGATTAGATTGAAAGTTATCAAATTAAGAGAATTAAATTCCTTTAGAAGGAATTTGAATTTTATTGATGATTTATCCAGATTTCTTTTGTTATTTTGTTGCTTCCGCTGCGTCGTCTCTGTTTTGAAACAGATTCCTCGCCGCGTCAAGGCTGCGTCCGGGCCTCTACAAATAGCACAAAGGAAGAAGAAGCAGCCGTCCGTGAATCTAAAGAGGAATCCGTGGTTCATGAAGCAGTCATCTGTGGGTTCCGCGTCCGTGGAGTTGCTCTGTTCCAAGGAGAAAGCAGTTGTTGCCTCTGTTCGTGCCGTGGAGAAGGAGGCCGTCCGTGGATTAGAGAAGATCTGTTCCGGTGAAGAAGGCGCTGCAGCCGTGCCATGGAGAAGGCATCCTCTATTTGTTGGAAAGAAGTCCATGCTCTGCTCTGCTCCCAGACACTTTGATCCAGCCGTGGAGATCGGTGTTCTGTTCTGCACGTCCCAGGAACGATTGGAGGATCCTATATGTTCATGAGCTGGTTCATGTCTTCAACCCGGTTCAGTCTGTCTTCAGTCTGTTTCATCTTGTCTTTGATTTGATTTATGAAGAATTTATTACTTTTTTATTGCCTTCTTAATGTCATGACGTTTTAATTTATATGAAATAAAGTTTTTATGCATATTTAATTGTTATTAAATTCTATTTAAGCAAAATAATTTAGACTGATTTATTCTTAAAAGGGATGGGCCATGATCTACGGGTACGAGCCGTGCTCTAATAAGATAAACTATATCTTATTATTTTGCATTATTAATTATCTACTTAGTTATCTATTTAGTTAAATTTATAAAATTATTTCAAGATAATCGCTAAAGTCCCTGTGGAATCGATCCCTTACTCTCGCTATCCTAATAGTGAAATTAAGGTGTTTTAATCATTACGCTACAACACGCATCAGCAAGGAATTCAGGATCGCATCTTTTCCCAACTGCTCATGTAAGGGAAAGCCGAGCTTGCTTAGGAGTTCTATCTTCTCGATCATATACAATACATGATCAGTGACAGGAGATCCATCCCTCATTCGAGCATTGAAAATTGCACAACTAGTCTTGTGCCTTTCAACATCGTCGGGTGTGCCGAAAGATTCATTCAACGCTTGAATGATTTCTTCTGGCTAAGCATTCTCGAACCGGCGACCGAATTCATCGTTCATTGCTGCTAGCATGATACAACGCACGCTAGTTCTGTCATTGAGCCACTTCTGATAAGTGTCTCTCTCAGAACTTTGGGTATTTGCATCAGGTATCTTTGGTGCAGGATTATTCAGAATGTATAGAATCCTCTCATGCTCAAGGACGATCTTAAGTTTTCTGAACCAGCTATTGAAATTGGAACCATTCAACTTGTCACTATCCAATAGGGACCTTAATGATAAATTAGTGGCCATTTCTGCATAAGAAAAAACTAAAGTTTATTAGTATATAAATTGATTCATTCTAAAGACTTTGACTTTAGTCTAAAGATTCTCCACTATTTTGTTCAAATTGGCAGCCTCTACACCCCAATTCGAAGAATTATTCTTAATTCTTTAGCGGGCACTAAGATCTACATAAACTACATACAGGCCTAAGTGAAGCTTGGCTAACCCATATGCATCTAAGAGTATGTTTAAAACCAATTGTTTTCCCAAACAATTCTTAGTGTTCAGTTTTGCCCCATATACCTCTTCAGCAGGCATAAAGTGCCTCCACTGAAAGTTCTGGTTAGGTCCAACCATTAAATGATATAATCAGTGTAACCTATCAATAGACAACCAAGCCCGAGTGAAGCTCGGCTCACCTGACTTTTTATTTAATAGTTACGCTGACTTATCATATAATGAATAATAATTCCGATGGTTGACAAGCACCAGGCATGGAGTGCCTCCAATGATTATCAAGACATCGACTCATTATCACCCACCTTAATGGGAGGCTATGATTAGTTATCATATCACTATTTCATTTTAAGGACCTAATAATTTTAGAGATTTTAATAATATGAAGATAAATTGACTAATCAAGTTCTCCCACTAAATCTATGAAATCGGTAGAATGAAACAAGATTAAGTCAGGTTAAGTGGCATCTAAATCAGTCAGACTAATTTCCTTACAGGCATGGGTCAACCCGAATCAGGTAAATGATCTGAATCATAAATGGTTCACCACATTGACCAGGTGAGTGAGATCGATGGGAGGGATATGCCATTAACTCGTTAAAGACGCATCAATACGAGTAGCTCCCAATTAAAAACCATTCGATCGTTGATCCTAGAGCAACTTGCCAACTCACCTTGACATCATATGGTTAACCAATTCTGATTTGACCATCTAAGAGATTCATGCTCAACCACGGAGCCTAATCTACTTCCATTTGGTTTAATCAAAGAGAAGGACATGATCAACTACAACTATTATTTGATTTAGAGCATTCTTAACCTAATCTAATTAGATTTGTTCAAATACTTTAAACCTTAGGGTCTAACCCTTTATGGACCCAATTTAGCTAACCCAAAAGATTAAATATATTTCATGTTTACATGTCATATATTTCAATCAAGCATCACATGTACTATGTTACTACTCATAATTCCTATATTTAGATCATATCTAAAGGGATTATGAATTAACATTTGACATTCAAATTAGACTCTCATAAATATTTGTATGTTTCATAACATAGACGTCATGCCATCATATCATATCTATGTTTTATACTAAACATGCAAATATCATGCTTTTATACAATATCAATATGTATCAAATATAAAACATCTTTTGAGAGTGCGTGTAATATATGTTTTGATGCATAAACTCAATTTAAATTATCTTTGGATTGAGCATCAATGATAAAACAATAGCACGGCAATATGTCACAGAATACCTCATTGAATGGGTAATTTGGATTTTCAATCCATCTTTGACCATATAGCCTTGTGATTAGTTTTAGCCACAATTACACAATTAATAAGAACATTAATTTACATGCAATAAATTAGATCAATAAGAAACCATTGCTCTGATACATTTGTTGGGAGAAAGAATCCCCAAGGCATGCATATTTTAAAATTTGATAACAATTATCGATGCGGAAATTTAAAGATTACATATTAATCTTTCTAACATGCATCAAGATCATATCTTTACCTTATATTATAAGATCGTTTGATCTAAGTATTGCATATAAATTAAATAATTAAGATCATATCTTAATCTTCAAGATGAGAAGTCATACTACTCATCTTGAAGCCTGCCTTAAGATCTAAGGATCAAATCACTAACCTTAAGAACAGTAGGTAAATCCTTTGTGCTCTGCAGCCATTCAATCGTCCGACCTCTAGTATTGTCCACGCGAAGCCCCGAATGATTGGATTCCTGGGAGTGCTAGCTCGCGAAAAAATAATTTTGCTGATCTTGAATTCTTCCACTTGAATCTTCCTCCAAGATCCACCAAGCTTTTGCTAACACTAAAATCACACCAGAATTTTCTGTTCTAACTCTTAGAACTGTAACACTTGGTTCTAACTGTTTAGAATTTTTGATCTTTTTGATCTTGTGTTGTGTTATCTGGTGAGGGATGTCCTCTATTTATAGTTTCATATTAGCCAGCCTATTGAATTCTAACATTTAGAATTTGGCTATTTTTGTGAAAACCAAGAGACATATTAAATTCACACACTTATCAATGCATGAAGAGTTGTGTGGAGTGCTCTTCCAAAGAGGCATATTAATTCACATGCTTGTCAATGCACTGAGAGTTGTGTGGAGTGCTCTTCCAAAGAGGCACATTAATTCACACACTTATCAATGCACGGAGAGTTATGTGGAGTGCTCTTCCAAAGAGGCACATTAATTCACACACTTATCAATGCATGGAGAGTTATGTGGAGTGCTCTTCCAAAGAGGCACCTTTTAGCAAAATTTATTTTTCTTGAACTTGGGAATCATTTGAAGAAGACTAAAAGTTATAAATTAAATTCTGCATGAGAATTTAATTTCTCATGAGATGAGATTTTAGTTATCTCATCATGCGAGAAAACCTTTTTCACACATTGGGTTTGGATTTTTGGTTTTAAACTAATTTGAATTCATTGGATTAAACCAATATAGATCATGGTCCTAGCCCAAATCAAATTTGGCTAATCCTGAATCTATTTAAATCCAAATCAAATCTAATTTCAAATCAATATTTGAAATTGATTAGTCCTTCTAGTAGACTTAAACCAAATTGAATCTTATTCACTTGTACTTAATCCAATTGAGATAATTCAATCAATCAAATTGATTAATTAAATCATATGCGATTCTCAATCGTTGATCAGCAAATAGATCATCCTAGGAAACTTCTATGCGTGTGACTCTCTAGGTTCGAACCTAAGTTGGTAGCATACAAACAACTTTCTATACTAATCGATGTGCCCATCTAGCAATGGAACCCGACGTCCGGATAGGTCAAAGAGTTGCCGAGCAAACTCCAAGAACCCTAAGAAATAGTTACCGTATAATTCATCCTCTTGACCACAAATGCTAAGGATGGCTTAAGAGCCTGTCAACTCTAAATAGCAAATCCATAAAGTGATTTCAACTTTAGTGATCATGTGACTTTCACATGAAGTGCCTTGGCCAAGGTCTTGCTAAATTGAAACACAAGCATTTCTCCTTTTAATGGGATAGGTCAAATTCCATCTTGATCCACAACTGACTACCACAAGTACTTGACTGCACCCAGTAACCTTTCGTAGCTGGATTAGAAATCCAGGTGGTCCGGCACCTAAGTACAATGAGTTGCTTGTAAGCCACTGGTTGTGATCTTCAGGTCTGAAGGATACTTATACCTATATCTTCTCGGATTAACTCTTGACAGTAGAGTATCCGAAAATGAGTCACATTCGGTGAAATGTATTCCTACACTTTCACCTGTATGTCATACCAGTGTCTACACTCCTTGGTTAAGAGGACAACCAACAAATATGATATACAACGTCCTATAATTGATAGTACTATGGCCCTGTCATAGTATATCATTTGGTCGCAAACTCTTTTAAGGACCTTCAAAGATAAATCCTCCTTTATCGTGAAGGAAGATCCTAGGGCTTTATTACTATTAGGAGTTTTAAGAAGATGTTTTTGTAATGAATAAACTGCCAAATAACTTTTATTAATATATTAATTTATATATAATTTACATCAATACAATCATCAAATGATTGGCTTTAGGATACAATTCCCAACAGGATCACCTATAATCAATTCCTTCGGATGACCATAGGCATATCTCCAATCTCTTGGAAGATCTATATCATTATGATCATATCAATAACATCAACCTTATGTGAATCATCATCTTTAGCCTCTTGTTCATGATCAAAAGATACTTCAATATTAAGTTTTTCAAGATCTTTTTCAATATGTTTGTATCTTCCTCATCATCAATCTTTTCAGATCCAGTGCTAAAGATTCATCAAAAACTACATGTATGATTCTTCTACTATTAAGGTTTTCTTGTTAAAGATTCTATATGCCTTACTAGTCGTTGAATAACCTAGAAAATTCCTTCATCAGATTTAGCATCAAATTTTCCTAAGTTGTTTTACCATTATTATGAATGAAACATTTACATCCAAATGCATGAAAGTATTTTATATTTGGTTTTCTTTCATTCCATAATTCATAAGGTGTTTTCTTTAATATTGGTCTTATTAATGCTCTATTTAAGATGTAACATGCTGTGTTAATTGCTTCCGCCCAAAAATACTTTGGTAAGTTGCTTTCACATAGCATGGTACGGGCCATGTCTTCTAAGTCCTATTTTTTCTTTCACAACACCATTTTGTTGTGGAGTCCTAGCTGAAAAGTTATGATTAATTCCATTTTCAGAACAAAAACTTTCAAATAAGTGATTTTCAAATTCAGTTCCATGATCACTTCTAAGAGACACTATGGTAGTGTTTTTCTCATTTGTGACTTTCTTGAAGAATTTCAGGAATATCGAGAAAGTCTCATCTTTGTGAGCTAAAAACATACCCAAGTGTATCTAGAGTAATCATCTACAATCACAAGACCATATTTCTTTCCTCCTAGACTTGTGGTTCTAGTTGGTCCAAAAAGATCCATGTGAAGTAGCTCTAGAGGCCTAGAAGTTGAAACAATGTTTTTAGATTTGAAAGAACTTCTAGTTTGTTTTCCAAATTGACATGCATCACAGATTTTGTTATTTTCAAAATCTAGTTTGGAAACCTTTAACTAAATCCATTCTAATTAGTTTTGAAATTAGGTGTGTGCTTGCATGACCTAATCTACGATGCCATAACCATCCAATCTCATTCATGTTAGCATTATCAGCAATTAAGCAATGATTACTAGTAGATAATTGTCTAAATCAATAAGTACACATTGCCATGTCTATAACCAGTAAAACAATGCTATTATCAATGGATTAGATACAGTGCAAATAGAAGCTTCAAATGAAACTTTGAAACCTTTATCACATAGTTGGCTAATACTAATTAAATTATGCTTTAAACCATCAACATAAAGTACATTATCAATAAATATAGATGGAGTTATTTGAATTTTACCAAGGCCCATGATTGACCTTTACCATTATCGCCAAACGTACAACTCCACCTTTTTGCTTTCAAGGGTGATGAATTGATCTTTGTCACCCGTCATGTGTCTTGAGCAGCCACTATCAAGATACCACTTTTTCTTTGATCTTTTGGCTACAAGACATCCTGCAAATATCAAGTCTTATGTTTAGGTACCCAAGCTTTCTTGGGTCCTTCATGGTTAGTAGCAACAAAAATTGTTCCTTTCGGAACCCATATTTTCTTCCTTTAACATTTAATTTTTTGTTATTTTTCTTGCATTGCATTCAAGGATTTATGACCTTTTTGTTGCATTTAAAACAAGTAATATTATTTGATTTCTTAACAAAAATTGTTTAAAGATTTTTGTTTGGTCTATATCCTAATCCAGCCAGCTTATCAAAAACAGCTTTTTGATTACTTAAAATCATGTTAAGTTTTTTAAGCTATATGTAAATTTATCAACATATTTTTATATTTATCAACTTCTTTCTTTAATTAACATTTTCATTTGAAGTTAACTCTTTTCTTTTAGCAAATCTTCATTTTCAGATTTTAACTTTTCAACTTCATGAATTAGCTTATCCTTCTCTTTGGCAAGATTAAATCATCATTTTTTAATGATTTGTTCTTCTTTTTCAGAACCTTAAAATCTCTTACTAACTCATTAAATGCATCATATAATTCATTCAAAGTAAAATCATCATAAGGTGTTTCAGAACTTACCTCATTGTCGTCGTTTGTTGGCCATGAAGCAGATATTGGCAACTTCCTTTTGTTCCTCCTCGGAAGAGGATTCTTCTCACTCCATGTTGCATAAGCCTTCTTCTTTTCTTGTAGACTTTCTTCAATTGAGGACAATCATATCTAAAGTGCCCGGCTTTTTACACTCATAACATACTAAGGGCTCTTTTTCTTTTTCTTTGTCCTTCTCTTTCTCTTTTTCTTCTTCCATTTTTTCCAAATTTTTTTATGGAAGGGCTTTTTTCATAAACTTTCTGAATTTTTTGGCCAAGAGAGCAGTTTCATCATCATCTTCATCACTGTAGCTTTCCTCACTTTCTGCAGTTTGAGGGCATGTTTTCTTCTTCTTTGACTTCCTCCTCAACATGCTGCTTCATTGTCAGCTCATGGTCATTAGGATCCTAGAAGCTCCTCTAAAGGTAATGCATTGAGGTCCTTTGCTTCTTGGATAGCAGTCACTTTCGCTTCCCACGATCTTGGAAGTGACCTAAGAATTTTGCGCACAAGGTCAGAATTAGATAAATTTACCAAGACTTTTAAACCATTCACAATATCAGTGAATCTAGTGTAACATGCATGTGATGGTTTCAGTTTGTTCCATTGTAAACAATTCATATTTATGACCAAAATGTTAATTTTTGATTCCTTAACTTGATTTGTTCCTCATGGGTAATTCCAATCTATCCCAAATTTCTTTTGCGGAATACATGTAGAATTCGATTGAATTCATTAGCATCTAATGAACAATATAAAATGTTATGGCTTTAGCATTTAATTGAGCCAACTTCTTATCATTATCATTCCAATCCCTTTCGGGCTTAGGAATCACCATGCCTTCACTCTAAGTGTGGGTGTGTGTGGTCCATTAACTTATTCCCCATAATTCATAGTCAAGTGCTTGAATAAAAATCTTCATTCTAGCTTTCCAATAACTATAGTTGTTCCATTAAATAAAGGAGGTCGATTCGTAGATTGACCTTCAAAAAGATGAACCAGCTTGAGTTGCCATTTGGATCTTTAGCCCTTGATCGTTAGATCAAATTCAAATGAGCACTTGCTCTGATACCAATTGTTGGCCCAGATGGCAACCCAAGAGGGGGGGTGAATTGGGTTCTTAAAAAATTTAACCTTTTAAAATGATTAGCTTTGAATAAACAAATTAAGTGCAGGATAAATATTAACCATAATACAAAGAGATAGAGAGAGAGAATCAAAAGCACGGCAAACACAAGGATTTTATAGTGGTTCGGTGCATCCAACACCTACGTCCACTCCCAAGACCACTTGGGTCCACACTATAATCTCTTCGATTACAGCCGAGTTGTTTTACAAGCTCACAACTCAAACTTGTTGTTTTCCGGGATCACAACGAACCCAGCCGGTTTTTCGGGCTCACCAGCACAAAACCAAACCCAAGCTAATCTAGCCCCGAGGTATACTACCTCCACTAATTCAATCCCCCTGATTGAATTAGCAAAAACCAAAAGAACAGAGTTTAAATAAGAAACGCTCCCAAATGAGCAAATATACAAATAAATATACAAGGGTTAGAAAAGCCTGTTTGATTGCAGATTTGATTTGGCTTTTCTTCTTTCTTCTTTTCCTCTTTAACTCCTCTTGAGATGTTGAATCAGGCCTCAGCTCAGATTCTTGACCGTTGCAAATGAGAAGTTGAGATGAAGCTTTTTCTCCTTTTTCTTCTTTTGAAAATCCTTCGATTTGATCTTTGAAAAGCCTTAGGATTTCTCTTTGAGCTTTCTGGAGTTGATGGATTTGAACTTAGACTCTTTCCTCTTTGATTTTTTGCTCAAGACTTCTCAGATTTTTCAATTTCTTTTCTCTCTATTTTTCATCTTTTTTTTTCAAACGGACGGGCTCCCCTTTTATAGATTCCCCTTAATCCATGATTAGGTGAAAAACTAGCCGTTGGAGATGTTTGGATTCTTTTACACACAAGAAAATAGCCGTTAGGGGTTAGGTGAGAAGAAATCTTACCATTGGAGTCCGTTCTGACACTTTAAAAATCCGTTCCTGACAGGTTGGAGTCGGCTCCAACTTTTTAGGTGTCGGCTCCAAGTCGAGTATCAAAAAATAGAAAGTCAAAGTTCGTTGAGGAGTCAGCTCCGAAAAAGTTGAGTGTCGGCTCGACGCATTCGGGAGTCGGCTCCGAAAAACTGTAAGTGTCGGCTCCAGAGTAGTCCAAAAAATAAGCTTTCTGTTCTCAGATTGGAGTCGGCTCCAGAGACTGTAAGTGTCGGCTCCCAAAATCTGGGTGTCGGCTCCAAAACTCTGAGTGTCGACTCCTGCCGTGCCAAAAATTAGGAAAGCATCTGATCCGCCATGGGGTCGGCTCCAAACCTTCTAGGTGTCGACTCTAGGCTCTGAATTTTGAAACATACTTCTGGCATTTGATTCAAAATAAGTTTCTTTATACATTTTGATTGATCAACCATTTTTAAGCCCTGAAACACTTGTTAAATCTATTAGTAACAAAATGAATATACTCATATCTTTTATTAATCATCAAAATCAATAATTGGGTCAACACGTCGGATCGTCTCTGATCGGATGGATCATAACGGTCCGATCGATCATTGCTGATCAAGATCATGGCTCTGATCGATCACAACCATCGGATCATCTACGAATGAATGCATCGCAATGGTTCGATCGATCATCGCCGATCGGGATCATGGCTTGCATCGATCGCAATCGTTGGATCATCACTGATCGGAAGGATCGCAACGGTCTATCGATCTTCGTCGATCGGGATCATGACTCGGATTGATCGCAATCGTTGGATCTTCGCCGATCAGATGGATCACAATGGTCTGATCAATCATCGCCGTTCCAGATCATGGCTCGGATCGATCGCAACCGTCGGTTCATCTCCGATCGGATGCATTGAAACAATCAGATCGATCATCATCGATCAGGATCATGGCTCAGATCGATCGCAACAATCGAATAGTATCCGATCGAAAGCAACGCAATGGTCCGATCGAAAGCAACGCAAATCGGGATCATGGCTTGGATCGATCACAACCGTTGGATCATCATCGATTGGATGGATCACAACGGTCCGATCAATCATCGTGGATCGGGATCATGGCTTGGATCGATCGCAACCGTTGGATCATCATCAATCGGATGGATCGCATGGTCCGATCGATCATCGCCGATCAAGATCATGGCTCAGATCGATCGCAACCATCGGATCGTCTCTGATCGGATGCATCGCAACGGTCTGATCGATCATTGCCGATCGAGATCATGGCTTGGATCGATCACAACCATTGGATCGTCACCGAAGGGATGGATCGCAACAGTCTAATCGATCATCACCGATCGGGACCATTGCTTGGATCGATCGCAACCGTCGAATCATCGTCGATCGTGTTGACCCAATTGAGAATTTTGATGATTATTAAAATTATTTGAGTATAACATTTGATGTTACTAATGATTTTGATTAAGTTTTCAGTTTATAAGTCTAATTCATGATCAAAATCAAGAAGGAAAATCAAGTTCTGGTTTGAATCTAATGTCAAGGTAAGACTGCAGACATTAGAGTCGACACATGGAATCGCAGAGCCGACTCCGAAAACGGCACGGACTTAGAGTCGACTCCGGGACTGTGAGAGCCGACTCTATCAGAAACAACAGAACGTTGGATTTTCAGGCCACGACTTAGAGTCGACTCCCGGACTGTAGAGTCGACTCCAGAAGAATTTTGTGTCGACCCCGAAAAAGTCAGAGACGACTCCAGATCGAGCGGATTAAATTATTTCGAGTTAGAGCCAACTCCAGAAAAGCCAGAGCCGACTCCAGAATGTCAGACACGGCTCCAGAACTGTCAGAACGACTCTAAACTTTAACTTTATCAATTTTAATCCCAACGGCTATTGTTATTTATGGATCTAATCCTTTTTCACTTGCTTCTAACGGATAGTTTTGCACTATTTATGGATTAATCGAATCTATAAGAAGAGGGGTGATTGCATCCCAAAAGAAGAGAAGAAAAATCAAGAAAGAGGCAAAAAGAAAAGAATAGAGAAAATCCTTGAGATCTATCAGAAAAGAAAAGAGGGAAAAACCTGTAAGGAAAGATCATACTCATTCCCCAAGAGAAAGAGATTCCAAGCCTTTGCTGTTCTACTTAGAAGAAATCTCAAAGAAGGGAGAAGCCCTAGTTTTTTGATCTTCTGAACCTCAAGAGCATATCCAAAGGAAGATCCATTCAAAGGAAGAGAAGGAAGAAGCCACCAAGATCTTCGAATCAGGCTTTGGTTCCTAATCTCTATTATTGTTTCATTATTGTATATTTGCTCATTGAAGGAGCAGTTTGCTTTTGTAAAATCATTATACTGTTTGCTGGGTCAATCTGGTGATTGATTCAGTTGAGGCTGTTAGCCTTGTGCAAGCATTTGCTTGTGGTTTTAGGTTTTGTGCTGGTGAGCCTTGAAAACCAGCTGGGTTCGTTGTGCGCCCGAAAAACAACAAGTTTGAGTTGTGAGCTTGCAAAACAACTCTGCTGTAATCAGTTTGATTATAGTGTGGACCCAAGAGGTACTTGGGAGTGGACGTAGGTGTAGGTACACCGAACCACTATAAAATCTTGTGTTTGCCGTGATTGTCTCTTTATCTTCAACTCTTATTTATAGTTGCTTAGTTTTAAATCTGTGAATCTAAGTTTTTATTTCCGCTGGGGGTTATTTTCAAAAGAGTTTAATTTTTGAAAAACCCAATTCACCCCCCCTCTTGGGTGCTATCTGGACCAACAATTGGTATCAGAGCTAGTGCTCATTTGATTTGATCTAACGATCAAGAGTCAAAGATCCACATGGCAACTCAAGCTGGTTCATCTTTTTCCGAAGGTCAATCTACTAATAGACCACCCTTATTTAATGGTTCTAACTATGGTTATTGGAAAGCTAGAATGAAAATATTCATTCAAGCACTTGACTATGATCTATGGAGTATTATAGTCAATGGACCACACACACCCACTGCTAGAGTTAATGGCATGGAGATTCCTAAACCGGAAACGGAATGGGATGAACATGATAGAAAATTGGCACAACTCAATGCCAAAGCTATGAATGTCTTATACTGCTCATTAGATGCAAATGAATTCAATCGCATATCTATTTGCATTTCTGCTAAGGAAATCTGGGATAGACTTGAAGTTACCCATGAGGGAACAAATCAAGTCAAGGAATCCAAGATTAACATGCTAGTTCATAAATATGAATTGTTTAAAATGGATGCATGTGAATCTATTGCTGATATGTTTACAAGATTTACTGACATAGTTAATGGTTTAAAAAGTCTTGGTAAATCTTATAATAATTCTGATCTTGTGAGAAAGGTCTTGCGTTCCTTGCCTAGGACTTGGGAAGCTAAGGTGACGGCAATACAAGAAGCAAAGGATCTAAGTACACTACCCC
Organism: Calamus simplicifolius; assembly: GCA_900491605.1. Taxonomy (NCBI): domain Eukaryota; kingdom Viridiplantae; phylum Streptophyta; class Magnoliopsida; order Arecales; family Arecaceae; genus Calamus; species Calamus simplicifolius. The sequence continues at coordinate 286,382 of UESW01004493.1, forward strand.
TAGAAGAACTGTTGGGATCCTTGATGACTCATGAGCTTCAAATCAAGCAACATGTTGATGATGATGAGTCAAAGAAGAAAGAAATATGGCTCTTAAGATTTCTGAATATATGGAAGAGCCTCATGAATCTGAGGATGAAAGTGATGATGAGGACATGGCACTCATCACAAGAAAATTTAAAAGATTCATGAAGAAGAAGAAGTTTGAAAAGAAAAAGCCCTTTGCAAGAAAAGATGAGGACAAGGGCAAAGAAAGGAAGTTATTTGTTTTGAATGCAAGAAGCCGGGTCACTTTAAATCTGAATGCCCTCAACTAAAGAAAGGCACCCGGAGGTTCAAAAAGAAGGCAATGATGGCCACATGGAGCGATTCGGAAAGTACAAGTTCCGAAGAAGAAGAAAAGAGTGAAATGGCCAATCTATGCTTCATGGCGGACAATGATGAGGTAAGTCCGAGTTTTCTTGATGACTTCACTTTTGATGAATTACATAGTGCTTTTTATGAATTAATGGATGATTTTGCAAACCTAAGTTCAAAGAACAAAGATTTGAAAACTCAAATGCAAAAACTATCATTAGAAAATGAAAAGCATGTTATTGATAAAGAACTTTTAATAAAAGAAAAAGAAAGTTTGAAAAATGAAGTTGATAGACTTAAGCCTATAGTTGATAAATTTACACTAAGCTCTATCAAACTTAATATGATTTTGGAAAATCAAAAGGCTGTTTTTGATAAAGCTGGATTAGGATATAATCCACTTAAAAAGCAAAAATCATTGAAAAACATTTTTGTACATGCTGAAAAATCATTAAACATTACTTGTTTTAAATGTGGAGAACAAAGGACATAAATCATATATGTGTAAATCTTCACATAGAAAGAAAAAGATGATTTGGGTTCCCAAAGGAACAATTTTAATGCTTCTAACCATGAAGGACCCAAGAAGGCTTGGGTACCTAAAATTAAGACATAAATGTTTTGCAGGAGTGTCTTGCAGCCATCAGACTGAAAAGAAAATGGTACTTGGACAGTGGTTGCTCAAGACACATGACGGGTGACAAAGATCAATTCATCACCCTTGAATCAAAAAGAGGTGGAGTAGTTACTTTTGGTGATAATGGTCAAGGCCATATCATGGGCATTGGTAAGATTCAAATTACTCCATCTACTCATATTGATAATGTTTTATATGTTGATGGACTTAAACATAATCTAATAAGTATTAGCCAACTGTGTGACAAAGGTTTCAAGGTTTCCTTTGAAGCTTCTGTTTGCACTGTTACTAATCCCATTGATAATAGCATTATTCTTGTTGGTAAACGCTATGGCAATGTGTACTTAATTGATTTGAGTAATTTATCTCCAAGTAATCATTGCTTAGTTGCTAATAATGCTAAAATGAATGAGATTGGTTGGCTATGGCATCGTAGATTAGGTCATGCAAGCACACACCTAATTTCCAAATTATTGAAAATGGATTTAGTTAAAGGTATTCCTAGTCTAAATTTTGAAAATAATCGAATATGTGATGCATGTCAATTTGGAAAACAACAAGAACTTCTTTCAAATCTAAGAATGTTGTTTCAACTACTAGGCCACTAGAGCTACTACACATGGACCTTTTTGGACCTACTAGAACCACAAGTCTAGGAGGAAAGAAATATGGTCTAGTGATAGTAGATGATTACTCTAGATTCACTTGGGTAATGTTTTTGGCTCACAAAGATGAGACTTTCTCAATATTCATGAAATTTGTTAAGAAAGTCACTAATGAGAAAAACACTACCATAGTGTCTATTAGAAGTGATCATGGAACTGAATTTGAAAATCACTTATTTGAAAAATTCTGTTTTGAAAAAGGCATACATCATAACTTCTCTGCACCTAGAACACCACAACAAAATGGAGTTGTAGAAAGGAAGAATAGGACTTTAGAAGACATGGCCCGTACCATGCTATGTGAAAGCCAACTTCCAAAATATTTTTGGGCGGAAGCTATAAACACAGCATGTTACATTCTAAATAGAGCCCTAATTAGACCTATCCTTAAGAAAACTCCCTATGAACTTTGGATCAATAGGAAACCAAATTTAAGTTATTTTCATGCATTTGGTTGTAAATGTTTTATTCATAACAATGGTAAGGATAATCTTGGGAAGTTTGACGCAAAGTCTGATGAAGGTATCTTCCTAGGATATTCTACATCTAGCAAAGCATATAGAGTATTTAATAAGAAAAGCTTAGTTGTAGAAGAATCCATTCATATAGTGTTTGATGAGTCTTTAGCATCAAGTTCAGATAAAATTGATGATGAGGAAGATACATCTTTGATTGAAAGAGATATTGAAAAATTAAATGTATCTTCAGATCAAGAACCTGAAGTTAAGGATGATGACTCACCTAAGGATGATGGTATTGATACTGTTCAAAATGATCAAGATCTACCTAGAGATTGGAGATATGCTTATGGTCATCCTAAAGACCTAATCATAGGTGATCCATCTCAAGGTGTAAGGACTAGATCATCAATGAGAGATATCAATAATCATCTTGCATTTGTATCTCATATAGAACCTAAGACTATAGAGGAAGCCGAGAAAGATAGTTATTGGATGTTAGCAATGCAGGAAGAGTTAAACCAATTCACTAGAAATCAAGTCTGGACCCTAGTTGAAAGACCTAAAAATCACCCTATAATAGGATCTAAATGGGTATTTAGAAATAAATTAGATGAAAATGGCATAGTAATTAGAAACAAAGCTAGACTAGTTGCAAAAGGATATAATCAAGAAGAAGGTATAGATTTTGATGAAACTTTTGCACCTGTTGCTAGATTAGAAGCCATTAGGCTACTACTTGCATTTGCATGTCATATGAATTTCAACTTATTTCAAATGGATGTTAAAAGTGCATTTCTAAATGGTTTTATAAATGAGGAAGTTTATGTTGAACAACCTCCTGGTTTTGAAGATCATGAATTTCCAAACCACGTCTTCAAACTACACAAAGCACTTTATGGTTTAAAGCAAGCACCTAGAGCTTGGTATGATAGATTAAGTAAATTTTTAATTGAAAATGACTTTTCTAGAGGAAATGTTGATAAAACCTTGTTTTTGAAAAGAAAAGGAAAGGATTTATTAATCGTTCAAATTTATGTTGATGACATTATATTTGGTGCTACTAACAATCTCCTTTGTCAAGAATTTGCTAAGCTAATGCAGGGAGAATTCGAGATGAGCATGATGGGAGAACTAAACTTCTTCCTTGGACTTCAAATCAAACAAGAGAAAGCGGGAATTTTCATTAACCAAACAAAGTATACAAAGGAAATACTCAAGAAATTTGGTATGGAATCTGCTAAACCTCTTGGTACGCCAATGAGTCCCTCATGCAAGCTGGACAAGGATGAAGTAGGTAAGAAAGTAGATCAGAAGCATTACAGAGGTATGATTGGATCACTTCTTTATCTAACTGCAAGTAGGCCAGATATCATGTTTTCTGTCTGCTTATGTGCAAGATATCAATCTAATCCTAAAGAATCACATTTACTTGCTGTTAAAAGAATCTTTAGATACTTAAATGGAACTAAAAATGTAGGATTATGGTATTCTAGAGACTCAACCTTAAAATTGATTGCTTATTCTGATTCTGACTATGCTGGTTGTAAATTAGATAGAAAGAGTACAAGTGGGGTATGCCAACTTTTAGGAAGTAACTTAATCTCTTGGTTTAGCAAGAAGCAAAATTCGGTTGCATTATCCACTGCTGAGGCAGAGTATGTTGCAGCTGGAAGTTGCTGTGCTCAAATCCTTTGGATTAAGCGACAACTTGAAGATTATGGTATCACACTTGATAAAATACCTATTAAATGTGATAATACTAGTGCTATCAATCTAACTAAAAATCCAATTCAACATTCAAGAACTAAACACATTGAAATTAGACATCACTTTATTAGAGAACATGTAACTAACAAAGATGTTTGTCTTGAATATGTTAATACTAATGATCAATTAGCTATTTTTACCAAACCTTTGAGTGAGGAGAGATTTTGCTATCTTAGAGGAGAATTAGGAGTTTGTGATCCTTTAGAATAATTTTCTGAAACTCTTAAGGACAACAACTATCTAGACTTCAATAATTTCTTGAAAATTCCTTTGTCCAATAAGGAAATTATCTAGAAATTTGATTATTGTTTCCCCAATTGTTAAGGAACACTTATCTAGAGTTTGATGATTAATTTGATCAGTTTCAGATCCTTGAAATTTGAATTTTTCACTGAAACTATTGTGGAGTCGACACCTCAGTTTGTGGAGTCGACACCTTCTTATTTTGATGTTCTGTCTGGGCAATTAGAGCCGACTCTGGCTTCTGTAGAGCCGACTCTAATTCGGGCGCTGACAGATTCTCTGGTTCGGAGCCGACACCTCGTTTTCGGGAGTCGACTCTAAGTGGAACTAGGTCAAAATAAAAAGGGCGGAGTCGACCCCAAACGATTTCTATCGTCTCCTAAACCATTTTCAAACTGTTCCAAACTGATTCCAAACCCTCCAAATCCCTCAAAACCCTTGATTACTCATTCCAATCGAATCCAATGGCTCCCAAAAGGCGTGCTATCATTGGTGGTTCGACTGTTCCGACGAAGCGCCGTTCAAATCGGAGGCAACCTTCGTCATCTTCTTCATCTGCCACTCAAGATGACTCTCCACCCTCACCATCTTCTCCTCGAGTCGACCAATTAGCTGGTAAGGCCATTACAACCGGAAGAAAAGTTGATTTTAACTTCTTTATTTCGGAGGGCTTTGCTATTGGGCGTTGTTGAAAGAAATGGGATGGGAGAAGGTCTGCTCTTTGGATATCCCTACCTACCCTGCCCTAGTAAGAGAGTTTTATAATGATTTAAGTAGAGGAGAGGGAGGCTTAGTAAGTGTTGTAAGAGGAACAAAGGTAATCATCACAGCCGAATCCCTTGGTAATTATTGGAAATGCCTACTGTTGGACTTGTTGAATATCATCATGAAGATAGAGGAGGAGCACTATCAAGGATGTTAGGGAGAGAAGTTTCTGAGTTTGAGGAAATCTTGGCAAATCAACTTAATTTGGAACTCAGATTACTTCACAATATCTGTGGAAGGATTCTATTTCCTAAAATCGGAAGGTTTGAATATGTCTCGGAGCGAGACGTTTTATTGATGGACTGCATACTCACTGGTAGACCTTTAAATCTTGCTGAAATGATGATAGGATATATGGCAGGCAGCTACTAAGAAGAGATCTACATTGCCTTATGGTATGGTTTTAACATTGGTATTCAGAAGCCAAGGTGTACTTATAATGGACAATGAGCCACTAAGAAAGTTAAGACATACAGATTACTATAGTGTCTCTACAATTCACCGAATGGGCTTTAGAAAAGAAAATGGAAACTGGATTAAAAGAGGACATGAGGCCAGAGCTGAAGAGTTAGAGTTGAGGAAGTCAGAGGAGAAGACATTCCTGATCTGCTGGACCTTCTGCTGGACCATCTGCTGGACCCTCAGAAGCTGGACCTAGCTCTCAACTTCCACATCAGTCAGCATGGCATCAGAAAGATTTTCTGAGGACAAATTGGTCAGCTCAGAGCTTTACTGGCTGAGTATGACAGTGTAAGAACAAATGATATGTGTAAATTAAGAGAGGAGTTCAATCAATTAAAGGATGAGATTAATTCAAGACTTGACATGATTTCTTTTTCAATTAGCAATTCCGTCGAATCCTTTAGCACTGATCTTCATAAAATTTTTGAAAGGATGGAAGGCATTGCAGACGGTTCTGGAAAGTATCTTCATGCTACCAGTCAACTGAAGAAAGATATCGACCTTGCCGTCTCTCAAATTGAAGCATGTCTTGAAAGTTTTAAGAAGACCCAAAAAGATGATGTTATGGAAATGATTGGACATTTAAAGAAAATTGTGTATAAGCATATTTGATTTCAATCCTAGGTTGTATCTTAGGATTTCTTGCTTTCTTTCTTAGCATGTATCTAGGATTTACATACTTAAATCTGTCATTTTAGAATACATGTAATGGATCTTGCTTTGGAATACAAATGTTTGAATGAATATTGCACTTTTATTACAAATTTGAATGTCAATGAATAAGTTTCCTATCCTTATGTTTATTCGAATCAACATTCTCGCTCTAATTACATTCTCTATTGCTTTTAAACTCACCTTATTGTTGATAACAAAAAAGGGGGAGAGATAATGTATATGCATATAAGAAAGACATATAAGAAAGAGAAAGAGAAAGAAAATGAAGAACAATTCTGAGAATTTTTAGAAAGAATTCAGATTATCTACATAGGGGGAGCTATTCAATGCAGGGGGAGCTTAATAAATTTCTCCATATAAAAGTTAAATCATTTTGATTGATGTCAAGTTTTGTTTATTTTATTCATTTTGAATATTGGCATCAAATTCTCTATTAGAAAGTCTCTAAGCTTTAACAATGTCTATAATTCTCAATTCAAATGAATTTTTAATGCATATACTCAAAGTTTTTGTCATCATCAAAAAGGGGGAGATTGTTGACCCAATTGAGGATTTTGATGATTAACAAAACTATTTGAGTATAACATTTGATGTTACTAATGATTTTGATTAAGTTTTTCAGATTATAAGTCTATTTGATGATCAAAATCAAGAAGGAAAATCAAGTTCTGGTTTGAATCTAATGTCAAGGTAAGACTGCAGACATTAGAGTCGACACATGGAATCACAGAGCCGACTCCGAAAATGGCACAGACTTAGAGTCGACTCCGGGACTGTGAGAGCCGACTCTATCAAAACAACGATGGATTTTCAGGCCACGACTTAGAGTCGACTCCCAGACTAGAGTCGACTCCAGAAGAATTTTGTGTCGACCCCAGAAAAGTCAGAGACGACTCCAGATCGAGCGGATTAAATTATTTCGAGTTAGAGCCGACTCCAGAAAAGCCAGAGCCGACTCCAGAATGTCAGACACGGCTCCAGAACTGTCAGAACGACTCTAAACTTTATCTTTATCTATTTTAATCCCAACGGCTATTGTTATTTATGGATCTAATCCTTTTTCACTTGCTTCTAACGGATAGTTTCACACTATTTGTGGATTAATCGGATCTATAAGAAGAGGGTTGATTGCATCCCAAAAAAAGAGAGGAAAAGAGAAGAAAGAGGCAAAAAGAAAAGAATAGAGAAAATCTTTGAGATCTATCAGAAAAGAAAAGAGGGAAAACCTGTAAGGAAAGATCATACTCATTCCCCAAAAGAAGAGAAAGAGATTCCAAGCCTTTGCTGTTCTATTTAGAAGAAATCTCAAGAGAAGGAAGAAGCCCTAGTTTTTCCAATCTTCTGAGCCTCAAGAGCTATTCAAAGGAAGATCCATTCAAAGGAAGAGAAGGAAGAAGCCACCAAGATCTTCGAATCAGGCTTTGGTTCCTAATCTCTATTTATTGTTTCATTATTGTATATTTGCTCATTGAAGGAGCAGTTTGCTTTTGTAAAATCAAATACTGTTTGCTGGGTCAATCTGGTGATTGATTCAGTTGAGGCTGTTAGCCTTGTGCAAGCATTAGCTTGTGGTTTTAGGTTTTGTGCTGGTGAGCCTTGAAAACCAGCTGGGTTCGTTGTGCACCCGGGAAAACAACAAGTTCGAGTTGTGAGCTTGCAAAACAACTCTGCTGTAATCAGTTTGATTATAGTGTGGACCCAAGAGGTACTTGGGAGTGGACGTAGGTGTAGGTACACCGAACCACTATAAAATCTATTGTGTTTGCCGTGATTGTCTCTTTATCTTCAACTCTCTATTTATAGTTGCTTAGTTTTAAATCTGTGAATCTAAGTTTTTATTTCCGCTGGGGGTTATCTTTCAAAAGAGTTTAATTTTTGAAAAACCTAATTCACCCCCCCTCTTGGGTTGCTATCTGGACCAACATTATATGATAATTAGACCTGGGTATTGGATACCGAGAGTCCTTTTAACATTTGCAATTCATTGCAGGGACTACAGGTCACTAGAAGATTTGAGGATAATGAAAGATTCCTTAATGTCGGCGATGGAAGATTAGTTCCAGTTCTGGCATTAGGAGTTCTTGAAATAGTTTTCAATAGAAATATCATTGTACTAAATGATTATCATTTTTGCCCAATGTTCTTGTTGAACGTAATTTCTGTAGGCCTTCTGGCCAAAAGTCATTATGAAATTTCAATAAAGGATGTTACTTTGAATATCATTATGAATGGAGTCACTGTAATGGCTGGGCATTTATCTAATGGCATTTATATAATATCACAGCCTGTGAATGTAGTGTATAAATCAAGTAAGCACCCTAGAATAAATGATGTCACCGATATTTATTTTTGGCACCATTGGCTAGGTCATATCAATAAGAACATATTGAACAGGTTAACTCAGGAGGGCATCGTTTGAGTTGATGATTGTGAATCATTAACTACATGTGAATCCTGTTTTCTTGGTAAAATGACCAAGTCATCTTTTACTGAAAAGGTGAAAGAGCCAAAAAGCTATTGGGTCTAGTACATACTGATGTATATGGACCAATGAGCACTTATGCCAAAGGTGGATATTACTACTTCATTACTTTTACAGACGACCTTTCTAGGTTCAGTTATGTCTATCTTATGAGACATAAATCTGAATCGTTTGAAATGTTCAAACTATATCATAAAGAAGTAGAAAAATAAACAGGAAAATGTATTAAGACCCTTCGATCAGATCGAGGAGGAGAATACCTTTCAAATGACTTTGTTCGATCAGATCGAGGAGGCGAATACCTTTCAAATGACTTTGTGACATATTTAAGGGAGAATGGGATTCTCTCCCAATGGACTCCTTCTGGAACACCGCAGCATAACGGTGTGTCCGAAAGAAGGAATCGAACCCTGTTAGACATGGTTCTATCCATGATGGGTTTTGCAAGCTTGCCAATATCATTTTGAGGATACGCATTAGAATCAGCTTGTTATATTCTTAATAAGGTTCCAAATAAGTCTGTTTCTAAAACTCCACATGAGATGTGGTATGGACATAAACCGGTTATCACCTATCTGAGAGTCTGGAGGTGTCTGGCTTATGTGAAACATGCAAAATCAGACAAGCTTGAACCCAAATCTGACAATGTTTTTTCATCAGTTATCCGAAAGAAACTAAAGGATATTACTTCTATAATACTGAAGAACAAAAGTTGTTCATTAGTAATAGAGCAGTTTTTCTTGAAAATGAGTTTCTTAGTGAAGGAACAAATAGCTCTAATATTGAACTTGAGGAAGTTCATCAAGTAGAAGGAACAACACAAACCAGTGAACTCTTAGAATCTAAGTTGATTAGATCAAACTCAAAACCCATTCTAGATGCACCATTAAGGTGATCTGGTAGAGTACCACATCAATCGGACAGATACTTAGGTTTCTTGGTCCAGAATGAAGATCATGTTGAACTCGATGAGAACAACGAGGATCCGATCACCTATATGGATGCTATACAAAGGACTGACTCTAATAAATGGCTTGATGCCATGAAATCCAAACTTGATTCCATGAAGGACAATAATGTATGGACATTAGTTGACCCATCCGAAAGGATAAAACCCATAGGTGTAAGTAGGTTTTCAAGAGAAAAGAGGTGCAGACGGAAAGGTTGAGACCTATAAAGCACGTCTGGTTGCTAAGGGGTATCGCCAATGTTATGGTATTGACTATGACGAAATGTTTTCTCCTGTGGCAATGCTAAAATCCATTCGGATTATGCTAGCTATAGCAGCACACTTCGATTATGAGATTTGGCAGATAGATATTAAAACCGCTTTTCTAAATGGTAATATATATGAACAGGTGTATATGATACAGCCTGAAGGTTTTATATCTGAAGACGAGTCTAAAATGTGCAGGCTACAGAAGTCTATTTATGGACTTAAGCAAGCATCTAGTAGTTGGAACATACGATTTGATAAAGTGTTCAAATCTTATGGCTTTATTAAGAATAAAGAAGAACCTTGCATTTATAAATGGGCTAACGATTCCGTTATTGTATTTCTTGTATTATATGTGGATGATATTCTCTTAATCGAGAATGATATCACTGCATTACAAGGAATAAAGATATGGTTATCATCATAATTCTCCATGAAAGATCTGGGAGAAGCATCATACATCCTAGGGATGCAGATCTATAGAGATAGATCTAAGAGGATGCTTGGTTTATCCCAATCTACGTACATTGACACCGTGCTAAAAAGGTTTAGCATGGAGAATTCCAAGAAAGGCTATCTTCCGATAGGCTATGGAATTCATCTTTCTAAGAAGGATTGTCTGACAACTCCTAATGAAAGAGAACGTATGAGTCGAATTCTATATGCTTCGGCAGTGGGATTGATTATGTACACCATGACATGTACAAGACCAGATGTGGCATAGTCACTAGGAGTAGTGAGTAGATACCAATCTGATCCAGGAGAAAAACACTAGCAAGTTGTTAAGACAATCCTTAAGTATTTGAGAAATACTAAAGACTAGTGGTTAGCCTATGGAGAGTCTGATTTGAAACTTGTTGGATATACTGATTCCAGTTTCCAATCAGATCATGATGATAGCAAAAGTGTGTCAGGCTTTGTGTTTATCCTGAATGGTGGAGCTGTTTGCTGAAAAGTTCTAAGCAACATACAGTGGCAGATTCAGTGTGTAAGGTAGAGTACATCACCGCATCAGATGCTGTGAAAGAAGCTGTGTGGCTGCGAAAGTTTATCTCCGAGCTTAGAGTGGTACCTTCCATAGATGGACCAGTCTTGTTGTATAGTGACAGCCCTGGTGCCATAGCTTAAGCAAAGGAACCATGAGCACATCAGCGCACTAAGCACATACTGCACCGATTTCATCTTATACGAGATATTGTAGACCGATGTGACATAAATCTTTAGAAGATTGATGGAAAGGAAAACCTAGGTGACCCATTTACTAAAGCACTCAGCATCAAGGAGTTTGATGACTATAAATTGAAGATGGGTATTAAATACTGTAATGAGTGGCTTTAGGCTAAGTGGGAGTTTGTTGGAAATTGTATCCTAAAGCCAATTATTTGATGATTGTGCTAATGTAAATTGTATATAAATTAATATATTAATAAAAGTTATTTGGCAGTTTATTCATTACAAGAACATCTCTCTTAAACTCCTAATGGTAATGAAGCCCTCATGATCTTCCTTCACGATAAAGGAGGATTTATCTTTGAAGGTCCTTAAAAGAGTTCGCGACCAAATAATATACTATGACAGGGCTATAGTACTATCAATTATAGACATTGTATATCATATTTGTTGGTTGTCCTCTTAACTAAGGAGTGTAGAGACACTAGTATGACATACAGGTGAAAGTGTAGGAGTATATTTCACCGAACGTGACTCATTTCCGGATACTCTGCTGTCAAGAGTTAATTCGAGAAGATATAGGTATAAGTATCCTTCAGACCTGAAGATCACAACCAGTGGCTTACAAGCAACTCATTGTACTTAGGTGCCGGACTACCTGGATTTCTAATCCAGCTACGAAAGGTTACTGGGAGCAGTCAAGTACTTGTGGTAGTCAATTGTGGATCAAGATGGAATTTGACCTATATCCGTTAAAAGGAGAAATGCTTGTGTTTCAATTTAGCAAGACCTTGGCCAAGGCACTTCATGTGAAAGTCACATGATCACTAAAATTGAAATCACTTTATGGATTTGCTGTTTAGAGTTGACAGACTCTTAAGCCATCCTTAGCATTTGTGGTCAAGAGGATGAATTATATGGTAACTGTTTCTTAGGGTTCTTGGAGTTTGCTCGAGAACTCTTCGACCTATCTGGACGTCGGGTTCCATTGCTAGATGGGCACATCGATTAGTATAGAAAGTTGTTTCTATGCTACCGGCTTAGGTTCGAACCTAGAGAGTTACACGCATAGAAGTTTCCTATGATGATCTATTTGCTGATCAACGATTGAGAATCGTATATGATTTAATTAATCAATTTGATTGATTGAATTATCTCAATTGGGTTAAGTACAAGTGAATAAGATTCAATTTGGTTTAAGTCTATTAGAAGGACTAATCAATTTCAAATATTGATTTGAAATTAGACTTGATTTGGATTTAAATAGATTTAGGACTAGCCAAATTTGATTTGGGCTAGGACCATGATCTATGTAGGTTCAATCCAATAAATTTAGATCAGCTTAAACCAAAACCTGAACCCAAACCTCTCGCATAAGTATCTCACATGATGAGATAACTAAAGTATGAGAGATTAAATTCACATATATAATTTAATATGTAACATTAATCTTCTCCAAATGATTCCGTTGGAATTCTAAAGTGTTGGAATTTATATGGAATAAATGTGCCTCTTTGAATCAACCAGGCGATGTAATTCTAAGTGTTAAAATTCACATCTCTTTAGTTCTCACCAAACGTCGGAATTAACAAAACACGCGTTTCTTTGATTTTCACCGAACATCAAAATTAACCCAATGCCGCGTCTCTTTGGTTCGGCATCTCTTTGCTTTTTACCGAATGGTAGAATTCTAAATATTATAATTCAATGGGCTGGCTAAAATGAGACTATAAATAGAGGACATCCCTCACCAGAGAAGAACAACAACACACGATATGTCATGGATTGAAATTCTAAAGAGTTAGAATAGAAAAATCATAGTGATTCTGGTGTTAGCAAAAGTTTGGTGGATCTTAGAGGAAGATTCAAGTGGGAGGATTCAAGATCAGCAAAGTTATTTTTTCACGAGCTAGCACTCCCGGGAATCCGATCATTGGGGCTTCGCGTGGACGATACTAGAGGCCGGATGATTGAACGGCTGCAGAGCACAAAATGATTTATCAATTGCCCTTAAGGTAAGTGATATGATCCCTATATCTTAAGGCATGATTCAAGGCAAGAAGTACGACTTCTTACCTTGAGGATCAAGATATGATCTTGATGATTTTATTTATATACATATTTTAGATCAACGATCCTATATATAAGGCAAAGATATGATCTTGATGCATGTTAGATATATTAATATTTAATCTTTAAAATTTCATATTGATAATTGTTATCAAATTTTAAAATATGCATGCCTCGGAGATTAATTCTCCCTACAAATAGCTCCTCCTCCCAAAGTAAACACCGCTCCAAAGGTAGACTTTTGAGAGTGTATATCTGATTAAAATCAAAATATGTATATCCAATAGGAATCAAATCCCTACCGAAATATACCAACATATAGTTTTCTATCCTTCTTAGATATTTGAGAATATGCTTGACCATAACCCAGTGATCCAATCCTGGGGTTGACTGGTATCGACTAACCACTCCCACTGCAAAGCATATGTCGAGTTTTGTACATAACATTGCATACATCAGACTGCCAACTGCCAAAGCATAGGAAATCTGTCTCATATCTTCTTCCTCTTGCGGTGTTTTAGGACACTGCTCTTTAGAAAGATAAACTCCCTATCGAGTAGGTAAATTACCTTTCTTGGAGTTTTGCATTGCAAATCTGACAAGTACCTTGTCAATATACGATGCCTGAGACAATGCTAAAAGCCTATTCTTGCGATCTCGTATAATTTGGATGCTAAGAATGTAGCTTGCTTCTCCCAAATCCTTCATTTGGAATTGGTTAGCTAACCAATTATTTACTTTGGATAGATATCCCACATCATTCCCAATGAGTAAAATGGCATCCACATAAAGAACTAAGAAAACCACTTTATTCCCTTCCAATTACTTATAGACACAAGGTTCACCTAAATTTTGTTCAAAACCATAAGATTTTATGGCTTCATTAAATTTGATGTTCCAAGATCTAGAAGCTGCTTAAGCCCATAAATGGACCTTTGCAATTTGTAGACTTTTTGCTCTTGGCCTTTAACCACCAAACCCTTTGGTTGGATTATATGAATAGTCTCTTCAAGATGGCCATTCAAAAATGTTGTCTTGACATCCATTTGCCATATGTCATAATCACAATGAGTAGTAATAGATAAGAGAATCCGAATGGATTTTAGCATGGCTACTGATAAAAAAGTATCCTCATAGTCTACTCCTTCCTTTTGGGTAAAACCCTTTGCCACCAACCTAGCCTTGAAAGTCTCTACTTTCCCATCGGCTCCTCTCTTTCTCTTATAAATCCATTTGCATCCAATAGGCTTAACGCCTTTTGGTAGATCTACAAGTTTTCAGACTAAATTGGAGTACATTGACTCCATTTCGAGTTTCATGGCTTCCTGCCATTTTCTTGATCAACATCCTTCATTGCCATCTTGTATATCAATGGATCATCATCACTACTATCGGTGACTGCAACTTGTGCTTCTCCATCTTGACGATAGTGGATGGTCAATCTTATTTCCTCCCACTACGTCGTGGTGGCGATGATGTTTGATCTTGAGTAGTGGTCTCAACTTTTGTTGTTCAATAACTTTTGTCGGTGTGGGGCTGATCTCACCAGTCAGTAACTCTTCCAGAACAACTTTACTTCTGGGTTTGAATTCTGTTATATAATTATACTCGAGAAACGTAGCATTTGTCGACATAAATACTTTATTATCTTAAACACTATAAAATAGATCTCCTCTCATTCTCTTAGGGTACCCTACAAATATGCATACTTTTGAACGAGGTTTTAACTTTCCAGCCTTTCCCTTCAGCACATGGGCTGGACACCCCATATGCGGATGTGTTTCAAACTAGGTTTGCGATCATTCCATAACTCTAAGGGAGTCTTAGGGATTGACTTAGATGGAACTAAGTTAAGAATGTATACAGCTGTTTGTAGTGCATATTCCCAAAATGAGGTAGGCAAAGAAGAATAGCTCAACATTGATCTTATCATATCAAGCAAAGTGTGATTCCTTCTTTCAGCTACACCATTTTGGTGTGGTGTCGCAGGTGCCGTGAGCTGTGATAATATTCTATTCTCAATCAAGTGGTCCTTGAATTCATAATCTAGGTACTCTCCTTCTCGATCAGATCGAAGAGTTTTGATTAATTTCTGAGCTATTTTTCTACAGCACAAATTCTTTGAACTTTCCAAAGGCCCTGGATTTTCTTTGCATCAAGTATGCATATCCATATCTTGAATAATCATTAATAAATGTGACGAAATATTCATAGCCCCCTCTAGCTTTTATATTCAAAGGCTCACATACATCAGTATGTATGATCTCTAAAGGTGTTTTTGCTCTTTCATCTTTTGCTAAAAATGTCTTTTGATCATTTTTTCTTTTAGATAGGATTCACAAACCGGTAGAGTGCCAACTCTTAGCTCTCTTAAAGGACCATCCTTCACTAGTCTTTATATTCTATTTATATTAATGTGACCAAGCCTCAAATGCCACAAATACGTATCATTGTTGTTATTGCAATTTTCTTCTTTTAGGGTTGGTTCAGCGACTTTAAACATTTTGGTTTGAAGTAAGTTGTTGAAATTGGTTTAACAAAATATAGACCATTTTTGACATACCCTGAACAAATATTTATTCCATTCTTATAAATTGAAATAGAGTCAATACTAAAAGAAATATAAATAAATTGTTCATGCAACTTTGATACCGAAATCAAATTTCGTTTGAAATCTAGAATATAATAAACATTATTCAAAAAAAAATATTTATTATTAGAAAATGACGACAATCGCACTGTCCCTACTGCTGTTGCTGACACCTTTTTTCTACTGCCAACTCTCATCGTGAAATCTTCCACTTGAAGATCTCGGGCAGACTCAAGCATCTGCAAAAAAACACAGACATGGTTAGATGCTCCTGAATCAATAATCCAGCTTGAGAAATCATTCTCAACTAAGCATGTTTATATGACTAGTAAATCTAATTACCTTGTTTCTTTTTCTTTCAGCTCATTAAGGTACTTTTATAGTTCCTTTTCCAATGGCCATCTTGATGATAGTGGAAACACTTTCCTTTAGGTTTAGGCTGAGTAGCCTTTTCCTTCTTCTTCTGGATCTTCTTCTTTTTGTTGTCCTTTTGCTTTCCCATATTCTTCTTCTTTTTTTTCTTTGAAAAAGAAGGCGTTTCCTCAGCTGTATTGACTTCAGCAACATTTGCCCTTCCACCCTTATTATCTATAAGGGTTTCATAAATTTGCAGCTCATTCAGGAGTTCAGTCAATTACACTTCTTATGATTCATAATGTAATTAGTCCTGAATTGAAAAAAAAGCGAAAGATGGTGTCTCCAGGATCATATCCACCTAAGTTTTTTCATCAATTTTAGGTCCATTGATTTCAGCCTCGTTGAAATGATTGACCATTTTGAGGACGTGCTCACGAACAGAAGAATCATTCTTCATTTTGCCATTCATAATAGCTTTTACAGCTTCGTGGCGAGCCTGATCATATGGGCATCCAAACATCTGCTGCATAGATTTCATAATCTCTTTTGCAGTTTCAAGGGCCTCGTGCTTAGTTCTAAGCACCTCATTTATTGCTGCTAACAATAGTAGCGGGCCTTGTTGTTTGCAATAACCCAGCATTGTACTTTTCAGTAACAGCTTTGGAGGCATTGGTTGAAGGCATTGGAGGACAATCCTCTTTAAGGACATAGTGATAGTTTTCATTAATGAGGAGGATTTATGTTGCTTTTCCACTTAACAAAATTTTTACAAGTTAAAACTTGAGAGGTAAGAACTGAGAAAATCGAGTTTGATATTTGCTAAAAATAAAAAGTATTTTTAATAAATAATTGCATAAATATTATCACACAATTTAAGATAAAGTAAATATATGCATAAATGCATGTTAAAATACATAAAACATATTTACTTTAAAGGTCTAAGAATTTTAATCTCCACAACTAAGTACCGAAGTAAGGTAGGTCAAATAGTTGCTAATTAAAATAAGACTTTCTCAATTAATAAGTATTCCCAAAATATCTCATATTTTAAATATTTATTAATTTTCTTAAATTTTGATCAAGAAAATAATTAACTAATTTAATTATTTCTTCATGAGTGCGACCCATCATATCAAATTTTTAAGACTTAATATTGAAATTACCGCTATAGGATAAGTCAATTCTAAAATATATCTTAAAAATCATATCTCATGAAAGACAACCTTGTTATTGCCATTAGTAGATACTCTCCGTAGAAGAACAAAATCAAAGCATCTCGAGGCACTGCTAATAACTCACGGTGTTGTACTAACGATGGAGACTGAGGCTTATATTGTCATATTACCCCTTCCACTCATTATTTTACAAAAGTGTATTTTATTTATAAAATAACTCTTATTTCATAAATCCTTAGTTAATTTAAATAATTTAAATCACTAAGATTTTATAATTTAAACATTTTAAAATTATAAAATAAGTTAAATGTGATAATTTAAAATTTAACACTTAAATTCAAAATTTTACATTTGGCACATTAATTTTACAAATCCAATTGCAAAATTAATTTATAAATTTAATCTCCTTGAATTTATTGCAAAGTGCATTAAATTTAATTTACTAAAACCTTTTTTAGGAAAAAATAAAATAATAATGCACTTATATGCATGATATACAACAAATAGGTAAGCACTTTTCTATCTAATATGATATATAATATGCATGGCAATGTAATTATTATCAAAATAACAAAAATATTTAATAAGAAGTGAAACAAAAAATTTGATCGGGTTCCATGGAATCCAAAATATTAATAGTAAATACCAGCCCAATAATTCAAAATAATCTAATTTGACATCCTAAATCAATTATTTAATACTTTTATCATGATATTATAATGTAATGGCTAAATACCCTATAAGACATCACAACCATCATATATACCATCAGGTTCCACCACAAAAAAATGGATTAGCAACAATACATTCATTGGTGGAAAAATTTAATGAGACTATTAATGCATTGATCCCATCAGAATGCTGCTATTAAGTGTGCTTAAGTGAGAGTAGTACTAGGATGTAAATGAGAGTAGTACTAGGATGGGTGATCTCTCGAGAAGTCCTCATCAATAGATGATTTTGAGATATTTGTGGTAGATAAGGATTAAATCACATATCTTAAAAAATTTTATTTGAAATCTATACCCATATTAATTTAAAAATAAAAATAATAAGAAGATTAAAAAATTGACCTTTCGTCGAATGTCTTGAACACCACCTGGGAACACGAACGAGTAGGCATTTCTGATTTGGATTGAGATCACAAAACTGAGTTTTTAATTCATTTTATATTCTCAGCTAATAAGACAAAGTGAAGATGAAGAAAAAAACTAGTGATGACAATCACATTATTTTTCTCTCATGAACCTTATATACTATGAGAATAATAACTATCATCTTTTTAATTAATTAATTAATTAAAATATTAAGATAACTTTTAACTCTTAGAGAGATATGCAAAAGAGAAAATCTTTCCACAATCCCATATCTTTATCCAACAATCCATTCTTTTGATATCTTTATCGTGGTATAATATTGGAGAGAGAAAATATCTCCGATAATCTATATATTTTTTCAACAATAAAATAACTTGCACATGGACACTCCTTATGGAACATGCCTATGATGTGTCCCTAGCACACCGTATAATTTTTAATTTAAAATAAAAATATTATATAATCATATTATTTAAAATAGAAATTAATCTAATTAATTTCTATGTAAAAAAATTTAGAATTCTTAATTTAAATTAATAACTCAACCCAACATATCATAAAGTTTACATAATTTAATGGAGCAAGAAACTATGGACATTATAATTTTAAGTTCCAATAATTTTGACATTCAATTAATACCTTAATTAAAATATCAAAATTATTAATTCCAAATTACTCCATTAAAAATTTGAAACTATGCTCTTAAAATTATAAAATTAATTATATTCAAAAAAAATTGAATTGTCTATTGATATAGTCACTACATATAAATCAATCATAATTAAAGCTAGGCATTTTTGTTAACATCTTTAAACCACTGATTCTATAATAAATATATATTTATGATCTAATCATAAATTAAGCGCTCTTATTATTCGAGCTCCGAATCAACACTTAAAACCGTGGCTACTTATTATTATATTTTTAATATATATTTTGTCATTATATAATATAATACAATAAATAGGAGTTTATTAATTACTTAGAATTAAAATCGATTCATATATGACCATCATTAATTAATTTTGAATGCTTTATTTTAACAACAGAATTTATTAGAGATTCATAATTAATCGCATTCCAGTCGTATATGATCAAATTATATAAAGCGTTTTCATTCCGATAATCTTATTATCAACAATCCAAATAAGATCGTTTCATTCAGAATGTAATGAACCGCACTAATAATTTTAAATTAAAGATCTTAACTTTAATTTATAATTATGGATAGATTTAGATTATTTTACTTTAAATATTATCCTCTATATAGGCTTATATATAATATTTAAAATTACTTTTAAATAATTTAAATTTTTTTGATATTTATAAAGCATCAAAACATTCATACAAAAATAATATTAAAAAAAATTTTAAATTAATTAATAAAATAAATAAATATTATTTATTTATGAACACATATCCGAAGATGTTAAAAGGCTTGAGGAAAGTTCTTCGGAGTTAAATAGCATGGCAGGGCATCTGACATGGTCGAAACTCAGTACATTGGAGTCTCCTAACAACTGTAATGGTCCCGTAACGTAGCTCGGTTATAAATTCACTTCACACGGTAATGCTTTCCCTCTGAATTGGAAATAATGTTCCGGCCCAGTCGTTCGCTGGCACTTAGGATTATAAGTACAGACACAGCTTAGACTAGCATGTTACTCTTGCTTTGGGATTTGTCCAATTTTATTTCTTAAAACAATGCAATCAATGATTCACTCCAAATATGTCAAGCACCGAGAGAAAATTAGGTTTTTTTTCCCCTAAGAATAAAATTAACCTTGTCATTGATTTTTTGTAGTTTTGAAAGTGTCCCATTAGAGTTTTAGATTTTGGATCCTTTTGTGCATGCCAATAAAATTTATGTGGCAGATAGTTTCATAATCATAAATTCAGCATTCAGGAATAACTCGTCAATGATTCGGAATTTGAAAAAGATCTTATAAACTCATCAAAAAAATTAAAAAATAATTCAAATAATCGATAACAAAAACAAGCTAATAAACACAAAAGTAATTTTTTTTTAAAAAAAAACATTTATGCTGAAAGATCGATATAAAAGAGGAAAGAATATTGAATAATAAAATGAAGTCTATCACCATTAACAATATTCGTAGCATTGATTTTCAATATATAAAGATACCTTAAATTATTTCTATATATAGCTCATGAATATTATATAAATTAAATATAATTAAAAACTAATCAAATCATCTGAATTGATTTGGCTATCAAATAATCATTCCATCGAGAGACAAAATTAAAACAATACTTTTTTTAATAATTTAAAAATATTGTTACTAGAGATGATAATGAGTACCAAAAAGCACTTCAATCCATGAAAAAATATATGTATGTATACTCGTGTCCATCTCACATTCTCTATAAATATAAATTCTATATTCATATTTATATCTATGTGAATCATGTAATAACTATGCTAATCCATACTCGTAAAGATTATATAATTTCTATAGTTATCAAATGGACTACTCATAGTAAAGATTATGTAAGACCACGCTTTAAGAAATTATGGTCCATGGTTGCATATAGAATTTTGGTATTGAATATTTGAATCTGTGGATAAAATAATTAAGTAAATAAATTTACCAATTAAGTGTAATGAAAACGAGGCATAATAGAACAATCTTTAGTTCATATCCATCTCATGGTTATTCATGTGCGTACTTGTATTTTTGCCCTCCAAATCGCTCCAAAGGGAAGGAATGGAACTGGGCGACCTATTAGCTGTTAACGTCCGGCCGTTAAAAAAAAAAAAAAGCGCCCGTTTTTTAAAAAAAAACTGACCGTTTTTTTAAAATAAAACATTGATCGTTAAAAAAACTTAAAAATTAAAAAAATTATTAATAAACTTAGAAAGCATAAAATTTTTGTAACAATAAATCTGTATTTTTTGTTTTTCTTTGAAGATGTTGACACCGTGCTTAGAGCGTGTGGTCATCTTTCTTTGGCTTCTGGGTTATATCTTGGAAGAGAGCGTGAGGTTCAAATTTTTTTTTTTTTTTTTTTTTTGGACATTGTAGTTTTGGTTTCGGGTTGAGCGTATGATCCATCTTTCCTTAGCTTCCAAGTTATATCTTGAAGGAGAGCATGTGATTCATTTGGAGGAGAGCATGTGGTCCATCTTTCTTTGGCTTTCGGGTTGTACCTCGAAGGAGAACATATAGTCTATATTTTTTTTTCATAAAAAAAGACTAAATCTCTTTTAAGACAGTGGTTTAATTCGCTTGACTCTTTAACTCTTTAATTTGTTCATAATTTTTTTCACTAAATATAATCTATCATACACCATAAATATTATTTTTTAATATATATATGAATACTTATATATATATTTCTAGTTGAAAGCATTCAAAAATTATTTTCAATAAAAAGAAGATTAAGATTTGTGTAAATTTAATTAAATATTTTTCAATAGCATTAGCTTCCCCGCCATGAGACGAGAAGAGACCCCTAAGTTGGATGCCCGTTGACGCTAATAGCGGTTGCCTCGTCAACTAGCCGTTACGCAGCTCCCTTTGGCGTCGCCATTCAAGGCAGGCCACTCCGTCACGACGGACACGTGCCGTTGCCCCCACACGCTTTCGATTCCGTGTCACACGACCCCTCCCCCTCTCTCTCCACCCGTGCGATATATAATACCCAACTAACTCCACGGTTTCCTCTCAACTCAGCTCATTCCTTTAATTTGTGCTCTCTCTTCCGCCGCCTTCAGCTCCTCCTCCTCCTTCAAAGCCAATGGCGACTTCCATCATCTCCTCCACTTCGCCATTTCCGGCCAGTTCGCCGTGCCGGCGAGCCAAGCTTCGCCTTCCGAGGAACGGAAAGACGGTTCGGATTTCGAAGGCCGGCTCGTCGATCGATGAGAATATGATCGTACGTGCTGCGGAAGAGGATCCACGAGATGGAGATGGCGGAGGCGAACTACGTACGAGCCGCCGGCCAACTGGATGGAGTGGGAGAAGCGGTACCACGCGAGCTACGACTCGGATGTGTGCCACGTGTTGTTGGGGCTGCTTCAGACCCGTCTGATGAACACCAGGCCTAGCTTGGCCGTTGGGATGATGATGGCACTGGTTATATTGAGTGTACCCACGTCGGCACTCTTCATCTTCTACCATTTGATGGAGGGGTCGAAGTCCATCCTCTTCTCTGGATTGCATCTTATTAGTTAATCCATATCTTGATTGATGGTGGAGATTAATGGATCTATAGGAAGAGAGAGAGAGAGAGAGTAGAAATTTGTCAGCAGAAGCTCATTCTCTCTCTCTCTCTCCAATGTTTAGGCCAGATAAGTAGGATATATGTTGCTGTTTTTTTTTTATCCAGGATATCTTATTTTATGATAAAGTTGCAGATTTGTGGTATCAAAGGCATTTTGTCCCGGAATAAGGAGTGCATAATTTAGATCCGTAGGGGACTATTATTCAAGCGAAAAAAGAAAGGGCAAGGGCTAGAATGATTTAAGGTGGTCCAATCGCACTATCTATGTGGAATATATATATATATATATTTTATTGTAGACTCATATATCACATGAAACTGGTCATGTCGGTTCTAACGTGGTATAAACGGTATAACTCATAGAATAGGAGCAAATAAATATAAGATTTTATTGTAGACTCGGCGAATAAGACAAAATAACGATCTTATTCCATGTTTAGACCGTCAAACGAGGAAAATTTATTCCCTCTGCTTATCTTTTTAGTTATATCCACTCTTTAATCTAACACACACAGAAAAAAAAAAAAAAACAAAAAAACAAAAACAAAGTGGGATAGCAATTTTGGCTTTATCCTCTCTATTCTACTTATCTTTCTGCCAGATAAGACACAGGCTTCAGAAGGGTATCTTAGATCACATAAATTATATCAGATTTTCAAAAGTGGAATGATGTTCCCAGCAGCTATCCTGGTGATTAAGGTTTACAATTTAAACCACAAGCTAATTCATACAACTACACCGCTTGAATTTATGCACCTACCATCTATAATATTGAAATATAATGCACCTAAAAAGATTAAGTACCTTTTTCATACTTTTCTGAAAAATATTTTCCTAAAAATAAGGGTCAGAAAAAAAAATACCATCCCCTTTATGGTATTTTTTTAATAAAAAATAGGTAGCCATATATATAATTTCTTCTTCCTTGTAATCAAGGATTAAAAAAAAAAAAATTTCTCTCATCTCTCAAATACTTTAGGCACATCTACGAGCCTAATCATTTGTATAGTACTTCAGACTTACACGTCGGTTCAATTAATTTATTAGCATATCAAAATTATATTGTCTTAAAAATTTGAATAAGTGAAAGCCAATTGATAGCAGATAAATTTGAATTATAAGTACTTTAAACTTTTTTTTTTCATCGTAAACTATTTTTTAAGATATTATAATCATTTTCGTATAATGAGATGTTCTATGCCATAAGTTAGCCTGATCTACTTTAAATCGAATCATTGATGCTCTGAAAAAAACAAAAGTACTTTCATACCATGTTTTGAATAATTTTTATTATTTATTAATGATTTGAAAGATGAAAGAAAGCAAAAATTATCATCAAAAAAAAATTTCATGTAGAGAAAAAAAATTACAAGAGTAATTTCTCATCCCATTTTAACTCCAAACCAAATGCATCGGCATGGTAAAAGACAAATTTCATACCTACTTCCAGCAAAAGTGAGAGGAGAAAAAAAACAAAAAAAAGAAAAGAAAAAGAAAAGCAAAACCTTTGGGATGCTTTATTGCTATTATCCTCCAAAATTCATGAACCGTCTCCCCTTCCATTTCATCTTCGTTTTTTCAATACATCTATTAAGTAGTACCATTGTTACAGCTTATGATCTTCTTTTTTCTTACTTCTTTCAGTGACACATCCGAACTCCGAATTATAATCATATTTGAAGCAATTTTACTTCGGCTTGTTCATTTCATTTGCAATCCTTTTAATGCCATTCCTTGAGAGTAATTAAAGTTAGGTGAGACTGTCGAAATTGAAAACAGAGTGTTTTAAGTCACAGTGTCCTCGTTTCCGTTGTATGATGCAATTCTCTTGAGAGTGAGACAAGTTCGAGTCCCCTCACTCAAAAGGCCAGGGTTATCCATCAGCGGACCTAAGCGCTGTTTGTGACGCGTTTTAGATTCATTGAAGGTTTAGGTGGCATTTAGCTATCATGAGCACTGCAACGAACGAGTGAACAGCTCAAGTAGATTGGTAGTTTGTCATGTTGTTAGGATATATCTCTTTCAGAGATCCTTGAAGTTGAATCCAATAAGCATTTGGCTTACCCACACTGTGGAAAATGGAAAGAGAAAAAATATATAATAAATATAAGGTACAAATATTAGTCCTTAATGTTTTAAATATGTTGCATTTTTGGTGTTGTATTATATAAGGTTAATTAAAATTAATAAAATAATCATTATTTTAATGCGAATATTTGGACCGATTGATAGAATAACGCATCGGTTATGCAATTAATTTTAACTCATTCATGTAATAGGACAATAGAAATGCAATAGCCTTAAAATATGAGGAATTAACGGGTAATAAATGAATGTTTGAGAATTAAAATAAATTTTAAGTGAAAAATTAAAGATTAAAATAATATAGCCTACAATAGGATACAGAGAATAAGGTAAAAAGAAAAAGTATAGCCCATGGATGCTGGAGCATTCGGCTGTCTTTATTACACATCATTCGCTTAGCCGTAGTGGCATTTGTTCACAGGGTATTTTTTCAGCTTATCTGGCTTATCACATTTGGCTAACCCGAAAGCATATTATCTTTGCTGATAAAATGGTCTCGCCTCAGACTATCATCCGCACTGCTGGCTTTCTTGCTATGGAGTACCTTCGCTCTGATTTAGGTATTCACTCTGATAGATCGGGCCTCTGGGATTCCCCTGCTGTTTCGGCAGCGCACCATTCTACGGTTTTTATCTCTTGAAAGCCCCCACTCTCGGGTTATGTCAAAGTAAACTTTGATGGTACTGTGTCGGGTCGTATTGCCAGATCTGGGTTTATCATCAGGGGGCCTGAGGGAGAGCTGCTCGCGGCTGGTGGACATGGCTCTCTCGATATTTCGGTTCCTATGGCAGAGTTGTAGGCTGCTTGGGCTGGCATCACCTACGTTGTTCGTATTTTGCACTCTCTGCAGGTGGTTATTGAGGAAGATTCTTACGGTCATCCACTGGATTAGACGGGATGTTGATCTATGTTCCTCCCATAACCCCTGATCAGTGATATATGGGCTTCTCTCCAGTTTACTTATGCTCCGTTGATTTGTCATGTCTATAGGGAAGCCAACGCTGCAGCAGATTGGGTTGCCTCGGCTGTAGCTTACCATTCTGATTAATGGAAATGGCATCCTGGTGACCCTGCTCGATTATTTTGAAAAAAATTATATACTCTAATACTTCGAATTTAACTCATCTCATAATGGTATGATCGTCGCTTGTAAAAAAAAAAAAAAAAAAGGCTTTCTAACTTTTAAGCGCGAACCAAGATTAACCGATGTAAAGCTCGACGTTGGCCTTCAAATGTTTCCTATTATAAATTGTAAGATAAATTATAACCATTTTCAATCATGTCCCAATTATTTGGGGGTCAACTTTACGGGTAAATGGATTTCAATTTTTTTTTTTTGGTTATTTTCAACAAAACATGACACCTTAAAAACCTTAATATTTAATTTAAGTCCTTGTCATGGGTAAATTTGTCTCTCACAATAAATTGCGAGCAAGTCCATAGTTTTCATTCAAAGCTTGGAACTAGTATCGGTGGAGTTTTTGAAATGGTCGAAATGCTGACTAGAAGCAGAGCTGTGGTCCCAAGTTGGAGAGTAGCGACACCCAACATTCCGGCAATGGAGTCGATTTGTAAGACCGAGTCATGCATGCGATTTTAGGTAAGGGAAGGAAGCATAGGAGTCAACATCATTCAATCAATTCAATTCAATTCAAGTGAAGCATGGACGAATCGATCTGAAGCCTCGATCAATTGCGATCATTCCGATGAGAACACTCGCATGAATCCTGAGAGAATCTAGAAGGTGTGGTTTTTCCATCACTATATTTCAACATCGATTGCACCCGAGTTCGGGTAATACATGCGCTTCAAAAAAGTGCGAAACGCTTGCTCTGATTTCCGTGCGATTTCTCTGGCGATTTCCGTGGCTGTTTTTGTGTACGTGTGGTACTTCCTTGCCGAGTGGAGTTCTGAGCCAATAGTTATGGCATTTTCATCTAGTTATGGCGTAGCTACAGTGGGATTGCTACAGTAATTTTGATGCGCCCGTTTCTTAAAGCAGTCTTCCTCTGGTTCGTCCGTCAGGCCTTGCTTTAAGATTCGGGATCCGACCGTTTCTTCTGCCTGATCTCCGGTGATCTCCGCCGGCTGGGTTTCTCTCTTCGTCTGTGATCTCGTCGTATGGCCCTTGGTTATCCTATGGCTTCCGATAGAGGTGCGGGTGGTCTGGCTTCGAGAAGAAGGGGATTTGAGCAGGTGTTTAAATGGGTCTCGTCGTCTCCCTCTCCGACGGAGGTGGCGACACTTGAAGCTTGCTTTCCGGTCGTCGTCAAGGTCCCAGAGCCGCTGTTGGAAGAAGAAATGTCCGAATGGAAGCACAGGGCAGTTCTCGCTCGCTCTTTCATGAGGTGGGTACCGGCCGAAGCTTATATCAGGGAATTCCGCAGAGCTGGGATCCCGGGTGCTATCGTCCCAATCTGCCTTTCATTCCGTTGCTATATCTTCTGATTTGAAGACCCGGGGGCATGTGAGCTGGTTCTCAACTGCCCGTGGGTGGTTATGGCCAATAATTGGGATGGAAGCTTGGAAATCGGAGTTCTTCCCGGCTGTTGATTCCATCTCCTCTGCTTTGGTTTGAATGAGACTGCCTAATCTCCCGATGGAGTTCGGCGGGAGGATATCCTTAGGATTATAACGGAGCCTACGGGGATCTTCTGCGGAGCTGATTCTGCAACCCAGTTGAAGAACAGAGGAGGCTTTGCCAAGGTGGCCGTCCGCGTTGAGCTTCTTCGCCCACTGCGTCCAGGGACCCGAATCCAGGGGACTCAGGGGCCGTTTTGGCAAAAATTCATCTACGAATTGGTGGAAGGAATTTGCCCTAAGTGTGGTTCTCTGCATTTGGTAGGATCCTGCTCGCTGGCGTCCTCGTCTGATGCAGAGGTTGATGACAGTGGCCCTGTTTTTGGGCCGTGGATGGCGGCTGTTCGTCAGCGGCGGTCTGTGCTGAAGGCCTCCCCAGCAGCAGCATCTTCTGAGCCGAAGTCCTCCCGGCCTGCTTCTTCTCCAAGCCCTGCCCCCCAACCAGGTTCTTCGTCGCTGGAGGCGTCTGAGGGATGGCAGGTTCCGGCGAAGTCGGCTCGGAGGCGCCTTCCTGTGTCTCTGCTAGGTGCCTTGGTCAAGCAGAACCAGCGGGGGAGACGAACAGTGAAGGCTTAGTGGCCGTGCCGGTTTCTTTGGTGCGTGCCGGTTTCAAGGCATCTGATACTGAGAAGCTGGAACACATTCAGGAAGCTATCCCTGATCAATGTCTGAAATTAGCTTTCAATCCATTTGCCTCTCTGGGATTTGATTCCAATGTAGGGGGCCAGGTGGAAATCAGGGATGGGTGCTCGGGTCCCCTTAAGCGGGCCAGACCGGTTGATAGCCTGCCCCCAAGATCAGTCACTAGAGTGAAAAGAAAAAAGGAAAAGGCAAGAGCTCTAATCTCAAGTGTAAAGTGGACCTTATCCCTTCTTCACCTAGTAAGTCTGAGCCCTCGATTGTCGGGCCACTGCACAGGGCAGTGAGGTCACCACTGTAGCTTTAATGGGGCAGGGATTAGATTCCTTATCATCTGTACATTCCCACAGGTCTGTAGAAACTGAATCTAGCCCAGGTACTCTACAGACTTATGGTTCACATTATCTGAGGGTGGCACCCCATCTGTAGGGCGCCTTTCGGACTGTGTTATGGATGAGGACCAGGGGGGGCCCCTCTACCTCCAGTTAGTTTTATGAAGATCTTATTATGGAATGTTCGAGGTGCCAGTAAGCCCTCATTTCGTTCCTCCTTTGTAGATTGCTACAACTACATCATTTTGATATGTGTTCTTCTTGAAACCAGGATGTCGGGGATAGCTTGTTACGATTTTGGAGACAGATTGCCCGGTCTTGGTCCTCTTATGCGATGGAGGCTGTGGGTATGTCTAGGGGTATTTTGGCCATTTGGCATGATTCTGCTGTTACGATTGAAGCTTTTCATCATTGTAACCAGCAAATTGGCCTAGTTGTCACTGAAGGGACCTCTAATCCCTGGCTCCTATCGGCGGTCTATGCCAGTACGGACTACCGGGAGAGACGGGTCCTATGGTCCGAGCTGCTTTCCCTACTTGATCGAGGTCTTCCATCTATCATTGCAGGTGACTTTAACTGTATCACTGAGGCTAGTGAAAAGCGGGGAGGCAGAAGAGTTACTAGCTCAGCTGATATTAATGAATTTAGGTCCTTTATTGGGTCTTCTGGGCTGTTGGATTTGGGGTACTCGGGGCCCCAATTTACTTGGTGTAATAATCGGCAGGGGACTGCTCGTGTGTGGGAGAGATTGGACAGAGCTCTTGCCTCGGCTCAGTGGACTCAGATGTACCCGGCAGTTTATGTTACTCATCTCCCTAGGATCGCCTCTGATCACTGCCCCATTTTGATATCTACTGAGGCTGAGCACCATCAGAGAAAGCAATTCAAATTCGAGCGGTTTTGGACATTCCATTCGGCAGCTCGGACAATCATTTCTCAGATTTGGCACCTACCTGTCAGAGGTAATGCTGTATATAGGCTATCTCGTCGTCTTCTGTTGACCAGTCGTAGACTGTCTAGATGGAATAGACAGGAGGTTGGGGATCTGGTTAGGCAAGTGGAGCAGGTCGAAGCCACTATCAGTGCTCTTTAGGCTAAGGAGGACCATGACGGACTTCTTTTGGACTCTGATCTCTCCCTTCTGCGAGAGAATTTTGCTCATCACCATTCCCTTCTTCGGCAGCAGGAAGTGTATTGGAGGCAGAGATCCAGGATTCAGTGGATCTGCGAAGGGGACCGCAATACCAGATTTTTTCACCAGGTCACCCTTCGTCGGAGGGCTGCTAACAAGATTCGGAGGTTGGTCGATGAAGAGGGGCATCTCCTGGATGATATACAATCTATTCGGTCCCAGCTTCTCCATTTCTTTCATACTAGGTGGACTGAGACCACTGCTGTGGGTGCTCCGGTTTTTCAGGTTGATAATTCCAGGAAGGTTTCCTCTGTGGAGAATGCTATGCTTGTCAGGCCGATTACTGTGGAGGAGATTCATCGGGCACTCTGGGATCTCGGTCCGGATAAGGCTCCGGGGCCTGATGGTTTTCCTCCATTCTTTTTCTGTTACTATTGGGACATAGTGGGGCAGGAGGTGGTTATGGCGGTCCAGCTTGTTTTCCAATCTAAACTCATTCCTAAGGATTGGAACCGGACTCTTATCACTTTAGTGCCCAAGTGCACTAATGCTTCTCTTCCTCAGCACTTCAGGCCAATCAGTTTATGCACTACTTTATATAAGGTCTGTGCCCGCCTTTTAGCTAGCCGTCTCTGCGAGGTGATTCCCCATATCATTTTGCTGAACAGGGGGCTTTCATTAGAGGGCGTTCTATCTCGGATAATATCCTTATCACTCAGGAGTTTATGCATGATCTTCAGAGAGCCCCAGCTAGACGGTGTCTTATGGCTGTCAAGCTTGACATGGAGAGAGCTTATGATAGATTGGGCTTTTCTTCAAAGCTCTCTTCAGGAGTTTGGATTTGACGGGGTGTTTATTGAGTGGGTTATGGCTTGTATTCAGAGGCCTTCCTTTGCTTTGATTATTAACGGGGGTTTGACTAGTTTTTCCAGTCTTCCGTAGGGTTACGTCAGGGGTGCCCTCTATCCCCCTTGTTCATTTTGGCCGCGGATGATCTTTCCCGAGCTTTTTATCAGGCTCAATGTGATCGGGCGATTATCCCTTTTATGGATGGGGTTGGCGGTCCTTCTGTCTCTCATCTCCTGTTTGCCGATGACTGCATTATTTTGGGTCAGGCCTCTATTGAAAATGCGGTTTCTGTTGATTCTATTCTACAGCGGTATTGTCAGGCCTCGGGTCAGAAGGTTAATTACCTTAAATCTTCCATATGTTTTAGCCCGAAGACTTCCAGGTCTATTAAAGCAGCCATTATCACTTTGTTGGGTATCTCTACTCAGACTGACCGGTTTATGTATCTGGGGATTCCCATGACCGATAGACGCCCTCGTTGTTCTGACTTTGCTGAATTGGAGAGGAGGGTTCGTCAGCGTATTGAGGGTTGGCAGGTTACCGGCCTATCTATGATGGCCAGAGTCACCATTATTCGGTCGGTTCTTTCCTCTCTGCCTCTCTATTTGCTTTCGAATGCGGCCATCCCTATTACCTGCCTTCGGAGGATTGAGAGAATCTTTAGAGACTTCCTTTGGGCCTCCATGCAAGATGGGCACGGCACTCACCTATTATCTTGGGATATGATCTGTATGTCTATTCAGGAAGGTGGTCTCGGGATCCAATCTCTGAGGGTCAGATAGCAAGCGCTACTGGCCAGGCATGCATCTCGATTCCTTCTGGAGCTGCAATGTCTGTGGAGCTCTCTTATGCAAGCGAGGTATGATGACTGGAAGCCTGGGGAGTGTATTGCGCCGCCCAGGGAGAGTTCCTTCTTTTGGAAGGAGTTTGTCAATATGGTGAGTTTATCCTGAAGAAAATTACATAGATGATTGGAGATGGTCATTCCGTTGATGTGATTCAGGACTCCTGGATATCTGAGCTCCCTCTTTCTCGGTGGCCTTCTTTTATCAACATTGATGTCCCCACCAAGCTGAAGGTTAGGGATTTGATTTCTCTAGATCCCCCTTCTTGGGATACCACTAGAGTGATCAGTTTCTTTGGTGATGAGCTCTCTCGGCGGATTCTCTCTATTCCTCTCACCTCTGGCCCTTCGACGATGTTAGATTATGGCAGAGATCTTATCTTTCCAAAGCCCCTCTTAGGGATCTTATGAAGGTTTTCAAGCCCCAGCCCCAGGTCACGAAGGATGCTGCTTGGATCTGGTCGCTTCCTACTCTTCCCCGGGTTTAGTTATTCATCTGGAAGCTTCTTTGGGACTGTCTTCCGACGAGTGCTATGCTCTCCCGTAGGGGTTTGCCTATCCATCCGACTTGCTCTCTGTGTGGATTGGAGGATGAGACTACGGACCATGCGATCTTCATATATCCTCGAGCCAGGTAGATATGGCAGATGATGGGTTATTCCTATAATGTGGGTGTTTCGGGATCCCTATGCTCCCTCTTCTTTCTTGAACTCCGGAGGGCCTCCCAGCATAAATGCGGTCTCTGGGCGATCACGGCTTATCAGATTTGGATACCGAGGAACCAGCTCATCTTCTCTGATGATGTTATCTCTCCACATCGGCTTGTTAGGAGGATCAGATCTTATCTGCGGAATATGCCCAAGCTTTTCATGCTTTGGTCTTGACTCCTCTGGCCTCTGGGGTTCCCCTACTGCTTCGGCAGCGAACCGGCATACGATTTTCATTTCCTGGGAGCCCCCCCACCAGGGTTTATCAAAATCAACTTCGATGGAAGTGTCCGTGGCAGAGCTGCTGGTTCTGCGTTTATCATCCGTGGGCCTCAGGGTGATATGCTGGCTGCAGGTGGCTTTGGCATCCTTGATTCCTCTGTCCCTATGATAGAACTTTATGCAGCATGGGCAGGTATTTCTTACGCCTCTCAGCATTTTCATGCTCATCGTCTCGTTATCGAGGGTGATTCGATGATGGTTATTCGATGGCTGAGAAAGAAGAATATTTTCGACGGCCCCAGTATTCCTATTCTCAGAGACACATGGTCTATCTTGCAGAGAGTTGGTTCTGTCCAGATTCGACATATCTACCGCGAAGCCAACTCGGCAGCCGACTGGATGGCAGCTTCTGTGGCTCAGCACGCTGGTGGTTGGATTTGACGGCTGGGTGACCCCTGCCCCTCTGTCTTACAGCACATTTTGTATTCTGACCTATTTGGGATAATTCGTACTAGACTAGTATGATTATCCGATTGTACCAAAAAAAAAAAAAAAAACAACGATTGCACCATTTAAAATAAACCGAACAAGCCAAGAATTACCTAATAATTTGACAGGCCGCAATCATCAATCAAACCCAATACTTTTGTCCATCTTGTCCTAAAGAAAATCTTGCCAAAACTCAGAGAACCTTCCCTAATGCCGTCCTCCTATATATCTTCATCGCAAAGAACAAAATATAAGGAGAAAAAAATGCCACCGGTTCCCACACGCCTTCTTCCGTCACCTTTGAAACAACTCCCCCGTTTCCCCTCCACTCGCTTACTGGTCCAGTGTAATCCCTTTCCCTTCTCCGTCCGAATCGAAAATTCTCAAGGTCTGGGTCCATCTAGTTGTGGAAAACCGAGGTCCTGAAATATTCTCTAAAATAAATTTTATTATAAAAAATTATAGTCATTACCGTCATATCTTCATCAGTCTTCGTTGACAAACCTTTATTAATTTTTTAATTAAAATTTTTTATTTTAATAAATAAAATATTATGTTGTGCATGGCCGGCATTGCATATACCAAGCTGTGGCCAGGAATTGAATTGAGAAATAAAATATTATGTTGTGCATGGCCGGCATTGCATATACCAAGCTGTGGCCAGGAATTGAGAGACTCCGGTGCCTTCTATTCAGTCCCCTCCTCTCCTTAGAGGAGGTTAAGAGTTTTAAATATAGAAATAAGTCAGCAACTATTTTTACAAAAGACAGAGAGAATTCGAGTGAAGGTGTTTTTGCAATCAAATTCTTTATTATTAATAACAAATGATATATATCTGTCATCATTTTTAGCTCAGATGTTTTGCCCATAGTTTCACTTCTTAAATGAAGCATCCATCAGATCTAAACTCACTCTTACGCTAATTTTATACAATCCTCTTTGTATCTTAATTCTTGAAATATAAAAATGAAAAAAAATAACATAATAAATTTTGGACAAATATCTTTATGCCTTGGTTATTTGAAATAGAAAAATAAAAAGACTAGACATCTTTTCCTATTTGAACCTGATAATTTATCTTCAATGGATCTGTTCCCCTTTCTCTTTCTCTCTATAAGTTAGGCTTAGAGAATAGAATGAGCGAGATGCATAAAGACTAAGGTAGTGTTTGATAGCCCAAAAGCTATTCCTAGATAAATGTACGGGATAACATTTATCCAGGGAATAGCTGAAGGAATAAGCATTTTTTTAAATTACAAGTCTGTCATCAATGGATAACTTTAGTTGTTCCTGAATTCCCTAGAGAATAAGTTCAGGGGATAACCCATGGTTAACCATGGCATGATTAACTATGGGTTATCCCCTCTGGTTAAATTTTTTTAGACCTATCCCTTCTATCTATAGCATTTGGAAATAAGGAGGAATATCCTTCCTTATCCCCCATATCAAACACTGCCTAAGTGATCCATGGTCATTTTGTAATTGTATAGCTACATTTCTTTGTTAGTTTGTAATTGAAAGATGTCATCTATAACTAATCTATGTCATCTCAATAGAATTAGTGATTCGTGCATTAGGCTTTAAGGGTCACAATTAAAGGATTATTCTAATCATCTTAGCTCACATACTTGATTTATCATAAGGCATACCAGAACATTAGATAAGCTACTATGGATGCTTACTAGCAATAGAATCTTTTCTATTAACTCATTGTATAAATTTCTTAATTAGGAAAGACCAATCTAACTATTGCACAAGAAAGTATATATGGAAAACAGCAATTTTATTAAAGCTGAAAGTTTTTCTTGGTGACTAGCTCTAGGAACTCAGCTACATGCTGGAGATGTCTTTTTTTCTTTTTTTTGGTACAGATGCTGGAGATGTTTTGGCTAAGAAAGGATAGTTAATGAGCAGTTACTATTTTTATATAAAAATTTAGTAGAACTACAAATCACTTTTTATAAAATATTTCTTTATAAGGAGCAAATAGCTCCCAATTAAAGACTGATTGAACCTTAGAAGAGGACTAGACGACTTTCAGGATATATGAAAATCTTGAAGAAAGAAAAATATTTGAATTAATCACAGAAAAACTTGAGACCAGTTATCTTCAGCAATATATTAATGTACTTGGATTGAAAGAAATTTAAAAATTTTTTCTTCAAAAAAAATTCTTCATCAATAATATTCTCCATAAAGCTGTTGACTCTTTCTAATCATGGATTCATCGCTATCCTTGAGAGGCCGCATTATAAAGTCACTAGTTACTCTTGCAATCCCTCTTCCCCATATTGAGAGGACCATCTGGAGACTAGATTTGCCCTCCAATGGCAGTCATACAAGCGCATTTTATGAAGATAGGCAAAACATAGTATGCCATTTTGATACTTATTCTTGCCGTACAATCTTTTTTTCTTTCTTTCTTTCTCGATACTCCTCTCTGATTTCCTTACTGCTTCTCTCGTCTGTATTCTCTATTCACCTGTGTACCATCTTATAAATTATAAAATTTTGATCAATCAGTGGGAAAGTTTCTTGACTCATCCATTTTCTCATAAAAAAAAAGTTGGTGCATACTTAATTTTTTCTAAAGAAAAGAGATAAGATTTGTCTTAAAAGTCTTATGGATGGAGCTTAATTTTATCAAGAGGAAGCCCTAAATCAGAGTTCACGAAGGAGTTGGCAAATCAGTCATTCTCTAAAAGTAACAAACATGAGATTTGGATAGATTTTAGGGAGTTAGTTGAAGATGTTTTGGTCGTTATCCAAAATAATAAACATGATATTTGGATAGATTTTGGGGAGTTAGTTGAGGATGTTTTAGCCATTATCCAAAGTCATCAAAGAGAGCTTTGGAGGAGAATTTGAGGCCTCATCTCAACTGCAACCGTCCGCCACAAAAATCTCGTGTGGAAGTTACGAACGTGTGAAATAAATTGAAAGCTCGGTGAGGACATCTATGCTACAGAGAGAGAGAGAAAAAAGGGGGTTCTTTAATCTTTTAGTGAAATCATAAAAGTTTCTGAGAGTGTGTGTTTTGAGGGCTTGTACCTGATTCAACTCTTAGTGAAGCCTTGCAGATCCTGTGCCACCATGGACGTAGCCCAGTTTGGGTGAACCACGTAAAATCCTCGTCTCTCACTGTTTTCTTTGATTTTGGTTCCTTATTATTCTGTGTGTTTTTTATTGATTATATCACAACTGCATGCTTGGTCGTACTAATAGCGATCTTATTAGAGAAATATTTGTTGTATTCCCTATCAAATTGGTATCAGAGCTTGGTTTTCTTCGTATTATTACGGTCGGATAAATCAACAAAGAGATGGCAAAAGACAAGATTGAAATCGAGAAATTCAATGGTCATAATTTCGGATGGTGAAAGATGCAAATTGAGGACTACCCTATATTAGAAGTATCTTTACCTTCCATTAGAGGGAAAGAAGCCGGATTCAATGAACGACTCAGATTGGATGATTCTAGATAGGAAAGCCCTGGCCACA
Source organism: Calamus simplicifolius (assembly GCA_900491605.1). NCBI lineage: Eukaryota > Viridiplantae > Streptophyta > Magnoliopsida > Arecales > Arecaceae > Calamus > Calamus simplicifolius. The sequence goes on from UESW01004493.1 coordinate 322,197, forward strand.
ATCAGATTGTCGTTGACACCTCAAGTGACGTATAATATTGCAAAGGAAAAGACCACCGTGATATGATGACTGCTTTAACAAAGCTGTATGAAAAACCTTCCATCTCAAACAAGATATTTCTCATAAAAAAGCTCTTCAATTTGAAGATGGCTGAGAATAGATCAGTGACAGAGCATCTGAACGAGTTCAACTCGATGATTAATCAATTGGAGTCAGTCTCTGTTGCTTTTGATGATTCATTCAGGATGCTTCTTTTCTTATATTCCTTGCCAGAGAGTTGGGACAATTTTGTGATGACAGTCAGCAACTCGGTATCAGGTATCCTTACATTCAATGATGCAGTTAGTTGTATATTGAATGATGAGATGAGAAGAAAAGCTATGGGTGGGACTTCTACAAGTACTGCACTCATGGTGGATACCAGAGGAAGATCATAGGAGAAGAGGAAGTCAAAGAAAGGCTAGTTCAAGAGCAGAGGAAAGTCCAAAGGGAGATTTCCCATGAAGTGTTGGAACTACGGGAAGAAAGGTCACATGAGCAAGGATTGTTGGGGTAAGAAGAAGGAAAAAGGTGCAGAGAGCAAGATAGAAGGTCAGGAAGCAAATGTTGTGAGTACTATTGAGCGGAATTTTGAGGATATGTGCCTGTCAGCCAGCGATGGGGCAAACTCAGATCTGTGGTTTATAGACTCAGGGGCTTCTTACTATTGCAGCTCAAAGAGACACCTATTTTTGGATTTTGTCCAAGGAGATTTTGGTCATGTCACAGGTGGCAATGGATAGCAGTGCAGAATTGTTGGTAGAGGAACAATTGTACTGAAGCCAGTGACATACGAAGAATTGAGACTTGCACAAGTCAGATACATCCTAGAGTTAAAGAAAAACCTAATTTCTATCAGTCAGCTTGATGTTGAGGGTTATGTATCCGTTTTTGGTAATTCTCAGTAGAAAATTACTAAAGGGTCTATGGTTGTTGTCAAAGGGAAGCGGACAAGCACTCTCTACTTCTTGGCAGACAGTGAGAGTTCAGTTTCAGTGGCAGCAGGAGACATGGGTACAGTGACTACATTATGGCACATGAGGCTCGGTCATCTTAGTGAGAAGAACTTGAATATTCTACACAGGAGAGAGCTTCTACCTGGGCTAAAGAAAGTGAATCTAGAGTTTTGTAAAGAGTATATCTATGGTAAGCAGAAAACAGTGAGTTTTCAGTTAGCAAGAACTCAGAAGAAGACTGAAAGGCTAGAGTTGGTTCATTCAGATGTCTAGGGTCCAGCACCAGTGGCATTATATACGGGCACTAAGTACTTTGTCACGTTTATAGATGATTTCAGCAAGAAAGTCTGGGTGTTTGCTATGAAGGAAAAGTCTGAGGTCTTTGGCATCTTCAAGAGATGAAGAGTCATGTGTGAAAGCCAGACTGGAGCAAGTCTCAAGTGTCTCAAGACAGATAACGGTGGTGAATACTGTAGCAGAGAGTTTGATGTCTACTGCGCAGAGCATGGAATCAGAAGGATCAAGACCGTCCCAGGGACACCAGAGCAGAATAGTGTGGCAGAAAGAATGAACAGGACCATTCTTGAGAGAGAGAGGAGTATAAGGTTTGACTCAGGTCTACCTACATATTTTTTGGCGGCAGCACTGGACACCGCAGTGTATTTGATCAATAGGAGTTCATCCAGTGCATTGATGGTGGGATTCCAGAGGAGGTTTGGACAGAAAAACAGGTAAAACTTTCTTTTCTTAAAGAATTTGACTGCATTGCTTATTTTCTATTGAGAAAGAGAAGATGAGTAAGTTAGACTCCAAGTCTACAAAGTGTATTTTCATTGGATACGGTGGCGATGAGTATGGCTACAAGCTCTGGGATTTCCAGAACAATAAGATCATTCGGAGTAGGAATGTGGTATTTGATGAAGAGCATACTTACAAAGGCAGGAAGGATGCAGTGGAAGAAAAGAAACAAGAGTTTATAGAACTCGATCCTGTCAGAGATGGAGAAATTCCCCGAATGCAAACTGAAGATGGAAACTCCGAGGATGTGGAGTAAGAAGATGTGGTTGAAACAGATAACCACATGCATACACCGGTACCTCAACCAGTGTCCCCACAGTTGAGGAGGACCACGAGGGTTACCAGGCCATCACAGAGGTATTATGCTAATGATTATGTTTTGTACACAGATTCTGGAGAGCCAAAAGGTTTTGTTGAAGCCATGCAGGATGAAGCTAAGGTCAAGAGGGAGTTGGCTATGAAAGAGGAGATGGACTCTTTAAAGCAAAACAAGACTTGGGATCTTATGAAGTTACCCGCTAGCAAGAAAGCTCTGTTCAACAAATGGGTGTACAAGATGAAGAATGAGGCAAATGGTACCAAGAGATACAAGGCAAGGTTAGTTGTCAAGGATTATGCACAGAAAGAGGGAATTGACTTTCAGGAGATCTTTTTTCTAGTAGTCAAGATGACATCCATCAGGGTGATTCTGAGCATGGTAGCAGTGGAGGATCTTCATCTAGAGCAGCTAGATGTGAAGACAGCATTTCTTTATAGAGATTTGAAGGAGGAGCTGTACATGTACCAGCCAAAAGGTTTCCAGGTCATGGGAAAGGATGACATGGTCTGCATATTGAAGAAAAGTTTGTATGGTCTGAAACAGGCTCCGCAGCAATGATACCTCAAGTTTGACAGTTTCATGCTAGAGAAAGGCTTCACTAGATGCTAATCAGATCATTATTTTAAGAAATAATTCTTCGAACCTCGGCTGGGCCGAGCAACAAATTCTCCGAACCTCGACGGGGCCGAGTAACGAATTCTCCAAACCTTGGCCAAAGCCAAGGGCTACGCCCTGCCACTCGAAACCTCGGCCAAAACCAGGAAGCGGTCTTAGCTATCAAACTCCTCGGGCCTACGAGTGACACTCTCAGGCCCTAGTCGCGTTCGACTGCCAGACCATCGGCCGAAGGAGCGAAGTCCTCGCGCCTTAGTCGCACTCCAGGACATCATTCGAAGCAGGGTGACTTCTCGAATGCCCTACAAATGAGCACGAAAATGAAGACCTCCTGATACTCCGGAGGAAGTAAAGGGACTCCTTCTAAAGGATCGCCTAGGTCCGCCGCTGGTCCGGGCAGAGACCGGTGTCCCCCCCAGGAAAACTTGTTTCGGATTCGGGCAGCTCATAAGCCCCGGCCGACCTAAACAATGTGCATAACTCAGCTTAGGTTCGGGTAGGTCATAAGCCTCGACCGACCTAAGTGTCCCCCTAAGCTACGTCCGGATTCGAGTGGCTCGCGCGCCCTAATTAGGTCCGACCGTGGTCTCACAAGACCTGGCTCGGACTTGGGCGACCGGAAAGACCCAACCAACGTTCGCAAATGTTCTGGGAACAGCGGGATGCACAGTATGATAAAACTTTATATTCATTAATTAAAAAGGGGGGAAAGACAACGGCAGCAAAAGAAAAGAAAAAGAAGAAGAAGCCCTTGCTAGAGCTCGCTATCACTCCCGAAAGCCAGCAAGTCCTCCAGGCGTTGGGAAAGCTCGGCGACTTGCTGGCGGAGTGACATTATTTCCTCCTTCTGCCGGTCCGCCACCCGGCATAGAGCCTCGACCTCCCTCGTGGTAACATCGACGTATTCTTCAACGACCCTCTCGAGCCACTGGCAGCTCGCGAGGGCCGATGCCAAGGTTAGCCCGTCGACTGTAATGGTGGGACGGCCCCCCATCAGATGCAGCAGGCCATTGATCGCCGCCCTTAGATCGTCAGATGATCGCTCTCCTCCTTGAGAAGTCATGACGAAAACTATTTTGAAACTGAACCAGAGGGGTGGCGAAAACCAGCACCCCCGTCCGTATTTATACTTGTCAAGCGAGTATTTCGATCAGTCGGACCGTAATCACCGGCCTGTGAGAACTCACCACGTATCATCGCTTTAATTGGCGCCTGCAGAATCCGAAAGGTCGTGCCCCATCCCGAGCGAAATCAGTAATGCGGACGGACTGTTCGGGAACTCCTTGGGAACGGAGTATCTCCCCATCTGCCGGCCCCCCCCGTAATAAATGCTCCCAACACTTCCCCAAGCTCTTTTAAGCTGGCCGCCTCCCGGGAAGCGTGAGAAAGAAAGAATTCCATCGCCTGACAGTAATTCGTCCCCTCGGAAGGGGTCGCATCATAAATGGAGGGTGTGACCATGTACCGCCCATTCCACCTTGACGCCCCTCACCGAACGCCGTAGGGACCTAGCATTATGACTCATGGTGGCGACTAAGCCGCTTCTCCGAGCCCCGAATCTCCGAACCTTGGCAGGGCCAAGTAACAAATCTCCGAACCTCGGCTGGGCCGAGCAACAATTCTCCGAACCTCGACTGGTTCGAGTAACAAATCCTCCGAACCTCGGCTGGGCTGAGCAACAAATTCTCCGAACCTCGGCTGGGCTGAGCAACAAATTCTTCGAACCTCGGCAAAGCCGAGCCATAAATATTCGGACTCCAATGGGGTCAAGGCATAAATCTCCGAGCTTCGAACCAAGTTGAGGAGTGTATTCTACCACCGAACAACCTCTAAACCTCCGTCTAGACCAGGGCAGTCTGCAAACCCCGACTAGTTCGGATAGCGCGGGATCCTCGCCTAGAAACGAACAGCACGTCCTTGTACCCCACGGCCAGCAATAACAATTTGGCACAGAGAAATAGAGATTGAGAAACAGAGCAAAACTCCCTTTATTTCATTGCCATCAAAACCAATTACAAATGCCTGAGAGGCGTTACAAGAGCATTGAAATGCATAAAATGAAGACAAACACAAAACAAGGGCAACTGCTCCAAAGCAGACCTGGGCAACTGTGATGCTCCGGCATCCCGACCGACAAGCCAGATAAACCGCAAACAGTCAGCTCGAGCCGATAGCGAGCGGGCGACATGGACCAATAGTTGTGGACAGCTTCGGTAAATAACGATATCTCGATGACCCAACCGAGATATCAGAGTGATTGGAAAGGGTGGACGGGATATTACCCCTGACCACCCAACCGAGAGGCCCCCCAACGAGTAGGTAGGAAGCCCGCGGACCCTGGCGCCGGAACGCTCTCCCAAACCAAGTGTGTACTGCCCCAACTTGCCCAAACTCAAAGGCAAGGTACCTACGGGCGGCACACTATCACCCCCTCCCCATGTGGCGAAAGATTCCCCAGGCGGGCAAGCCCAGGGATCCAAACCGAGGGAGGAGGCAAAATTCACACAACCCATGGGGAGCCTGCGTACACTTCCTACCGTACTTCCCCAAGGGGGAACCACAAGGGTCACACGAGAAGCACATATGTGCGCTCTCCGTGTGATCTCTGCGCCCCTCCTGTGCGCTCTCCATATGATCTCCGGGGCTCATCCCCTAAGGGCGAACCACTCTTCAGTAGCTCCTTCATCGCCCCAGCTGTCCGGAGGCGAAGGCCTTATGAAAGGAAAGCTCGACCCTTCCATTCGCAACACCAGAGAAATAAGCATGGTGGAAACTCCAAAGGGGAAGGAAACTTTGAGGACGACCTAACACGGCCCCTCTTCCCCCTTCTTATAGGCAAAAATGAGCCGGAAATAGCTATCAAGGCCGGAAGCCTCGAGATTCGAAACACCTGGCCCACGCCTCCACGTGGCCTCCCAGGATGGAAGCAACGCCCCACTGCGCGCCGAGCCCATCGCCTGAACCATGATGCATGCAAAGATTTCCTTTTGACCCCGAATCACGATTATTAAACGCAGGGAATCACTCACTGATCTTACGGAAACTGACAGGTTCAGAAGATCGTCCTACGAAAGTAACATCCTCCGATGGTAAATGGGTGCATACGCCGTATGCCAAAATGACCTGCGTGGAAAAAGACCAATGCTATAAAAGCCTTCCGGAAAGCACCGGAGCAGCTTTTGCTCCCCACATAGCCGTATCATCAACTTCGGTGAAATAAAAACCGATCTACCTGCGGAATGGCAGAGCACTGGCAGGGCAACAAAAAGCACGAAAACCGATTGTTCGTCGATTGCTCCCCAAAGAAGTTAATCGTTCGAAGAACTTGTGCAACAAAATTGAACATCTCAAAACAAAAATGAACGCGAGGGCTACGCAAGCTATTCTTTCATTCACCGAAAAAGGAAGTGACAAAAGAAATGAAAAATACATCAGCCCTCACAGGGGCTCACCATTGTCTCCCGGAACCGCCGACAGTTCTCCCTGATCCGCCGCAGGGCTACCCGCCTGCTGGTGGAGAGACGCCACGCGCCTCTCTAAGCGGTCATTAACCGCACGGAGGTGCATGATCTCCCTGGTGGAAGCGATCACATATTGTTCGGTCACCTCCCGGAGTTGTTGTCGACTCGCCAACAAGGAGGCCAGGACCTCCCCGTCAACGACGGTCTGAGTACGGCTCCTACGAGCCCCCAGCGGGTATTGGCATCATCGGCTGGTGCTCCGGTTGACCTTCCGCCACCCTTGGAAGCCATTCTGTCGGCGCAAGCTCGTATCAAGCTAGCAAAGGTCATCGAATGAAATGGCCAACGATAACCGGACCCCCCATCGGTATTTAAACCGATCCAAGCAAGAAATCTACCTGCTCCAGCCATCGGCCCTCGAGCCACCGACACAAAATCCCGCCACATGTCACCGCTTTGGTAACCACTCTCATCTGTTGGCCCTAGCCGAGCTACCTCATACGTCGGCCCTAGCCGACCTACTTCATACGTCGGCCTTAGCCGACCTACTTCATACGTCGGCCCTAGCCGACCTACTTTGCCGTCGGCCCTAGCCGACCTACTTTGCCCGTCGGCCCTAGCCGACCTACTTCGTCTGTCGGCCCTAGCCGACCTACCCTGTCCGTCGGCCTTAACCGACCTGCTTCATCCCTCCGATTTTAATTAATCTATTGCATCGCTCAAACATGAACCGAACCAGATCGTCTCTCGGTTCACCAGTCAAGGCTATCGCCCCGCCTTGGACCCAGCCAATGCGTTCCCTCGATCCCGAGATAAAAACGACTAAACAGCGCTAACAAGCCATAAGTCGCTTGCGATTGGGCAAAATTTGGAGCGAAGGACCGCCAAAGAAAAAGCACTCAAATGGAAGCGGAAAGTTCATTCATTAAAGAGCATCAGGCAGAATTACAGCTCGAGAAGCAAAACGTAGAAGTGACTTTTAAAGGTCGGGAACCGCGTCAGTTCCAGGAGAACCCCCAGTTACATCTGCAGAGGCATGACTTGATTCGCCCTTCTTGAGTATCTCCGCCTCCTTGGCGACAGTCTGCGAATGTCCTCCAGAAACTGCAGCCTCGCTGGGACCTGGGGCGGCACCAAGATCGGTATCCGAAGCATCGATGTACTCATCCTCCTCTTCACCCCCGGAGTCACCGGCGTCAAGAGCCTCAGCATCCAGGAAAGAGAGATCACATTCTGGATGCTCGCTGGATATCTTATCTCTGCATTCTTCCACTCCGAGTTGGAAGGCGTCAGCGCCAATTACGTCCTGCTCGCCCTTGAGCATGGCGAGTTGCATCTCAGCCTCGGCCATTTGGCTCCGCAATAGGGCAACTTGCCTCTCAGCTTCCGCGACCTGAGCCCGCAGAAGAACAGTCTGCTCCTCGAACTCGCCGGCCAGGAGTTCCTCGAACTTCTCGGATGCCTCTACTCGCAATCAGAGTTCGGCGCTGGCTCTCCTGGCCTGAACGCTGGCCCCCATTGCCAAACTCAAACGCCAGCACATCGCCCGAGAAAGTAAAACACTCTACATGATAAAAAATGAATAGAATATGCAATCAAGTCAACCGAAAAGTATCCACCACCCAAGAATGGTGACTCACCCGCGAGGCGTAGGCCCGTGTCATCTTCATGAGGGTCGGATTGTCAATGTCGGGAAGAAGATGGACACTTTCGGCCACGCTCTGCTGCCCGAACGCGGCATCAACCAACTCCAAGTCCGCAAACTTGTCCGCCGAGGGATCTGCACCCGGGTATAAGGCCGACCTCATTAAAGCGGAAAACGCTTCCTCAACGCCCATGTTCGAGCTACTGGGTTGGCCGTCTCCACCCGAGGAGTCAACCCAGGCGACCTCCGACTGAGAAGCCTTCAGCTTCCCAGCCTCTTCTATCAGAATTCTGGCTTGAGCCTCCTCAGACAATTCGGCCAACCCAAGCGCCAGCCTCCCCAAAACCCTTTTTGAAGAAGTCTCCATTGCGGGACTCTCATCTCGCTGCGCTCCCTCTCCCGACCCGTCTCCTTCGGTCACAGTCACCTGCATCTCCTCTGCAGGCTTTGCCAGAACCTCTATCCGGCTTGCTTCTCGAACCGCTGCGGGCAGTCCAACGTCGCTACCCCCAGACTCTCCCGCAAGAGGCCTAAGAGGGAGCTCCCCCAAACCTCACCAACGGCGGCCGCTCCCTCTCGCTCTCCTACTAAGGTCAGGAGTAAACCCGCGGTTGGGGAAAGCCCCCCAGAAACGACGACTTCCGCCGAATCCATCATCGGCTCATCTTTCAAAGGAGGTGCGGCCGGAGGAGCCAATGGGATCTCATCCAAGCTATCCGATAGCTCCACCACATGGGGACAAGGGATCTCAGCTGCCCTCTTCAAATCCTCCCTCGCTTCCGACGCTCCCGTCATGGTCACTCCGGCATCCGGCGAGCATCTTACGGAAGTATGAGCCCTTTTCTCAGGCCTACCTCTCTCCGCGCCGCTGCTCTCCCCTGGGCGCTTGCCTCTCTTCCTCTTGACAATACTCGACAACGCATACCTCTTGGCTGCAAGAGCGGAAAGTATGCAATTAAATCCAAACACGTTCGCCTGAATAACAAACAGCGGAGAAGACAAAAGGGAGGACTCACCTTGCGGGTCCAGAGGACTAAGCCCGGCCGCAAAAAGGGCCCCCTCCGATAGCAAATCATTGGCCGAGAACACCTGGCCGTTGCGGAGGATATCCAAATCTTTCTCCTCCCGCTCGAACAAAACTGGATGCGTTTCCGCATCGCGAATGAAATTTCCACATCTCCGAGGGAAGTCGGAACCAATGTTCCCCTCGGCGATGACGAACCGACTCTTCCATCCCTTTATGGAGGACGGCTTATCCATAATCGTATTGAAGGACCTCCGAGGTCCGATGTAAGGCCACTCTAATTTCCTCCCGGGTATTAGATGATAGCAGGCGCGGAAAAGAGGAAGAGTGGCGACGATCTGAATCTGATGGCACATTGAGATAAATCCGATAATACTTCGCCAGCTATTTGGGGCCACCATCGCCGGACAGATGTTGTAATGTGTCATGATTTCCTTCACCAAGGGATGAAGAGGAAACCGGAGGCCTGCTTTCAAACTGTCTTCGTAAATGAAAACCCCATGCTCCAGATCTCGTGAAACCCTATGCTCAGGTCCTGGCAATCGCAGAACGACGTCTGAGGGAATACCATACCTCTGGCGAACCTTTCCCACGTCCTCAGCAACGATCTCCGTAGCCACGTCGTCGAGGCTCATCGTCATCCTAGCCGAAAAAAGCACCAGGCGAAATAGCAAACGTTGCAGAGGATGGGACTCTCCAGGAAACAGAATGAGAAGATATTGCAAACAAATACAGCGCTGCTATCGCTCTGCTTCCCCCCTAAGGAAGCCATTTTAAGAAGGCGAGGCGTTTCATCCGAGGCATCCAGAACCGCCTCGACAAACATCGCGTTAATCGGGATTTGCTACGTGGCGTTTCCCCAACCGTCACCCCTGGAGGAGCCTTACCCACGAATGCATGATGACCTCGCTGCATTAATTAAGGCATCATTGCGTAGGCAATCAGATACGCGCACCCAAATGCAGGTCACGCCACCTAGGCCTATACTCCCTACGCCCGAACCTACGCTTCGAACTAGGGAGTGGAGGGCATGTGTTGGGGGGTAAAATCGTCATTGCATCAATATTCATGTGAGGAGGCTAAGACCGACCCGTCCCTCCGCCCGCCATGATGTCCCCGAGCTTCCCGTAGCTCATCTTCCCCGAGCTTCCCGTAGCTCGGCTCCCCCGAGCTCCCATAGCTCATCTTCTCCGGGCTTCTATAGCTCGGCTCTCCCCGAGCTTCCATAGCTCGGCTTTCTCCATAGCTCGGCTTTCTCCGAGCTTCTATAGCTCGACTCCCCGAGCTTTCCGTAGCTCGTCTTCTCCGAGCTTCTATAGCTCGGCTCTCCCCGAGCTTCTATAGCTCGGCTTTCTCCGAGCTTCTATAGCTCGACTCCCCCGAGCTTCCCGTAGCTCGTCTTTCCCGAGCGATCCATGATCCAATACTCACCCCCACGGAACCTGGCGCAGGAGAGCCTAGACCTATCGTAACAGCATCTTAGGCAAAGCATTATGTCGAAGAGTGGTCTAGAACCTAATACGACTACCTAGGACCTACGCACCTACCAGATCTCAAGCCATCAAGCAGCTCTCCTAGCCATCGATCCCTTAACAAACAGGATACGGATCCCAACGGCCCCATAACAGCCTGATTCAATCCATCTCCGTATCCTAACAACTTTCGAGCCTTCCAGAAGACGCTCAAGATTCAGGTGACAACCTATAAATATGACACTCCTAGATTCCCTCAGGTATGTGCTCACTCTCACTCTCCCACTCTCCCCTGCTGCTAATCGGCGCTCCCCCTTTTTGAGCTCTCGATCGGCCGCCCCTGGAGAGACTCCCCGGAGAGATCCACCTCCCTGTTTTCTGATTGATCGTCGATTTTCCCCACTGACTTGAGCGTCGGAGGGTCTTCCGCAGAGGGCCACCCCCAACGCCTCTCGCGTGAGGACTTCTATGCAGGTCCGCCCCAGAAGATCGACCATGTCCGAGTTGAAGGACGAATCCCGACGGCAACATATATATGTGTATGTATGTGTATGATGTATGTACATGTATGTGTATGTATGTGTATGTATGCATATGTATGTGTATGTAGTGTGTGTATATACAGACATACATACACACACATATACACATCATACATATATATACATATAATATACATATATATATATATACATATATATATACATATATAGATATATATATATATATATATATATATACATATATATATATATATACATACATATATATATATACATATATATGCATGCACATACATATATGTATGTATGTATATGTATGCATACATATACATACATACATATATGTATGTGCATGCATATGTATGTATATATATATATATATATATATATATATATATATATATATATATATATATATATATATATATGTATATGTATGCATATGTATGCATATGTATGTATATATATGTATGCATACATATACATACATATATGTATGTGCATGCATATGTATGTATATATATATATATATATATATATATATATATATATATATATATATATATATATATGTATGTATGCATATGTATGTGTATGTATGTGTATGCATATGTATGTGTATGTATGTGTATGTGTATATATATATATGTGTGTGTATCTATGTATGTGTATTTGTGTGTGTATATATATATATACATGTTTGCATACACATGATACAATCAAAATAGTCAGCATAATTATTTTATGATGCACATGATACCATCAAAATTTGATGAAATTTCATAGTGGTAATTGTCCAAATTTCAAGCATGGCAGCATTCTGCTACCACATTATATACATTATATCATGAGATTTAGTGTGACATTGATAATTGAATATTAAATTGACAAGCCAATACAAGTGGGTTAAAGGAAATTTTCGAGGCACCTAACGCGAGCCTTAAAAGCATTTCAAGAAAATTTTAACGGTAGGGATGACAATTTTCTTTGTTTAGTTGTTTGGTACTATTTTTAACGGATCGAAGAATCCTCAATTTAAACAGCTTAACGGATAACAAAGATTAACGACTAAACGATCTGAAAACGGTATTCTCCTTCCCATCCTTGTTTATCCATTTCCATCCTCATTAGCTTTATAATATATTTAAATTATATATATATATATATTTAAAATTTAAAATAAATAATATATATATAGTAAAATATGTTTAAATTTATTCTTTCTGACTCTTGCTCTTTCTTCTTTCACGCAGCCATCTCTTGCTCTTCCTCTTTCACAATTGGTCTCCATCTTATCTTAAAAAATTTTTTTTTATTTTTAATAAATTATAGATTTAATAAAATAATTTTATTTTTTTATGTAAACAAATAAACGGATACCTAATAGATACCCATTTACTCGGCTAGATATCTCTATCCTCGTCCCGTTAACTATGACGGCTTAACGAGATGAAAAATGGAAACGTTTTTCCTAATGAGGATGGAGACCGATATAAGTTATCCCAGGTTATTTTGGACCGTTGCCATCCCTACTAACAGGAGCGTTAAAAGCATTCTCCTTCGGAAGCCTCATATGCTAGTCTGATCCTTCTACGCAGTACATGTCACACATAGAATGCACGATTTGTTGGTGGCACAATCCTACAAGGCTCTAAGGTAGTGTTTGATAGAAAAAATATTATCCATGGATAAGTGTACGGGATAGAGTTTGTCCCCTGGCTATCCCTAGGGATATCCCTTGGCTATCCCATTGATCATATCAAATGCAAAAAGGTAAACCCATAGGATAACTTTTTTTTACTCTTATTTGGAGGGATAACCAGCTATTCCTGGATATCCCCTCTTATCCCCTATTTCAAATACTACCTAAAAGATGAGAAGACTTCCTTCCACTTATGCTCCACTTCGCCTGCTCGAAAGAAATAAGGATATATACAATAAAGGCTAATGAAGCAGTTACCAATTTGAGGTAAGATCTATAGCTGTCACCTCTTTGTACCTCTTTGTATGAGAGGCTCTCCCTGTATCCTATCATACATGCAATAGTATTTGTTATTGGATACCTCAAAGCTTTAAGGCCTAATAAAAAATCCCATGCAAGCTATATTTATTCGGTCAATTAATTTTAAAATAAGTATTATCAAATTACATCCATATAATTTAAAATAAATATTTAACTACCATTTATTTTAAATTATATCAAATTATACTCATATGATTTGGTATATTATATTTAACTATTATATTTTAAATACTATTAAATTACATTCATATAATTTAAAATATTACACTTAACCATCCATGCGCTTAAATCTACTTATACTTTACTTAATTTGCTCAAGCTTTCATATGGGTATAATTCGATGATGTTTAAAATATATGATAATTAAGTGAATATGTTAAACCATATAAGCATAATCTCGTAAAACTTAAAGCATATGATAGTTAAGTATAACATTTAAACTACATAAGCATAATTTGATAATGCTTAAATCATGGTACAGTAATTTATATTTATTTTTAATTTTATAAAGGAATAATGTGATAATTGGAGACCATGAACCATGCCACAAAATCATTAATAAAAACTGATCGATAATAACCCTACCATGCTAAACTAGTTTTAACATCCTCAAAGAGATCCAGACAAAGGCCATCGGGGCAGACAATCCCCATATAATACAGACATCCACAAAGTTGAAATTATTCTTTATGGTGTGGATAAGGGCTTCCACATCGACCCTGTCATTATTTATATAGGCAAGATTATCAAATCCAATTCTTGGTGAGCTCAATGGTTGATGCTGGCAAAAATTCAATACAAGAACCTAAATACTGTATAAGTACTATTCTCCACACATGATATAGAGTGATGTCATTTGTATCTAAAATTAATTTAAGGTGAAAGAAATCCCATATTACTGCATAAATTTTATTCAGTGACTGACCTTTGATGACTCAAAACTTGGGAACGAACAAGATGAACTGGTTTCCATAAAAGAGAGAGAGAGAGAGAGAGAGAGAGAGAGAGAGAAAATGATGAACTGATTATAATTTAATCAACAAGAACTCTCCCTATGCCAAAAGTGACAGCATATCTGATGAACCACACAACAAGTGATGAGTTTAATCAACTAAAAGTAGAACAGAATTTGAGTCACTTAATGAGGTGATTCAAGTGTCACCATGCCACATTCATCATCCACTAGTCCAGCAGTTGTTACAGGCCACTCAAGGCTTCACCAGCAAAGAAACCGCGGGCCACACGGGATTTGAGGAAATCTTAAAAAGATATGACAGGAGGCTAAGACATTATGAGAGAGGATGAACATTTATCCATGAAGAATAGCAATCCAAAACCTGGACTATATTTTAGAGGGAATGTAATTTTTAATGAAGAGGATTTGTTGTCAGAAAACTACCAATGATGCCTGTTTATCTGCCAGAAGTAAATATCTACATCAGTAACGACCCAAAAGAAATACAGCAAAAACTGCATTCGTTGAACTTTGGTAAGTGGAATTGACGATCACAAAATATCTGTCTGCTTACAATAAAAGCTACTAAAGCTACAACAGCTTACCTAAGGACAATTCAGGGAAATAATGGGTCTTCCTGAAAATTTCGGTCAACCAAAAGAAAAGAAATCCAAAATATAAAAGTTGAGAAAAAATGAAGTTATTTCGTATCATTTATTGTGTTTTTGAGTTATCTAGGAACATAATTTGTGCAGTTTGAATCGCTTTAGATTCAAACTAAATTGTTACAAAGCTCAATGCTTTAAGTGTATTACTCCTTGTTGTTTTTCTAATAATTTTTTCATGTGTGCCCTAATTTTTGCATTTAACTTCCATTTTATTTAGTAACCCATGCAATCAGAAAAGAAAATCTATTTAAGCATGTTTCCTTCTTTCACTTGAATCTAAGCAGGGAAAAATGCCCTACTTATTTCATTTCAACATATCAAGTGTATTGCTTTTGCTTTCTTTTTAATGATTTCTTCCTAGTTGCCTTAAGTTTTGCATTTAACCTCTAGTTTATTTAGTAATCCATGTAATCAGAAAAGAAAATCTATTTAAGCATGTTTCCTTCTATTTCACTTGAATCCAAGAAGGGAAAGGGGCCTTATTTTACTATTTCACATTATATTTTATTCTAAAAAAAGAGCGAAACCCATCTAATTAAAAAAAAAGAAAAATTATGGGAACATGTAAAAGTATAATGCTTTCTAATTGGTAAAAGACATACCTCAGGATTTCATTCCACCCAATATAACAACAAAGCTTAAGCCAAAAATAATATAGATTAGATAATTAGAACTTTAGATTTATGTGGTATTGAATAATATTGATACATACATTACATACATACATATATATTACATTATATACATGCATGCATGCATGCAGACAGATATATATATATATATATATATATATAGAGAGAGAGAGAGAGAGAGATAAATAGACAGACATGCATGCACTTGTAAAGCAAAAAAAATAGGGAAAATTCAGTTTCAATCTTTGTTGACCAAAACTGCAGAAACCAGTGAAACTGCCCAAAACTGAAAATTTAGGTTAGTTTTGGATCAATTTCGGCCAAAATCCATTGATTTCAACCAAAATTTTGAACCTTAAACGCAAGTATCAAGCTACTATATCTGTAGTAACATAACAACTGTTTGCTTTAATAAAGTATGTGAAAGCAATGACAAACCATAGCTATATTTAATGACAGCACATAGTTAAGCAAATATTATGACCGGAAAAAGAATTAAATTCCTCAACCACACCAGAACAAGAATATTACAACAGCACATAGTTAAGCAAATATTACAACCATAAAAAGCAAATAACAGGGACTTATTCTGGGACGGTAATTTCAGAAAATAAAACCTTTTGGAAAGGGCAAGAAGTTACAGGTATTAATAGTTTTGACAACCCAAAGTCCACTCTTTTGCGGCCTCTGCTATCATTCTCCTTTTAAATAACAAAAGGACTCCATGATTTTATTAGCATCTCTCTCTTCTTCTTTTTTTTTTTTTTTTTAGGAAAATGATTTTATTAGAATCTTAATATCAAAATTTTGTTTATGCACATATTTAGTACTAGCACACAAACCATATAGTATTGATTAATGATCAAGCTTTCAGTAGGCTTCTAGTTGATTCTAGTGATTTTTTTTCTAGTTCAGCATCCATCTTCCAACAACAAGAGACAACCACCTTGTAGTTCAAAGCTATCCAAGATAATGTCAGGAAACATGCATTACGGTTCTGTGAATAGCTTGATTACAACATTCCAATGAATGCAACATTAATTCTTGTTCAATTTAAATAAACTTCTATTCTGCTCGAGTCAGCATGGTAACACATACGGTTCCAAAAATGACAAGTTACACAGAGTTATTATAATATCTCAGCCCTTTGGCCAATAATCTGTGCCTCAAAGACACAAGCAGCTTCTTGAAATAAATCTTGCCTTCTTCTAACTTTATCAAATTGCCTTCTTGAAATAAATCTTGCCTTCTTCTAACTTTATCAAATTATGCAGTTTGCTCCTAGTTGCATACAATATAATTAATATGCAAAGATTCCATTTTTGCTGATTTGTCATCTGCCATTCAAGATAGGAACTCCCCTGCCTAAAATTGTATTTTCCAGGACTTTGGCACCGGTGTGGAAAAAAAATAAGTTGAAGAGTTGCTTGTAACATACCTCTTAACTTTGATTAACCATATTTAGATACAAACAGTGGACCCATATTGCTGGAAAAGGCTTGCAACATGAGTATAGCATGAAAACAAAAATTTTATCAAAATAACTACCACCTGTGGTTATATTCACACATGGATCCATTTATAATGGTGGTCATCACAGCATGCCCTAGAAGCTACTATTATCTATCATGCTTTCAAATGTTCTTGTTCAAGGCCTTGAAAGTCATAGGCCCCCACTCATGTAATCTTACTACAAGGATCAATTGCTCCCATCTTCTTAGGGTTGATTGCTTGTTCAAATGCTGTTTGATGCCATGCTTATACTGGTCAGCCATTGCACTCACCATTACTGTTAACTATAAAACATAACCAACAATCCTATTGTACTACTAGTATCCTTGAAAGGTTACATTCTTCAAACAAGTATCAACTTGATGAAACAAACTAAAATTCAAGTGCTACTATATGAGCACTGATGCCTTTACTTGCTTGATGTGACATCATGATAATTGATCACCATAATATACCACAAAGGACTAGATTCTCACCATAATATACCATAAAAATTTTTGTGCCACTGCATGGCCACTGATTTTGGTGCTTCACTAGGCATGGTCCCTATTACCCTAAAGTATTAGCAACAAGCTCTTCACCATTATTATCATGTTACCATAAAGAGCCACATCCTCCTTTTTTCCTTTAGGTAAGTACCCATCTTCCTTTAGCACTAGAATTTTTAATAGAAGAATCTAGTTTTCACGCTCCACTATGTACAGAAAATTTCCCTGTTTTGCAAAATAATCAATAGAAGATCTTATCTTCTGATTCCACTCCAGAATGACAACTTTAGCACATTCTACATAATTTGCAACATCTCAAAAATACCAGAAAACCTTGATGGAATTGAAACAAAGGAGGCTAAGCATCTTATGCGAAGCCCTCAATTATTTTGCGCTCTTTAGTGGCCTTTATAATTAAGTAGTCTAGTGGCCTGCATATAGGTAAAATCACCGAAACTAAAGATGCATAGAAACCTTAGAAAGCATACACTAGTGGGAATGACATCAAAAAATATACTCTTTATAAATGATCTCTAACATGTTCTACATAATTTGCAACATCTCAAAAATACCAGAAAACCTTGATGGAATTGAAACGAAGGAGGGCTAAGCATCTTATGCCATGCCCTCAATTATTTTGCGCTCTTTAGTGGCCTTTATAATTAAGTAGTCTAGTGGCCTGCATATAGGTAAAGTCACCGAAACTAAAGATGCATAGAAACCTTAGAAAGCATACACTAGAGGGAATGACATCAAAAAATGTACTCTTTATGAATGATCTCTAACATGTTCATTTGCCTATCAACTAAGCAATCACCAAGACATTTAGGTAGCCACCTCGACACTCAAGAATGCACTCATGCATGCGTGTAGCTAATTTTCAAGTATACAATTAGGGATCTTATTAAACTCAAATTAAAAATGATGCTCCACTATCAACTGGATTTTATTTTAATCACACAGAATTATTTACCTTTTCTTCTTTCCTTTTTATTTGGCATCTAATTTTCTTTGCGGGAACAACCTTCTTTTCCCCTGATGTACTTTCCCTTTTACATGTTCATTGCTCCAGATCCATTACTCAGGTCCATTTTAGTAATAAAAATCGAAGCTATCACAGTAATCTGCCCCTCATCCCTCCAACCTCAACAGAACCAATTCGATCCAAAAGAATAAGCAATTGAAGTTTAATTATAACAAAAACGAGGCAGAAGATTCCCCCAGATCGAAGAGAATAACACATTAACCATATCAAATCACCTAGACAATAATTTATACAAAAAAAAAAAAGCTCAAAACTGTGAGAACTGAACCAAACCATGCAGGGATTCGATTTTTCTTCTTCAAAACAAAGAAGAAATAAGGAGAAGGAAAGCTTACAACGGGTATCGGCGGATCAGCGAGCGATCCGAACTCCGGCTGAAGAAAAGCTCGGTAGAATTTTGAGAGGATCCCCTCTTGCTGCCTTTTCGAGAGTTCGACTTCAGATCGGACCGTTACGCCAAAAAGACTCCAGATCGGACCGGTCGGCGACCGCCCCGGACTAGGGGAAAATGACATCTTATTCGCGGATATTCTCTCGAACCGGACCCGAGGTTGAGACTTGAGTCCACCCGATTCAGGAAAAACCGTCCGGTTCCTGTAATATAAAATAACGCTCTACTCTCTCCCCACTTCTCCGATTCCCATCGGCCGCTAGGGTTCTCAAAGGGCATCGAGGCGACGCCGCGAAAGCTCAAGGCCGGCCTCAACGCAGGTATCTGTCTATCTCTCTCGGATTATTATTACGAAAAGGGACATTATGATTTGATAGTGTACGATACTATTGCCGCAGTTTTTTTTTGTTTGTTTCTTTGACTTAGTTGATCGTGGTATCAGTAGGAAATTAAAGATGGGATCTAAGGAAGAAAGTTGCCACAAAAAAAATTGAATGAAAATTTTTGAATTTTGAGAGTTAGAGAATAGGTGTGGATTGGATTGATAGTATAAGGCAGTGGCCTTCTGTGTAGTTCGAAAGAAGAGAGAATATTTGTTCCCTTCATGGTTCTTTCGCGTGAAAGGTCTGGTGATTTGGTTCATTGAATTCGGTGTTAAATTGTAATCCTACTGGTACTCGGAGAGCGGGGCAAAGCCAGTGCCTTTTCTTTTGTTTAGGTCTTCTGTTAAAGGAATTATGTTTAAACTCTATTAAGTAATTTAGATTTCGAATTCTGAAAGTAAAGCTTGCTGTTTTTTCTATGTTTCTATCCTTTTCTTATGTGATTGCTTGTTGCTTGTTGCAATCCCTTCTGATATCACTATGGTAGGCACCATTCTTTTATTCATGAAAATCATGATTATTATTTTCATTTTAGTTGGAAATTTACTTAACTTCTGATGAAAACTTGAATGATATATGATCATACATGATCTTATGCATTATGGAGATGTCTTGCAATATTGACCAACGATATTACAGGTGATAGACTTGTAGCATTCTAGTATGTCAGGTTGTTGCCATTGGACGTATGTTACGACCTATCAATATTAATTTATTTTTACCAAAACAGGCATTAATTTGTCGAGTAATGCTTCCTTTTTGTTCCTATTTTTCTGTTATAATGGTTAATAATGATTGTTATTGGGAATGTGCATAAAACAAGCTGCCCTGAAAAATATTCTAAGATTTTCAATATGCCGGGTCTGTGTTGATCTTTAGCTGGACCCAACCTGATCCACATGTAGTCCTTGTGTATGTTTGGAAGCAAATTAGATGGTGACAACTTTCCAAGTTCGGATCAGGTTGAATAAACTGATGTCCAATTCACCCAATTTCCTGGATACAGTTGGTCCCACTACCTTTACATACGGCCATACGTCCAATACTCACGTTCTCTGTATTGAAGCACCCAATCTTATGCATTCTTCACGTGTTCAGTACTTGTAGTCTTTATTTCTAAATATCCTAAGAATTTTTGTCATCAAATCATTGAGATGTTTTGAACCCTAGCTGGTCCCCTACAACCTCTTACTTTTAATCCTCCAAGCCAGCTTTTCGAGGTATGCAACTCAAAAGCCCTAAATGCCTCATCAGAGATTCTCAATTAGTTTCCTTATTCTTTTTTTTTTAATTGCTGATGCAGACCTATTTAGATCTCATCTGAATCCCCAAGCTCTCAACTGCTGCATTTCATGTAACCAAACTTGGCTTTTTTTTTTTTTTTTTTTTTTTTTTGGGGGGGGGGGGGGGTCTCTCTCTCTCTCTCTTAAAAAAAAGGGATTCTTGCAAGATTTGAGGGAAATATAAAATAGCTGCACCTGCATGTGATTAAGATTACTTTTTTTTTCTTGATTATCGCTTTTGAGAAGTGCTTATAGTGGTCTTCTTCTAGTTTCTGCGATTCATCCATGTATAATAGTATAGTGAATTTATGTGGGAAAGAGCATGCAACCATTATGCTTAGATATTTTGTAGTATTGGTTTGATTGAAATTAGATCTATAGCTTGACTTATGTGGTTCTAAAGGAGTGCTTTTTAGTCTTCCCGAAAGTCTTAGTGATGAGGATAGTCTTTAAGGAGTTGACCAACTTTCTTCAATTGCTTGTTATGCTTATTTTGGACAGATTTTGTGGACAATATGTGGGTGGGGGAACATAATAGCTTTTCTGCCTTTTGAGTAGAGCTTTACTGTTGAAGAAGAAAGCTTTGGATATCACTTTGAGTTGTAATTAAGGAAAAGAATCCACATGAATTTTTTTCAAGGGGTGTCAAAACATGAAATAAATGTAGCATTGGGATTTAGTTTATTTAATCCAAATTTATAATGTCTTGGGTGTCATGCTATTAAATTTTGCAGTTGTTCAAAGTCTCTTCCCCTCAATTGTTTGATCTAGAGTCTTAGATTATGCATTGATATTCTCTGATTTCTCATAACAATGCTGGAAGAAGTTTTTGCATTCTTCCTCATGGTTGTCTCTGTAGCCTGGGATGATGGAAGAAATTTTTAGAAACGTTGGTTTTGGAGGCTGAATTTATATGGGTAAGCATTCGTCTACATAGCCATTTTGATTTGAGGAGGCTTGCTATCTGCTAGAAGAGTTCTATTGTTTTGTGGTCCTTTTTTGTGTTTTTCTTTTACTTTCCATTTTCCTTTTGTGGTCCTCTGGTAATTTACTTCTCATTATTATTATTATTATCATTATCATTATTATTATTATTATTGGAGGGGGGGGCACGGGAATCATGGCATATTGTCTAAGCTTATTTCCCTTGTTGGTTTTAAACTGTTACTTACTTCTTGCTGTAAAAATTTATTAAGTTTAACGAGTTGCCGAAAAAATTATAGAATTGAGATCATAAGAGATCTACAGGAGGGTAGAGTTAGTGAGAGAAACTTAGTAGTAGTTACGGTACCCATTGACCAGAGATTTTGGATCTTTGTTGGTTTTTGAAATCTCTCCCTTGGAATCCTTTTATTCATCATCCCAAGATAGAATCCTGATGCAGACTAGGAGCAGTAGAGTCATTATGTTTAATTTTATTTTATTGTAATACTTTGATCATATGAGTTTGCTACCATGGCCTTTGGGTTCCACAACTAGAGATTTGGATATCCATTCTGTGGTTTGCTTTGAGGCTCACTTTTTTGGATGTGCTATAACCAATAAATAGACTTATTTGTACCACATTATGATGACTTGAATGTGTTGTGATTGCATTAGAGATATAGTTCTCTTCTTTGTTTTATTTGGTCGTAACTTTGGTTGAAGTGTAATAATCATTCTGACTTAATAAATAGTACAGGTTAAACCTAGGTTTTTTAGGGTTTAAGTTATTGTAGCCAACTCTTTTAAATTGAAGATAATTTGTAGCCAACTCATTTTCCTTTTCTAGCTCAAAGTCTGACTGGAAATTAGATCTGAACCTTTTGGAATTTGACCATCAAAATTGCTTCTTATTGTCTCTTGAAATCCCTAATTTCCTGCATTCTTTGATGAAGTCTAATCTCCCTGCCCACAACCCCCTCCCCCACCACCAGAAAAAAAAACAAAAACAAAAAGAAACCTTCGCCCCCCACCTTTAATGATGATTTGAACTTTTACAAAGTTTATTGAGTCCCTGAATTTGAGTCTCCTTTATCTAAGCATGGGATTTGATTAACATGTAGTTGGGTGCAAGGTTTAGGTATTGAGGTGGCTCTCTTGAAACAATGATTTGTTTCAGGGTGATCTCATGTTTTTCAAATTTCTATAACTTTTTGTAACCTTATTTACTTTAGACTTTAAATCATTTAAAAAAATGATTCCTAGTGTTATCTCATTTTTTTTATTTTCTAATACTTTTTGTGGCATTCTCTACTTTATATTTTAGATCATGTGAGAGTTAGTGTTCTCTCTTTTTTTTGATTTTCTAATACTTTTTGTGGCATCTCTACTTTATATTTTAGATCATGTGAGAGGGTGAGACTCTTCGCCCTTTTTTTATTTGTTTTTTACCAGCTCTTGAACAAGATTCTTTTAGCATTGGGAAGAGATATTCATATTAGGCAAAATCCGCTGTCTCGATATCAAATCTTGTACCAATATTGCAATAATGCAGTGTCAGTACGTTTGATATATGAGTTGGTTCAGCGCACTGAGACCCTATATTGAATATCGGTCCGGTATCGATATGGTATGGTACACTTGGCATTCGGCGATATGTGGTAGGCAATACCATGGTATTAGGAAATCAAGAACATAACAGATCTGATGGATGGTACAGTTAAAAAGCTGCATTGCATGCATATTTTTCTATTACTTTGTTATTACATGTATGTCAAGGAAAATAAAAATGGACTTTTCTCTTTATTCACTTCATCACCCAGTGAGGACTTTGTTGTTTTTACTTTTTGTGTCATCCATGCCTGAAATCATTCTACCCCAATATCAAGTGTGGTGTCTCTGTGTATGTTTGAAATGCTATATGCATGTTTTATGGGCAGGTAAATGACATAAGTCTGTTTGAACTTAGTAACCATTATTTTGTTCTTTGTGGGCTACCAGTAAAACTAGCATATATGGACAAATTTCTCATTATTGTAATTGCTTGTACTTAGAGAGTGATCATGCTTAATGATATCTGATACTAAGCAGATAATTCTATGCAGACATCGATGGTGAAGTAGACATGCCATAAGCATGTTCCCACCAGATAGTTTTTGGCTACAAAGATATTTGGCTGCAAAAATATGTTTGCTTTGAAAATAGAATGTTTCTGCAGATTTTTTTTAAAAAAAAAAGTAGATTCATTGTATTTGTGGTGTCAGATGGATCCTATTGTAGATTAAGTTTACCAAATATATGAATGCTTATGGGACAATGACTTCTTTTCTGCAGGTGCATTTAGTTGCTAGCCGAATGATTTAGCACCAGTACTTTTGTGCATGAGGTTCCTTCATTATGTGGAGTTGAAATCCAGTTACTAAATTAATAGAGAAATGGCAGATTCAGTGGTATCAAATTTTTGGGGCCCAGTTACATCCACTGTTGAGTTATGTGAGACAAACTATACCCATTCATCATATATTGCAGAATTTTACAACACTATATCCAATGTGCCTTGCATACTTCTGGCACTCATTGGACTTATAAATGCCTTACGACAACGCTTTGAGAAAAGATTTAGTGTTCTTCATATATCCAACATGATTCTCGCCATTGGGAGCATGATATTTCATGCTACATTGCAGCATGTGTAAGTTCCTTATCCCTGTGTAGCATTGCAAATTATCATTGTTTTGCAATATTCCTTTGTTTATTGATGTAGATCATTAGGTTCATTTTTGCAATTGTCTTCACTATGTCTACATCCTCTGATTTTATTAGCATCCTCTAAAATTTCTAATAATAAGGGGGAAAAAGATGTCCTTATGCATAAATGTTATTACACATCTAACAGAAAAGCAGAAAATTATAAGTAGATCCCTCTGCTTTTTGGCTGACATGAAACCAGAAGGTTATCTCTAGCCTACTATATGTTAGTTTGCATATTGTTTCCATTACTAATGAATTTCATTCGAGATCAGATGATATCAGATCTTCCACAGCTATGCCACGCCAGGTGCCTGCAAGGTCATTATAAGTAATGCCAAATTTGTGTTTGTTGACACAGACATCTGTATCTTGCTTATGTTGTACAATCTGATTTCTGGCTTCCTCTCTGGATGTGTCGTGAATCCTATAGATCCTGTTTATCTGCTCAAGCTACAATCTTATAGGATTGATTTGTTTAGTTACACTACTATGATAAGTCTGGATTTAGCTAAGTTGTGATGTATGCATACCTCTGCCAGCATTTTGTGTGCTTGATATATAACTGTGGTAATTCCTTTTCATGTAAAAAAATACTGGAGATAGTATGTTAAACTAAGTATTTGCAAGAGCTGATTTGCAATTTTTCCTCATGATTAGTATTCATTTTTATAGGTATGTAGTCTGTACCTTTTTTGGTCTGCTTAAATTTTTGAAAGATTTTTTTTTTCAAAAATTGTGGTTGATGACTCTCTGGACTGTCTACCATGAATTGATGGATGGATTACCTCTGAATGTTAGTCTGACTGCATTTCAGTAGTTTTTTGACATAGCTATCATACTAAATCCTGATATTTGCATTTACTGAGAAAGTGTGTGTACATGCACGCATGCGCATTATAGTGTTTGACTTGGTTGATGAATCTTTACTCAGATCTGATCAAGTTTAGATGGGATGATAGAGGTATCAAATCAATGATAAGCTATTGCATGTGATCTACTGCCTCTAAAATGCTTGAACACCCAATGCGAGTTAGAGATCTCTTGAATATTTTCAATCATATATTATTAGAGATCTCTTGAATATTTTCAATCATATCCAATTATTCAGGTCATTGATGTGAGTCCTTTATTGTCCGATTTAGATCTGACTGTTTTCATGTGGAGATCTACTTTGGTGTATCCAAGTCAAACATGTATGTATATGTAGTTGTGTGTACCTATATATAGAGAGAGAGAGAGAGAGAGAGAGAGAGACTTGGCTATATTCAATGTAGCCAAGCCTAAATCCGGTCACCTTCTCACCTTAGATCCATGTAGTTTATGAATTTCAAAAATAAGAAAAAGGTGAAATAGATGAGGTGGCTTTGGAATCTTTGTAGATATAAGGGTGGGAGAGGTGATCGGATCTTGGACTTGGCTGCGAAGTCTAGCTCTCTCTCTCTCTCTCTCTCTCTCTCTCACACACACATATATATATATATATATATATATATGAATGATTTTGATTTAGTAATAGAGAAGAAGGATGAAATGGTGGGAGTGGCGGAGTATCTGGATTGGATCAAGGGGGAGAATGTGGTGACCGGATTCAAATATTGAAATCTTATTGATGACAAACATATGGGGGCATGCACTGTTCCAGTTTTGCACATCAAAATATTCTGTATTAGCCATCAAATGGCTGGCCTAAAGACCTCAACTGGTGCTTATAGGTTTATATTAGAAAGGGTAGGTATTAGGTGATAAACAGTGCAAAATTCTAAACAGGTATAATCCAACGTCTCAGAGGTCTTTGGAACGAAATATGCTCTGCACTGTAGCCTCAGTCTTGCCAAGAAGTCGATAATATGCCCTTTCCACACAAGGACTCCCAGCCTTCTGCATGTATAGTTGTCTGTAGGTTTTGAATAACACTGAGGTTCTTTCAGCTGCCACTTTAGAAATAAAGCTTTGATTAAAATCAGTAATTTGCTAACTTATCTTTTAAATTCCAGTTCATTGACAGTTTTTCTTATCTTTAAACTCCAATTCAGTGCCTATTTCTCTTCTCTTAATTCCACTTCATTGAGAGTTGTGGACACCTGCTAAATATTGAATCTAAAACTAAACATTAAATAAAGAATCAAATTTATTTCCTTTCATGAATGGGCACCTGCATTGCAGAGGACCCGTTCAGATACCTATGTTTCTGTTGAAATCACAACATGACAGCAAACCCTTGTTTTTATCGGAGATTAGATTATCTCCTTTCCTCTTTGTGTTCCTTTCCATTGCCCTCTACTTCGCTATATGGTCTTCAATTGCAAGAATTATAACCTCCATTTTCCTTGTATAGGTAACTTTGTTGAAAATTTACCATGTGGCATGGTGCTTATGTTATTGACTTCATGTGCGTATGCAACTCCAACAGATTTTATGACATGTCATGTCCTTGGGTTGGCTGAATTGAGTTTTTGCAGTCATTTATGTTTTATTCATATGAAGATCTGGGATTATATATCTGATTACTTTGTTGCCGATCTTCTATCTTTAAAATTGCCCGATCACTTTTTACTCTTTCAGACTACAACAGAGTGATGAGACACCAATGGTATGGGAGATGCTGCTTTACCTTTATGTCCTTTACTCACCAGACTGGCATTACAGGAGTACCATGCCCACTTTCCTGTTTCTCTATGGTGCTGCTTTTGCCGTAGTCCATTCAGTGGTTCGTTTTCGAATAGGATTCAAGGTGCACTACATCTTACTGTGTCTTCTCTGTGTTCCTCGCATGTACAAGTACTACATTCAAACTAAAGAGGCATCAGCTAAGCGCCTTGCCAAACTCTATGTGGCAACAATATGTTTGGGGACTCTATGCTGGTTGTTTGATCGCATCTTCTGTAAGAAACTCTCTCATTGGTATATAAACCCTCAGGGTCATGCCTGGTGGCATGTGCTTATGGGATTCAACTCATACTTTGCAAACACATTTCTCATGTTTTGCCGTGCTCAGCAACTGGGATGGGAACCCCGTGTCGCCCACCTTTTTGGTTTCTTCCCCTATGTGAAGATTCAAAAACCAAAGAAATGGGAGTGACGGCAGGATGGATAGTTTTCATTTTGATGCTGGTTTCTTTTTTTTGACTCTGGAGACAAATGTTTAATATTTAGCGTGTGGGCAAGTAGAGGCATTTTGTATATGGACTTCAGTGATACATACCATTGATGTTTTGACTAATTTCATTAGTTTTCAGCAAAAACTGGCTGTATCATACTTGATTCTTCGATTTGTGAAGATGGGTTGAGTTTGGAACCATCATCTTTTGTTTTCTATTTTGATGCACAATGTGTAATTCTTTTTTTTTTTCCATCTACTGAATCTTATGGAACAAAATTTCCCTGCTTGCTGGGTTGTACCAAGAATTTCTTGACGATGCCTCTATTGTACAGCTTACTTTCTTGTTAACGTAGCATCCATCTAATGACTCTGATGTACATTGTTTTAGCATGCAGATCTTCTTACATCTATTTTTTTTTTATATTTGATGAAGTCTGATGAGAGGTTATTTGTAGTCAGCTAAGCAATATATACCTAAAATACTGTGGAATAAACATTCAACCTTATGTTTTGTATTTTTGTTTTTGGTTTTATTGCAACTACCTCTTTTTTTTTTTTTTTTTGATTATAATGCATTTTCACTTGCATAAACCTTCAAATTGACAACTTTACGACAGCATTTTCCTCAAACTTTCATATGTAGTTACGTTTTGCATATCCAAAGAGAAAATAAATAAATAAATAAATGTATTTGTGGTAATCTTAACACAATCAAAACTCCTTGTTATCAATTTATGCTTTACAAATTCTGAGTACAATTGAGGTGCCAATGCTTAATTATGATATTTCCTATAGTCTTATTTGTCAATGAGTATTTCATTTGCACTATTATTTGAGGGGCAATCGACAACGGAATGCATCTTGATTAAGCCAACTCTAACGTGAAGGAAATTGTCTATTAATAAGGCAGTTGAGGGATAAGCCTACTAGACGAGAACTTGAGAACTCTTTATATACTCTCATCTCGTGTAATCCACATGTTTCTTTGCATAATGATGGAAGAATGAATGCCATCATCACAATAAACATGCACATGCATGCAAAGGTAAAGGTATATACATAATGTGTGTGGGTATTAGGTTTCATACATAATGTGTGTGGATATTAGGTCATCAATGTACCAAGGAATTGAAGATTAAGCATTAAAACTAAAACTATGTGGCCTTGTTGATAGAGTAGGACTATAGGTAAGATAATATAGCATTAAAAAGAGAAAAATATCATAATTACATGTATAGAAGTGACATGTAGTGATGAAAGAAATTAGGGTCTACTAAAAAAATCACTCATCAGAAGTTATTGCATTAAAAATAACCACTTTTTTTTGGGCTCACAAGCATATTCAAAGTAGGCAAGGGAAATAAAATTTAATCATGGCACAGTACCTGTCAATCAATTCCAGAAAGACTATTTTAAGGGCCACAGTAGAGAAAATCTTGTTTTGAACTATTCAGGTTTTTTAAATATATATATATATAATATAACTATATTGCAAAGATTATGGCTGATTGGTTGATTCATGGATGGCTAGATTCTATCTTAAAATGTAATGAAAATCGATCTTGAAATTGTATATAAATCTTAATATTGAATTGTATAAAAATTAAGAAAGCTAAATTATATCTGTTTACTTGAGGAGATGAAGATAAAGATTAACAATTGAAGCGAAAAGAATGAATTGTGAAACCTAGTGAGACCCTCATGTGAAATAATGGTGAAACAATAATGAGACAAAAGGTGGGTAATTTCTTGGCCTTGCTAATCATAGACATGACAAGTATCAGCCAAACTCTCCTCTTAATGAGATTGCCATAGACAAAAATTATGGCCTAAATTCTAATGACATGCAAGGAAGACTTAAATTTTGAATCCTGGTTGCAAAGAAATTTATAGAAAAGGAAAAAAACTATTTTTAAAAAAATCTATTAATTTTCTAATGAAACAAGTAATTAAAAAAATAGAATTTTTTGTTTTTTTTTTTGTTGGAAAGAACTAATTTTCCAAACATTTTTTTGGCAACTAAAGATATCTAAAATACCACCACCGACAATATAGCATGAGGATTTACCTGAAAACAATTCTTGCACTTTCTCTCCATTGGTGATTAATTAAAAGTAATTCAAAATTTTAATATTTTTAGAATAATCTTATAATACATGTTAAAGTAATCGTCTATCCATGTATATATATATATATATATATATAATTAATGACCATACCGATTCTCATCGTATCAAAATTTTATTGGTTTGAATCTGTCTAAATTCTCCTTCATTATAGTACACTGCAGTCAGCTAAGCCTAAAAATAATCAAAAAAAAAAAAAGTAAAACATGACCCTTTTCATAGTTGTTTTTCTTAGGTTAATCAACCTTACTTCTATGATCCCAGCATGCTATCCTTATCCAACATCTCGAGAGAAATTAATCATCCTTCCCCTCTCTTTGCAAGAACCTAATTAAACATCCATAAAACTATCCCACACCTGCTGCAACTACACAAAACATAACAACTGAACCACTCGAGATCTCGCTTCAAGACAAACAAAAGACAATACTAGCAAATTAGTTTAATAATCACAAATCTTGGTTACTCATGCCATCGATTCCAAATCGGCACGTTCAAAGAAAAAGTTGAATCACCGGTGATTCCGAAGAGCCCAATTCCAGATTACCAACAACAGAGAGATGAGATTAACATTAGGCTCCACCATCTCACCTGTATCCGATAGAATTGACAGTCCGGGCCATCCTAATTCCTAGGATGACCCAAACGTACCCTAAGCTTTGTTTGAATTTTTGAAAAAAAAATAATACCAATTATCTTATTTAGATAGAAGAAAAGTAACTTATATAATTTTTCTTTTTGTTTCTCTTTTTCCTCTCCTTCATTCCTTTTTATCCAAACAGTCCCTAAATATACGATAATTTAAGAAATTCATGCAATTCACTTCAGAACCTAAGAATGGTTTATTAATTGTCATAAATATATAAAAAAAGGGCCATTTCCGTTTCTACTCCAAGCCCGTAGGGCTAAAAACATGATAGAAACTAAAAAGGCTTCTCTCCAGGATTTGGATCAAGAGGTCATACGAAGTGGGGTGGAAGACGCCCCGTCGCAGACGAGGCCGCAGCCGCACTGGGGGCTCTCGTAGAAGTTGCCGATGGGGAAACTGGCGGAGGTGATGCCGACGGAGAACTGGAGCTGGTCGCCGTCGCGTGTGAGTGTGACCTCGATGATGTTGACCCAGAAGAAGAGGATCTTGACGCTGACGCCGCGGAGATCGGAGAGGCGACCGTTGGAGATGCGGCCGGAGATGGTGGACTCGTAGTGCAGCTGGTAGGAGCCCTCCAGGGAGAAGCCGCAGGCGCCGTCGAAGTAGGCCGAGAACTCGCCGGTGGCCTGGTCGAGGTCGTACCCCAGGCAGCCCTTGGGGAGGAGCCCGACGGGAAAGTTGTACGTCTCCAGCACCTCGTAGGCGCTCGGCTTCCCGTCTCCGGCGAGGATGGGGAGCACGGGTGAGCTTACCGCGGAGGAGGCGACGCAGAGGAGGAGGAAGACGAGGAGAGACTTCATCCCCATGGTTTCTTTCCTTCTTCTCTCGCTCTAGAACACGCTCCTCTCTTCCTCTTTTTTTTTTTTCTTTCTTTTTTTTTTTTTTTTTATCTCTCGTTTCCGTTGTCTGCTTGCCTCTGTGGTTTTATCCGTACCGATGGCGATCGCGAGGGAGCGAGCACGTGATGCAGGTGTTCGGAAGCAAGACGTGTAGTTAGGACCGTCGGTGAACGTTTGAAGGTTCGGTGCGCATAACTACTACTAGCTTAGGTGTCCCCCGTGTTGTCACCAGCAGCTCCTTGCACCGGTGGCAGCCGCGTGGAGTGGACTGATTTGTTGACTGGACTAGTCAAATGCCACGTTGTGGTGGGAATTTTTTGGGTAAAAAGAAGGCCGTGGGCTACGGCCGTTTGCCGATGCTTGCCTGGCGCCAGTGGACAAAAGCATGGGCATCGGCACGGCAATTTATTTGCTATATATCTCTTCGTAAAAATGGTATCAGCTTAAATAAATTTAATGTTCATTGATGTCACCAATCATCATTAAAATTTATTATTAAATGCATAATAAATATTAATGATGACAAATTAATGTCTCTAATTATTACTAAAGTTTATTATTTAATAATAAAAAAGTTTAACTATTGATATTTTTATTATTATAATTTATTATATCATTGTATAAGAAAAAATTGTAACTCTTGCTTCACTCGAAGTTGTTGTCAATAAATAATTATGCAGAGTCCTTTATTTGCTAGCAAAATTTTTGACCATAAATAAAATTTAACTATTAAAATTTTGTATTTATTAAAAATAAAAAAAAATTGCATCCCATGTGGTGCATTTGTTAGCGTGGGCTGCATGTTTGCACTATATTGTATTGCTCTTTTATATTTATATTTTGATTTGAACATTTAAAATATATTTGAAAGCAAGTATTCTTATAATTATTAAATATAACTCAATCTTTGATATTCGGATTGTAATATTCAACTTATTTGATTCTAACTTTTTTTTATTATTATTATTTGGAGAAGTCCTCTTTCTTGGCCTCATATTACTAATTTATATGTGAGATAAATCATGAATGATGAAGCAAAGTGAACCAGGACTTTCAAAGTACCATATAAATTATAATTTAGTCGTATTATATTTATATAACTATAGTTGTCAGAAATGGATTGAATCGGTCGATTGGATCAATTAAACCGAGATTCAAAGGTTAAGTCAGTCCAATTCTAACCTAAAATCAAATGTATAAGTGATCTAGAATAATTCAATCAATCGATCCGGTTCACCCATGAACCGATTAACCCAGCTCAAATTGGATGAGATCATAGATTTTATTATCATGTTAACCTTAATTTTTTTATTAAAAATTAATTTTTATTAATATAAATATATTTTTATATTAAAATAATTGATCGATAGTTCAATAAGTGATTCAACGGTTGAAACAGTGACCCGGTGACCCGAGCCCTTGGCTGGGTCAATAACCGAGCCGGGTCTGACAACTATATTTGCTTTTGACTAAGTAATTTTTGTTATTTAAAAAATATATGCACGATTTCTAAATCACCACTTTAATTAGAACTTAACTTATTTCAATAATAAAATTTATGAGATAGAAAACTACTGTCCTATCTAAGTAAATAAGAATTTTGTAAATGCGTTGAACATGAAAAAAAAAAACGCTAGAAGAAATTTATGATAACAAGAAATTAAGAAAAATTATAAAAATAAATTATGCCACAAGAAAAACTATGCGGAAATGGCATTCATAGGATAAAAATTGAATTAAAGAAGCGCAAAAAATTTGAACGCTGAGTGGAGTTGCTGTTTTTAAGTTTTTATTATAATATTAAGATAATTGTAAGATTAAAAATGCATGTTGTTGAGTGTGTCCTGAATTCTTAGGCTTATCTCATGCATTCAATCCAATATTTTTTGAAGAAAATTTGGTTCAAAGGTGAGGAGGTGGAATTTCCATGGTAGGCACCTATATAAAACTATATTTTAGAAAGTTATTGTAAAATTTGGAATACCTAAATATGCATTTTTTTGAAAAATTCCTATTGCACTTAAGATTCTATTTTTCAATAGAGCAATTTTTTTCCTCTCCCGACATAAGCCAATAACCCAAACATGTTAATTCTATGTGTCTTTTGTTCTTTTTCTTTTTAATTTATATTCATTTATACCCTGCATATTGTAAGGATTTTGAGAGACTGGATTGCATGTAGAGATATCGTAACATAAATATATTTGCAATACAAGTATGGAT
This sequence comes from Calamus simplicifolius, assembly GCA_900491605.1. Taxonomy (NCBI): domain Eukaryota; kingdom Viridiplantae; phylum Streptophyta; class Magnoliopsida; order Arecales; family Arecaceae; genus Calamus; species Calamus simplicifolius. Next base: position 355,018 of record UESW01004493.1, read on the forward strand.
TGTTAGTTTTATAGGATCTTCAATAAATAATTTGTTACATAAAATTACATATAAAATACTTATCTGATTTAATCTCACATTAAAAGTATAATGTAAAGATTAATCTAACATTCTCTGCCGAAGTTTATGACATTAATATTTAATAATGTAAACATTAGGCGCGTAAAATTAAATTTCATAATGTCATTCTTTTATTTGAGTTTAACATAATAAATTAAATAATAAGAGTTATGACGGTCATACACATCTAAATAGCATACTCCCTTTCATATTGTATTAGCAACTTATCATTTTAGGTCATAATTTATATATAAATAACTTAATGTCCGCTTAATTGTCTTAAAGACAAAGTAAATTTCTTATTCAAAATAGTAAGTGTATACAAGCATAAGAAACAAGAAATAATAAATAAAATCAGAAACATATCATATTAATGAGCTCAAGAGTGGCACAACATCATCATAACACATTATAATCAATCTTCAATACATAGCATCATCATAATCAATCTTCAATACAACCAAGACCCATTCTATGTACATGGTCTTTAAATGTCTTTTGTTGTAAACCTTTAGTTAAAGGATCTGCAATCATAAGATCCGTTCTAATATGTTCAATGCACACTCTTTGTTTCTGGACCTCCTCTTTGACAGTAAAGTACTTTAATTCTATATGTTTAGCACCTCTAGAATATTTGTCATTCTTGGAAAAGAAAACTGCTTCGAAATTATCACAATAAATTTGCAGCGGCTTGGTAATGGTGTCGACAACCCCAAATCCTGAAATAAAGTTTCGTAGCCATAATGCGTGAATTGTAGCTTCATAATAGGCTACAAACTCTGCTTCCATAGTGGATGAGGCAATGATAGATTGTTTGACACTTTTTTATGAAATTGCTCCTTCTCCCAACAGGAATACATAGCCAAAAGTTGACTTTCTATTGTCAACACAACCAACAAAATCTAAATATGAATATCCAATCACTTCCAACTGATCAGATCTTCTAAATATGAGCATATAATCCTTAGTTCCTTGAAGATATCTCATCACTTTCTTTGCAGCTTTCCAATGATCAATACTAGGGTTACTCTGATAGCGGCCCAACATCCCAACCGCAAAGCTGATTCTGGTCTTGTGCAAGTTTGCAAATACATCAAGCTACCCACAATAGAAGCATATGGAATAGATTCCATTTGCTTACATTCCACATCATTCTTTGGACATTGCATAAGACTAAATTTATTCTCTTTTTGTATTGGGACAATACCTGCTGAACAGTTGTTCATATTAAATTTCTCAAGAATTTTCTCGATGTAGGTTTTCTGAAACAACCCTAACAATCCATGTGATCTCTTTCTAAATATGAAAATTCCTATCACATAAGATGCTTCTCCAATATCTTTCATCTCAAAATTCTTAGAGAAAAATTTTTAATCTCATACAAGATACCTAAATCATTAGCAGCAAGCAAAATATCATCAACATATAGAACCAAAAATATAAACTTACTTCCATAAATCTTTCGGTAAATGCATCGATCAACGATATTTTCATGAAAACTAAAAGATGTAATAGTATCATTGAACTTAATATATCATTGTCTGGAAGCTTATTTAAGTCCGTATATTAATTTCTTAAGTTTACACACCATATGATCCTTTCCTTCCATGGAAAAACCTTCAAGTTGATCCATATAAATTTCTTCCTCTATATCCCCATTAAGAAAGGCTATTTTCACATCCATTTGATGTAACTCTAAATCATATTGAGCTACCAAAGCCATAATGATTCTTAATGAATCTTTCTTTGAAACAGATGAAAATGTCTCTTTATAATCAATGCCATCCTTTTGAGTATAACCCTTGGCAACAAGTCTAGCTTTAAAACGTTCGATATTGCCATTCAAATCACGTTTGGTTTTAAAAACCCATTTACATCCAACTTGTTTAGAACCTTCTGGCAATTCGATAAGATCCCAGACATTATTTTCAGCCATTGATTTTAATTCATCTTTCATAGCATTAATCCATTTATCAGACTTATCACTATTAATGGCTTGTGAAAATGAAACAGGATCTTCATAAATGCCACAATCAAAATCTAACTCTTGCAAATAAACCAAATAATCATCTGAAATAGCTGATTTTTGTATCCTTGTAGGTTTACTTAAAGCTATTCCACATGGTTCAATTTTGTCAGCTATTGGTAGGTTAGGCTCTTCATGGGGTACTTCTTCATTCAAACATTGTTCATTGTTGTTTTATTTTTATAATTCTGGAACAATGTATGAAATGATTATAGATTCAAGAACATTTATGGGTAATGAAACATTAACCCTTACTTCATTGATATCCACAATCTATTTGTCAGCACTCCCACTAACTTCACCATTCTCAGTAAATTTGGCATTGCATGTCTCAATAATTCTAGAACTATGGTTTGGATACTAAAACCTGTACCCTTTGGATTTCTCTGGGTAACCTATAAAGTAACCACTGACAGTTCGAGAATCCAATTTTTTTTATGTAGATTATACACTCGTGCTTCTATTGGACAACCCCAAACATGCAGGTGTATTAAACTAGGTTTTCTTCTAGTCCATAACTCAAAAGGTGTTTTAGAAACTGCCTTACTAGGAATTCTATTCAGTAAATATACTGCAGTTCTAAGACCATACATCCACAAAGATTTTGGTAATGAGGAATTATGCATCATACTCCTAACCATATCCATTAATGTTCTATTTTGCCTTTCTGTCACACCATTTTGTTGAGGTGTGCCCGGCATAGTATATTGTGCACATATGCCATGTCTTTCGAGGAATTTTGCAAATGGACCTGATTTTGCCTTGATTCATTATACTTTTCATAATACTCACCACCTCTATCAGATCTTACTATTTTCACTTTTCTGTCTAGTTGTCTTTCAACCTCTTTAGTAAATACCTCAAGAGCATTTACAGCTTGAGATTTTTCTTTAAGTAAATAGACATATCTATATCGTGAAAAATCATCTATAAATGTGATAAAGAACTTTTCTTCACTAAAGGATGGAGTATCAAAAGGTCCACATATATCAGTGTGTATAATTTCAAGAAGCTGAGTACTTCTTATAGCTCCTTTCTTGTTATGTTTGGTTTGCTTTTCCTTAATGCAATCCGCACGTAAACCAAAATCAGTAAAATCTAGATTTGGTAGAATCTCATCTTTTACTAATCTTTGTAGTCTTTCTATGGATACATGACCCAAACGTTTATGCCACAAGAAAGTAGAGTTGTCATTTGCCATACTATACTTAATTTCAATATTTTGTGAACACACATCAGGGATGCATAAAATTTATCATCAAGTTTTAATTTATATAATTCATCTATAAGAATTCCAGAACCAATAAAGGAGCCATCTTTATTAATTAAAATGAAACATCCTTTTCCAATCTTAATACTAAACCAATTAACATCAAGTTTCGAAACAGAAACTAAATTTCTAGAAAGTGAAGGGACATAGAGAGTTTGTAGTAGATTCAGATGATGCCCAGTATCTAAAGTAAGACAATAAATCCCTATGCCTTCAATTGGGGCCTTCTCTCGGTTTCCATAAACAAGAAGTTCTCATTTGGGTTTATGTTCTGGATTGTAAGGAATTTCTGCATTACATTAGAAGCATGAGTAGTGGCACTAGAATCCAACCACCAAGTGTTAGAAGGAACTTCAGATAAGTTTGATTCATAAATTGGAGAAGCATAATGAAAGATACCTTTCTTTTTGAACCAAGCTTTCCGTTTCAGATAATCTTTCTAATAATATCTTTTTTCTTACAAAAGTGACATTAATCTTTCTTCCTATTCTTCTTATCATTATCAGCAACCCGTGATACTTTAGTGGGTGCTTTCTTCTTAAATTTCTTGGATTTTGGTTTGATAACATTACCAGCTCCTTGACCCACTAGGTTTATTGAATGATCCCCTTATCCTTTCAATCTCCTTTCCTCTTGAGTAAGCTTACTGGCCAATTCATTAACATCCCATTTATCTTTAATAGTGTTATAGTTAATTTGAAAAGGCCCATACTCTTGAGGTAATGAGTTTATAATGAATTGTACTAGAAATGAGTCATCCATAACCATCTCAGGGTCTTAAGTCTTGCTGCAATATTAGTCATATCAAGGACATGTTGTTGCATACTTCACGACCCATCATATTTCATGGTCGTGAGTTCAGCCATCAGTGTCCCTGCAAGTGACTTATCAGCGGAACGAAAGCACACTTCCACAAGCTTAAGATATTCTTTAGCTGCTACACTTTTTGGAAGAGTAGATTTAATATTGTTGGCAATTATCATTCGCATGAAACTTAGATATAATCTATTAGATCTATCCCATGATTTATGTTTTAACTTCTCTCCTCACTGCTCGTATCCGTAATGTCAGTAGGCTTTTCTTCTAATAGTGCCAAGTCAAGATCCAAGACATCTAAATGGAAATTGACTTGCTCACGCCATTCAGAGAAGTTTAAACCATTAAAGATACTAACAGTAGAAGTATGTGAATGTAGAGAAACAACTGCAAAAATATAAATGCTCAAATTCAGATAATTAAACATAAAATATATTGTAGATTTTCTTTGGGTAAATACAACAATATATATATCGTAATTAGAATGCTATTCAAACTTTAAAGAAATTAATAAATCTTATCAAATAGTATCTTTAGATATCCATATTATATTTAATAAAAGAATATTAGATTTTCTCCTTTAGGTTTGTTAGTTATAGAATATTAATCCACCTTTGGGCGAATTCTTAATTTCTAACAACCAACAAATCATTAACAACATTCTATAAAATTTCATAAATTATATGACTGAATATAAATTAGTTTGACCACTTTGGTGACTAACTAACTAATTTAATCTTGATATCATATTATTAAAATTTCATAGATTATATGACTGAATATAAATTAGTTTGGCCACTTTGGTGACTAACTAACTAATTTAATCTTAATATCATATAACTAAACAATAATACTAATATCATTAAAAATCTCTTAAATTATATGATTGAATATAAATTAGTTTGGCCACTTTGGTGACTAACTAACTAATTTATTCTTAATGTCATATAGCTAAACAATAATACTATTATCATTAAAAAAACTAACATTTAATTTTGATAATGACAAAATATAGTTAACATTGCTGTATACATTAGCCGACATCAACTATCATAGATTATCAATTTGCTTCAATCTATAAATATTATTTTTGCTATATATACTAGTATAACACAATGATCTTATCGATACATGCCATTGATTTGTAACACGATCAGCTAGGGTTCTCCTGGCGATGAACCTTTTTATAGAATAAATTAATGGCCAATAATACAACCAATCATAACTTTAAAAGATTAAATATTCATCATCAATTCATTTTGATAAAAATTAATTAATCATAATATACAAACAAATTATTTATTTTAGAACCTTGGCTCTGATACCACTTGTTAGTTTCATAGGATCTTCAATAAATAATTTGTTACATAAAATTATATATAAAATACTTACCTGATGCAAAATTCATCATAATAGTATTTACCTGATGCGGAGTTCATCATGATTATATGTAGACTTGAGACTTGAATCTGGTTAGATTTTGATAACCTCTTCAGATTTTGACATCATCTTCTACAAAATAACTAGTTTCTCTCTTTAACCTCATTCCTTTCATAACAGATAGCGATGGACTCTTGCTAACTTCATCAACAGAGGACTAATTATTTATATATAACATTCAATTCACCAATTAAGGACTTTAATTCTTTTTAATACCAGAATTGATGGCTTAATGTTAATGGCTTAAACTTTCGGATCGATTCGGCAGCCCTTCGTCTTCTACATGCAAAAGAAACAATGGGTATCCTTCACCCTTTGCATACTAGGCTAGATCGAGAAAAGTGCAACTCTTCGCCTTCGTAATAATCTCACATTAAAGGGCATATCGTAAAGATTAATCTAACATGGATACTTAGAAGAGTTTGAATCATACTATATTCATCCAAAGAGTTCTTCCATACATATATTTCTTCCAACATTAGATGCTGCACCAGAAAGAAAAGTTGCATCGCTCCATTCTTTTATCCTTGTTGTATCCTTACATTTCATTTGGATATTAGGTTGACTCCTTATTGTTGAGAATTATATCCTAAAGCTAATCATTTGATGATTGTGCTAATGTAAATTATATATAAATTGATATATTAATAAAAGTTATTTGGCAGTTTATTTATTACAAGAACATCTTCTTAATACTCTTGATTGTAATGAAGCTCTTAGGATCTTCCTTCACGATAAAGAAGGATTTATCTTTGAAGGTCCTCAAAAGGTTCGCGACCATATGATATACTATGACAGGGCCATAGTACTATCAATTATAGGACGTTGTATATCATATTTGTTGGTTGTCCTCTTAACCAAGGAGTGTAGAGACACTGGTATGACATACAGGTAAAAGTGTAGGAGTACATTTCACCGAACGCGACTCATTTTTGGATACTCTACTGTCAAGAGTTAATACGAGAAGATATAGGTATAAGTATCCTTCAGACCTAAAGATCACAACCAGTGGCTTACAAGCAACTCATTGTACTTAGGTGCCGGACCACCTGAATTTCTAATCCAGCTACGAAAGGTTACTGGGTGCAGTCAAGTACTTATGGTAGTCAGTTGCGGATCAAGATGGAATTTGACATATCCCGTTAAAAGGAGAAATGCTTGTGTTTCAATTTAGCAAGACCTTGGCCAAGGCACTTCATGTGAAAGTCACATGATCACTAAAATTGAAATCACTTTTTGGATTTGCTATTTAGAGTTGACAGGCTCTTAAGCCATCCTTAGCATTTGTGGTCAAGAGGATGAATTATACGGTAACTGTTTCTTAGGGTTCTTGGAGTTTGCTCGGCAACTCTTCGACCTATCCGAACGTCTAGTTCCATTGCTAGATGGGCACATCGATTAGTATAGAAAGTTATTTCTATGCTACCGGCTTAGGTTCGAACCTAGAGAGTCATATGCATAGAAGTTTCCTAGGATGATCTGTTTGCTGATCAACGATTGAGAATCATATATGATTTAATTAATCAATTTGATTGATTGAATTATCTCAATTGGGTTAAGTACAATTGAATAAGATTCAATTTGGTTTAAGTCTATTAGAAGGACTAGTCAATTTCAAATATTGATTTAAAATTAGACTTGATTTGGATTTAAATAGATTCAGGACTAGCCAAATTTGATTTGGGCTAGGACCATGATCTATGTGGGTTCAGTCCAATAAATTCAGATTAGCTTAAACCAAAAACTAAACCTAAACCTCTCGCATAAGTCTGAGAGATTAAATTCACATATAGAATTTAATGTCTTGCATTAATCTTCTCCAAACAATTTCGTTGTAATTCTAAAGTGTTAGAATTTATATGGAATAAATGCGCCTCTTTGTATTAACCAAGCGCTACGGTTCGACGACTCTTTGGTTTTTACCGAACGTCGGAATTAACCAAGCGCTATGGTTCGATGACTCTTTGGTTTTTACCGAACGTCGGAATTAACCAAGCGCTACGGTTCGGCGTCTCTTTGGTTTTCGCCAAGCGACGGAATTTAAATGTTAGAATTTAATGGGCTGGCTAAAAAGAGACTATAAATAGAGGACATCCCTCACCAGATTACATAGAAGAGAAAAACAATACACGATATATCATGAATTGATTTTCTAAAGAATTAGAATAGAAAATCCTGGTGATTCTGGTACTAACGAAAGTGTGGAGGATCCTAGAAGAAGAATTCAAGTGAGAGGATTCAAGATCAGCAAAGTCATTTTTCGCGAGCTAGCACTCCTGGGAATTCGATCATTCGGGGCTTCGCATGGACGATACTAGAGGCCGGACGATTGAACAGCTGCAGAGCATAAAAGGATTTACCAATTGCCTTTAAGGTAAGTGATATGATCCCTAGATCTTAAGGCATGCTTCAAGATAAGAAGTATGACTTCTTGCCTTGAAGATCAAGACATGATCTTGATAGTTTTATTTATATGCATATTTTAGATCAATCGATCCTATATATAAGGCAAAGATATGATCTTGATGCATGTTAGATAGATTAGTATGTAATCTTTAAATTTCGCATTGATAATTGTTATCAATTTTTTAAAACATGCATGCCTCAGATTGTTTCTCCCTTCACTTATCACATCCTTCTATTTCAAATTGATATTAGGTTTTATAATATATGGTCAATATCTTTCTCTTGAATGTGAAAACTAAAATTTCTTTCGTTGTTATTAATATGCATGAATATCATTTTGCTTAGTATTTGATATGCTTAGACTATTTCGCCCATCATATCTAAGGTTTTTATATGTCTAATTGATATACCTTCAAACATAAATCTTACAAACATCAAGTTGCTTAGACATGTTTAGATTCATTACCTTTTATGGTCAAATCATGGTACGGGCACCAGGATCAAGCAGAGGATTCTTAACCCTCTATGGATATCTGATTAATTATGATTCAAGTCTTGAGTTGGAAATAAAGTTTAGTTTATTTGAGTCTCGTCCATTTCATTTTATTCTAAATTGAGTCATATCCAGTTCAGTTTATTTTAATATGACTCCTGTAGTAAGTTCATCAGCTTACAAGAGGAGACATCAATATTGAAGTAGAAGACAAGGCCATCACAGTCAGACAGAGCAGCTGCTAAATTCAAATTGGTGCCACACCTACTTCAAGCAGCCCACATGCCACCTAGCAAAGCAAGCAACCTTCCCAATCTGGATGATCATTTTTCTCATCTGACCGATGCCGATTTCATGCCAAATTAAGCTGCCGCTGATTGCATCTAGAAGATCACCTTCCTCATCTGGCCGCTGCAGATTTCATGCCAAATTAAGCTGCCGCTGATTGCATCTCAATCATATCTAGAAGATCACCTGCCTCATCTGAACGCCACAGATTTCATGCTGAATCCAGCTGCCGATAATTGCATCTAGAAGATCACCTTCCTCATCTGGACGCTGCAGATTTTATGCCAAATTTGATTAAGGCGCCCTTTTTTTCTTTTCTCTCTTTTTATATCTGTATTTTTTTGGGCCCCAAGTCTCTTGCTCTATAAAAGAGACCTTTTGTATGAATGATGTATCTTTTATTATTAATCAATCAATCCAAGTTTTGAGTTATTGTGATTTTTGTTAATTGGTTCTCATGCTCTTGTTTCCCTCCTCCTACGCGTGCCAACATCCCAAGTCTTCAGGAGAAACCCTGGCCGCCACCTTTGTCTTCTAATAGTGGACGCCCAAGAGCCCTTGGCCGGCCTTCCCTTTTCTCTACTCCTTCATTGTCTCTTTGCCTCTATTCTAAATTTTCTCTATTATTCTTTAACCCTTGTATGGTGATCTTGCAGATCCCTCAGTAGTCACGAATCCAAGATTTAAGATGATCATCATCCAGGTCAGCGGATACTTGGCCGCAGATCCGTGGGCTCAAGACTTGGTCATCTAGGGCGCATCCACCAGGCAGAGCAATCCCTTCAATACTTTGATCTTTCCCCTCTTGCTAGGTACACCCCTCTAATCTACTAATAACTTTATTATAGGAGAGCAAGCCCTACCGGGGCTTCTTAGCCTCGGTGGTTCTTCTTTCTTATTTTTTAGGAACTGTTTCGCATGCGGATTTACTGTGAATTTTTCTGAATCCCTCTTAGACTATTACTTTGGGAGAATAATCAACTGTAATTATTAATCATTAAAAAAAGAAAAAAAAATTACTTGCACATAAATCGGTCCTGCATCAAATCAAACTTAAGAATTTACATGGTTAGTAGATATATCTTCAAGCATAAATCTCATATTATTATTTAGTTATTTCAAAATCACATCATATCAATATGTTTTTAAGACGCTTCAATATTCATACCCTTTGTAAGGCCATGGCTACCATATCAGCAAAAGATAAATAACGATAAGGCACTACAGAAACAATAACATTCAAAAAGATTTTTTATATAAAAAGCCTTCATCATTAATTCTATGATTTCATATTCTCAAAGTATTTTAATTAAATCATCTTCCTTAACTTTTTTTTATTTTTAATTTTCAATTCTCATCTTGAGTTGGGTCATTGCTAAATTTTGGTTTATCATGTTTCAGAACATATAATATTCTACCTTAAACGAGCATATATTCCATTTTTCTTTCCGCACAGCAAAATTAGATCCATTTAATTTGTCTACCTTTGCTAGTTCATTCATAACTAATATATCAGTCATAATTAGTTAGTAAAATTTTAACTCAAGATGGCTGGAAGCTACCGAATTGAGGGACTAATATAAAAAGAACCAATAAATATCGTTGCAGAAGATAAGCTTTAATATTCATTCTATAGTCCGCTTGCAGCAGTAGATAGATTGACAGATGAAGTGGGTCTCAAAGTGCTCTTCAAGCTTGAATCAGTTCAATTGGTGCGTCTATTGACCTTGTGTCCGAGGAGTAAAGTGCAACAAACGAGTGGATCAAGTCTTCAGATGCAATTGGAATCCATATCGTCATGTAATTTAAGCACATTACAGTGCCAGAATTACATTTTAACTCTTTGTGCATGTTCATTGCTTTGTTTTGATTCCCATCAGCCAAGAACTTATTTTAGCATATATATATATATATATATAGATTATTCTTTGGGTGATTTCTCACCTCAAACCCACAGAATTTCTAAATGCTCGAGGCTTTTAAACTTGATTCCTACACACAATGCAATTCCATCCCCGCTGCTCAATCATTATCTAGTCTTGAATGCAAAACAAACAGTATATTTTCCTCTTGCTTTACCTTTGTCCTTGTGAAAAGGTTTTTTTTTTTTTTACATCATTCAAATGTTAGTTTTATACTATCTTGATATCAAGCTAATTAAACATTCAGAAATAATATCAACTTAAAGATTTTGTTAGTTTGATTTATGTTCCCGTCTAATAAGCATAATACCCATAGAAGGTACAACAGTCTTGAGCTAGCATTTAGGGTTTAGAAGGTATGTATTGGATTCTATGCCGATATTGTGCTAGTTTGGTATCGATATACCTATACATGAATTAATTTGATATATCAAGTTTCAATTCGATATTGATACCAAGTTTCAATTCGATATTGATATGGAGTTATACATTTGATACGGAATGAGAAGCATTAATATGATATATTATGCTAGGATCTGACTCTTAAGATTCTAACCCGCACCTTTCTTTGGGGCAAAGGAAGAATCAAACCATTGTTTCTTTTGAAATGTCAAAACTCTTGATGAAACCAAGTATTATCCTAGGTTGGCTTAACTTAATTCTACCATTTTTATCTTGATAAATAGTGATTTCATATAAATTTTATCCTCACATGAGTATCAACTATAGTGTTGTAAGTTGACGTTCAAGCTTAGGTGAATAAAATCTTGAATTGTGTTCATTGTAAATGTAACTAGATCAAATTTAACCTAATTAAGCTCAAACTAAGAATGAGTAAAGCTTGAATTGATTATACATTGAATAAAGCAAAATAATTTGAGTTTGAGTTGTTTGAAAATTAGGCTTGATTGGACACAATTGTCAATTATGAAATAAGCCTCAATTCTGTATCAAACTTGATTGCAAGCTTAGATTATTTACAAAATTATGATCGAAAAAGATAGTGCTACACTCTCTTGCCTCATTAGAAAAAAATTGTAAGTTCCTTCCTCTATATATATTAAAAAAAAAAAGCTAAAAATAAGAATTTTTAACTTATTCTAAAAAAACACTTTCTTTATTTTTAACATTAAAATAATATTATTAAATAATTTTAACAATATTTTATTTTAATCATATTATATTTTTAGATAATATTTGATAGAGTTATATAATCTGTGATAGAGACTTATATCCATCAAACACTATTTGTTAAATGGATAATAGACCTAGAATAGGTTATATCCAGCCAAAACCTCCTGTGCTCTTTTTTTAGATATAGACACTTCTTTATCCATCTTGAAATAGCCTTATATCCACGAATTATAATGCTAAGTTTAGTATTATACATTAAATATTATAATCAGAATATATTATTTTATATACAGTATTGTCATTATAAAATAATTGTTATTATAATAAAATATTATAATCTGTTGCGTTATTCAAATGCAAATTGATAAAAAAATATATTATACGGATGCCATCTAATAAACTCTTAGCAAAGCCATCTCAAGGGGTGCGTCATTCGTTTGGACGAGCGCAAGCTCCTCCACATAATAATTCCGCCCACGGTTTCACCTCATCCGGGCCCTTTTCTGTATCTAATTTCCAAATTTGAGACCGTTTTACAGTCAAAATTCAAAAAAAAAAAAAAATGGCCGAGAGACTGAGAGAGAGAATTTAGGCCGTTTCAAAGGACTTGCAAGTAGGGCTAAAAACGGATCGGATAGTAGTATATTCATATTTATATTCATATTTTTAACGAATACGAATACGGATACGAATACTAAACGGATATTAAAATTCATATCCATATTTATTCTAAACGGATACGGATACGAATCGGATATCAAGTATATCCATATTTATTATATACGGATACGAATACGAATCGGATATTCAGCATATCCATATTTATTATACACGGATACGAATACGAATCGGATATCCAGCATATCCATATTTATTATATATGGATACGGATACGAATCGGATATTCAGCATATCCATATTTATTATACACGGATACGGATACGAATCGGATATCCAGCATATCCATATTTATTATACACGGATACGGATACGAATCGGATATCCAGCATATCCATATTTATTATATACGGATACGGATATGAAGATAGAAATTTCTATGATCTCACGATGGTATTATATGATGAATAGTTGTGAAAGAGTTAATAAATAGAGGAATACTAAAGAAGCCACTAAACTCCCTACTGTCTACCACAAGAACAAAACATAGGCAATAAGAATATGGCTACATAAATCTTCTCTTAATAAACTTGAAAGAAGTTGAAATCCATAACAAATCCAACTAAGCAACAGTGTAACAGGATCTAAAATATTTGAGGTGGAAATCATTAAACATTGAGACAAGAATTTTCACGGAAATGTAGACATATATAAGAATTTGCAGTTCACTAATACAAAAAAATGCATAAATACAACAGGAAAAGCAAAATGTCAAGCATATTTTCTTGAGTACTACTAAGAAATACAAGTAGCATGTTTCTTAGGACTTACCAACATTGGTGTTATGTACATAGCAAGTTCACCAAAGAATGGCAGGAAAGAAGCCTTGAAAGTTTTGATCAAAGTGCCCAAACAATTACCAACCTGAAGAACACAAAGGAACAAAAACATAGGACAAAGGTCAAGTTTTATAATATATAAATAATCATATCAAGGGGCTAGGCTTAAAATAAGTAATTTGTCAAGCATCCACGAAGTATGATTTTTGAAAATATAGCACAGACCTGATCAAAGACGTATGATTCTTGAAAATATATCACAGACATGATCAAGGAAATGAATAAATATCCTCCAAGACGCTAGTAACTTATCTGATATAGGGACATAGTTTGAGTTGGCTCAGAAAGACATTATCAGCTGTTATTTCCTGATGGTTACAATTTGCATGCATCCGAGTCAGGAAATGCTATGAATCTGCCTAACATCATGGCCCTTGGCTCAGATAGAGTGTCAAACATATGCTTCACAAATCACAACGGTTGCATTTAGAAATGCCCTCCAAGTCATGATTTCAGTGTCAAACATATGCTTCACAAATCACAACGATTGCATTTAGAAATGCCCTCCAAGTCATGATTTCACAGCCCACACATTGAGCATCAAAACAAATTGGAAGTCCCTATCATCATTGCCAAATTAAATTGAATAGGCTCAAAATATTATCACAGCCCACACAAGCACAAAGTTTTTGTTGACGATAAATCTTAAATGCATCTAATAAACTCAAATGTCATAAGAAGTATTTCATAAACTATTAAGTAAAAAGTTCATAAATCATTGAATAACATCATATGACAATCTTCAATGCTCTAATCATCCTGAAATAAAACATGTTAAGAATATTATTAGTACAAAAGTTCAATATATATAAATAAAAATAATAACTTATTTTTAAAAAACTATACATCATTTTCATTTACCTTATCCAATATATCAGGAGAATTGAGATCATGAACAATGGAAGGAATATGACCTGAAACGAAATTTAAAAAAATAGTAAAATATTATAAATAAATTAAATCTAATAAAAAGTATTGTATAAAATGCAATAAGTTACCTTTTTTCTCCGATCTCAGCCAATCTTGAAGACAAATCACAGCTTCAACAATATCAGGATCTAATGAACTTCGAAATGCATCTATCACTCATCCATCTGTACTAAATGCTGATTCTGAAGCTACAGTAGATACTGGAATTGCCAAAATATCTCTTGCAATCCGAGATAAGATAGGATACTTTGGACCATTAGATTTTCACCAGCCTAAAATATCAAAAGCATCACCTTCAACCCATGGCCAAATAGATTCCTCCATATATATATCCAAATCTGTTCTAATTTGTTGTTGCTGTGCATTCTTCTTCATAAATTGTGCAAACTTTTTTTTTCTTCCTTCCATCTCATCAAACTCATCAGAAATATATCCGCTATCTCTCGATGAACCAATATCATGAGTAATTGGAATAGAAAATGAAGGAAATTTTTTTTCATACTCACTATAAAGGTTTCGAATAACATTTTGAACATCACCGACCTCTTTTTCTCCATTTAAAGAGTAAATCTGTGAGTAATAAAATTCTACCATCTTCATTTATAACGAGGATCTAAGAATGAACCCATTGCTAGCATAAGATTAGATTGCTGCCAATATTTGTCAAACTTCTCCTTCATTGATAATGCCATAAAGAGAAAAAGTTGATCCTTAGGATTTGTGCACCATTCAATAATTTGCAATTGAATTTCATAAAATTCTTGAAAAAAGAGATTTGCAATTGGATATAATGTGCCTGAAAGGAGCTCGGTGATGTTATAGAAGTTTTTCAAAGCTTGACAAAATGTTTTTACCTCTATCCAATTATCATTTGTTGGGCACATATCATATTTGTATGGATCAAGACACTGCAATCTTTTAAAAGCTTCTTTATAATAACAAGCATCCCTTAGCATCATATACGTAGAGTTCCATCGTGTTGGGACATCAATTGACAAACCTCTACGTGTATCCAAATTACATTCTTTAGCCATCTTTTCAAACTCCTCTAACTGTAGTGGAGAGCTTCGAACAATCTTCACCATTTCTCTGATATTTTCAATTGCCATATTAATTTTTTTTAGTCCATCCTGCACAACTAAATTAATAATATGTGCAGCACATCTCACATGAAAGAACTGACCATTACATACAAGTGTTCCTTGAAGCCTATCCACGATTTCTCTGACACACATCATTGGCACGATCATTATCCAATGTTAATACAAATAACTTACGATCAATGTTCCAATCAATCATATTTTTGATAAATGTATTACACAAATTGACTCCAGTATGTCTTCCTCCCATATGCATAAAATTAATTATTTTCTTTTTCAAATTCCAATCATCATCAATGAAATGTGCTGTCACACATAAATAAGACTTATTTTGTCTAGAAGTCCACAAATCCATAGTTGCACTTATCCGACATGAAAGTAGACCAAACATATCATAAACTTTTTTCTTTTCCTCTAAATATGTTTCCATAATCCCTTTTCTAAGGGTTATGCGGCTCTTTAATTCAAAAGATGGTCTTAAAGACTTAACAAAATCAATAAATCCTTCATGCTCAACCATAGCAAATGGGTATTCATGCATAACAAATATCCGTATAAGCTTCTTACGACTAACATCTCCATCATATGTATAGATACTCAAAGAACAAGTGTCATCCTCTTTTTGCATTGGTGTTTGTAACATTAGTTGGCCTTTGACATTAGTATTCTTCAAAAATGAATGGCACTTATCAAGATGATTTTTCAAATGTGTTGTCCCCAACCTACTAGCTCCATTAAATATTCTTTTGCAGTGATTACATCTTGCTTCTTCTGTTTTAAAAATATTTCCATCAACTTCCTTTTCTAATTCATACTTTGTAAAATCATCCCAAATTTTAGATGTTACCTTTTTCTTTTGTCTTTTCCTCTCTGTTTGATTTGTAGGCTCAACTGATTTGCTATTTGCATCTTCAATGGTTCCACTAGAAGATATGATATATAACAACTGCATTTAAAATAAAAAAAATAAAATATATAATAAGAAAATCCATGATCACACAAGTCAATGAGAATTCCATCACAAAAAAAAAAAAAAAAAATTAACGTATTCAAGCAGTCATTCAATTTCATGTGTTGGAAGAGACAATCAACAATGAGCATGGAGACAGGATGGAGCATGGCTGGAATTAATGAGCTAACAAACGGTTAGCGTGTAATGAGGTCGAAATTTTTTATTTTTTAAGTGGCTATTTTTTTGACTCAAATATGAAATGTTCTAATTAAAAGTAAGAATTTTTTATAAAATCTTTTAAAAAATAATAAAATCATAAATAATTAATATATATATTAATTTTTTAGCTATGCTAAGCGGCTTATTTTTTAAGCCTAGATCTAGTCCTAAATTTGCATAACCATATGATAGGATCACTCTTGACCCAGCATAACCTCATTTAGTATGAAATGTTTTAAAAATTAAAATCATTAGTGATCATTATATTTATTATATCATGAAAATGGAAGGTCACCATGTCCATAATACCGGTAATACCTTTGAAGACCTATTTGCATAATATACTTTATATAGTAAAATATTGTATTAGATACTATATTATGTACAAATTATATATTATAATATAAGATTAATACTATCATTAATGATATCACTGTAATTATCTTTCTGTATACAAAACATCCCCTACAAATTTGATCCGATTAGGCTCTATGGACAAAAAACTTAATTGGTTCAAATTCTGTTCCACGATCCTAGAAAATACCATGCATTCCTAGCTCGCTCTTAAACCCTTAAAAGCCTCGCTTGGAATTGGATCGCCAGCTCCCACACTTCTATTTTTCCGCCGGATTATCTCTCGTGTGAATAAGAAACCAAAAACAAAAAAGGAAAGGGGATAGAGCATGGCAAGAATTAATGAGCAACAAACTACGATTAAGATATCTTCAGCCCATATCCAGTAATACGATTCCTCCCCCCCCACTTCACGGAGAGAACATAGAGCATGACTCGAATTAATGAGCAACAAATTGTTAACATACTATTAAGATATCTTTAGCCATAAGTAACCATTCCCATATCAAGTAATACGATTCCTCGCCCCTGTTTCTCTCGAAGAAGAAGACGAAGAAGAAGGGAGCCCTGTTGGGGCCGTTGCTCCCCTATTTCTCTCGAAGAAGAAGACGAAGAAGAAGAAGACGAAGAAGAAGGGAGCCCTGTTGGGGCTGTTGCTCCCTGTTTCTCTCGAAGAAGAAGACGAAGAAGAAGGGAGCCCTGTTGGCTGTTGCTCCCCTGTTTCACCTGAAACAGGGGAACAATCGAGGAAGAAGAAAGCTTCGATTCTCCGATGAAACAGGGGAACAATCGAGGAAGAAGAAAGCTTCGATTCCTCCGCCACTCTCTCCCTCTCTGAGTCTCTCTCCCTCCCTTCCTCTCTCTCTCTCTGGAATTTGGAATGTGGGAAGGATCAAGGTTCAAGGAAGCTCACCTGTGAACCGTTGGCTGATGCGGCGAAGATTAGCCGATTAGGGGAAGGATGCTTCGTGAGAATCGTGACAACTCCTCCTCGATCGTCTGCCGTCTGGTCCGTCTCCTTCGCTGCCGCCTCCGTGGATCGCTCCCAGCCCCCAGGAAGTTTGGATGTGGACGGTGGAGTGGAAGACGAAGAACGAAGGATCAAAGAACTCCGTCTCCTTCGCTGCTGCCTCCACGGATCGATCCCAGGAAGTCTAGAAGTAGATGTCGACTGTGGAGTGGAAGACGAGACGAAGAAGAAGAACGGTGAACACTGAACAGAAGAGAAGATTAGAAGAAAGCGCGCTACAGCGAAGAACTGAGGTGAGGAAGAGGAAGTGCCGTCGTGCCGAAGTGAAGTAGGGAGCGTTGTGAATCACTTTTTTTAATGGTGATCCGTACCGACGTGTCGATCATGCATGCCTTCCGAGCGTTATGATGTTATTGTTTTAAATTAAAAAATGGCTTTCTTTGGGCCATCCCGGCGCTCGGGCTGGCGTGGCGGGCTTTGCTTTGAAAAAAAAAATCCAAAAGCTAAAATATTATCCCTCCAGATATAATAAAACGGATATCCGTATTCGTATTTAAATATGTATAAATTTATATATATATCCATATCCGATTATTTTTGGATTAGATATCCGAATCCATATCCGAATCCGATTAAATAGTAAAATAACTATCCAAATTTGATATAATTTGAATACGGATTCGGATAGAATCGAAGTTTATCCGATCCGTTTTCAGCCCTACTTGCAAGAGATAAAACACGATCCAGATCTCTTCACTCCCGAAACTTCTGTAAAATAGAGAGAGACAGAGAGTGGCCGCATTCTCTTCGGTGCCGGCGCCGGCAATATCTGGGGATTGAGGGGGAGGAAGCGGGCGAGATGGCGGAGGAGGGCAAGAAGGGTGGCGCCAGATCGTCGGCCTCGGCACCATACCTGAGGGCCTCCGACGACGACCGGAAGCCGTCGGCTTCGCCGGCGGGGACAGGGTCCGCGGCCGCCGCGGCCAGGAAGATCACCTTCAAGAGCGCCGATATGAAGGAGGAGATGCGGCAGGAGGTCTTCGAGTGCGCCCGCATCGTACGACGCAGCTCCACCTATTTCTTTCTTCACATTTCCTGTTTTCTAGATTGAAATTTCAATTTTTTTTTTCTTTTCCACTATTTTCTACGCTATTGATAAGGGTTTGTTTTATTTATTCGTGATGAAGGCGTTCGAGAAGTGTACGGTGGAGAAGGACATTGCGGAGTACATCAAGAAGGAGTTCGACAAGAATCACGGCCCCACCTGGCACTGCATTGTTGGCCGCAACTTCGGTATCTCCGATTGATCTCTTTTTTCTTCTCCTCTTTGCGTTCGTATCAGTTTTTTAGCTTAGTTTTCCTTTTTCTTTTTTTGGAGGAAAGATACTTACTTAGATGAAAATGCTTGCTTATAAGAATTTAGATCTGTCGATTTTTTTAGCTGGATGAACTTAGGGATGTCATGAGTAAGTGGATTGACTGGTGCATGATCAAGTAGTTAACCGATTTAGAATTTGATCGAAGTCCCTGTCACAAAGAGGGAAGTTACAAAGGAAATGGTATTTCCCTTAGAAGAAGTCTGGCTTGGAGAGATTTCATTCCTTTATGAAACATCTAGTTGGGATGAATCTGTGCATCGGGGTAATCGATGGAAAGATGATGGTCATGGTTAATTATTATTACGAATGCTCTTGGAATGTTTTTCCTCGCTTTGTTTTTCTTTTTCCTTTTGGAATCTCTCATTGTAAGATATCTTTTTGTTGGACGTTGCTTGACAACAAGCTGCCCATGCAAAGCAAGCGCTTCTTCCTTGACTGTTAGAGTAGCCACTTGGAGGTAGTAGGAAAAGAATGTTTTCATTCATGCAGCCCGATGTTTATTCTTGTGCTCCAATGTTCGTGAATTTCTTGACTGAGGCATCCACAGTTTATTACAAGGTTTCTGGGTCTTGATGTGAGTCCATACACAAAGATCAAAGAAGCTCGTGTCTTGCACGTTGACATGCCAAGCGGTGCAATCTGGGCGCAAGCTGAAATCTTGGACAAAATGCAATGAAAAACCTTTTTACATATCTGGATGTGGATAAAACTAGCTTTTATCTAAACTAAGATTTTTTTATTTGTAGAATTATGCTTGAATTAATGTCCGAATGAAGATGTTGCCACACCAAGTAATTCTGAAATCATGATTCTAGTCATTTACAAAAAATTTCAAGATAATGTCATGGTCAGAAAAATTTCAGGTATAACTGCATTCAAAAGTGTAATATGACTGCCAGAATTCACCTTTGAATATTTACTGCATTATTGCTCTGGGCTTTAGAGGTTGTCAATTTTTTTCATGCATCAAATTTTCAGCTTGCTAGTTACCCGTGTTGGATATTGCAAGGTACGCTCTACACTTTTCCATCAAGATGAACCAACTGTGGTCCTCACAGTGTTAACCAAGAAGTCTCATATATTTACTTGATGCTTAACTTATGGATTAGGCATCTCCATATTTTACCTATCAAAGATTTAGATTTTCTGTCAGCACAAAATTTCCATCCTCTCTCAAAACAGCAACCTCTGGACTTCACTGGACATATGCCTGTTGTTGCAACCCCTAAATTTTATTTTAAATTACTCAATACTATATCCCTTGATTTATGTCATATGCACTTCAATATCCCCATCTTCTCTGGATGTATGATATGTAAGTGAATCATCATTAATGTTAAGAGTTCAAGTAATACATTGTTATCGTCTTAATTATTTTTTTATAGCATCTTTCTTTGAGTTCTAACAGCATGCAGTAATAAGGTAACCCATTTCATTATCCACCTTCTTCAAATCTACAGTATACTCCATTTGTCCCTCTGTATATTTGATATGTAATAAAAGGTTAGTTCCTCGGAGGTTCTATTGCCATAGAATTCTATGTTTGATGGAGCAAGTGTTCTTCAACCTCTGTTTCTGTAAGCTTTTCCCATTGATTTCTATTATTTTCTCATCAGTTCTACTCGACGGCATTCATGATTAAAATACATAATTAAAAAGTACATAATTTAATTCCATGAGAGTTAGCATCTATTTTTTCTAAGAAAGTGTAAATATGCATGCAAGAGCACAATCCTTACTCTTGGTTCAGGCAACGATTACAACTAGAATTTACTATCCATGCCACATGTTCTTTGCAGGCGTATCACCATATGCTCATGCACATCTAAAATTATATGTGTATGTCCTTAGCTCATGCCTTTTCTTAATGGTTGCCAAACCAATTTTGGCAGGAGTCCAGATGACCTCCACATCCTAAAGGACCATGTGGCTATTTTTTCCTATTAGGACTGTGTGGTTATTTTTTTCTCTTCCCCAGTCTTATCTATCTATAAGCATGGATATAGATTTCATAAGATGGCCTTCTTGTGCAAAGCCTATAGTGTTCCCAGTACTAATTGGTTTTGCACTTACAGACACTGTTTTATAATGTAATACATCTGTAGTTTATGAAAAATGTCCTTGAATACTTTCTTTTGATTCCAAGACAACTACTTTAATTATTGGGTTACATAACATTTGATTTTTTTTTTAACTTCAATTGAATATTTTTTTGATGTGCTGCTTAACTATTTTATTTTAAGATATAGTCTTTGGATGAACGTTCCAAGAAATGAACGCATCAATTTATACTTCTAACTAGATATTCATAACAGCTATGAGTTTGGGATGATTTTTGCTTTCAGTCCTGAAAGTGTTTGTTTATATTACGATGGCAATGCTTCCTCCCCTGTTTCCTTCTCCTGTGTGTATCTTTGCACTTCCACATGACATGATCATGGTTGTTGATCCCTTTCTACATCAAGATAAATGAGTTCGAGAAATAAAGTTTCCTTGGTTTCATTCTCGCATAGGTTCATCAATATTTAGATGAAAAAATCTCATTCTTTGGTCATTTTCATTGTCTTGTAACTGAAATAAGACACTTTAATGAATTAATGTGGAAAGGGATGCAGTCAAATTATTTGGACTAGGTGGTGTGGCATGTCACCATATACGGAGGATGGGTCACTTGAGATCAGAGCAAGCACATTCAGAAGTGATTGAACTATTGGTTGTGGAAGTGAGATATTTGTTTTTCATGGGGAGAAGAGGAGCTTGGTTCTGGCTGCTGTCAGGACCTAATAGCCGTCCTATACTCAACTCAACTCATCTAAGCCTTTTCAGCCGTCCTATACTCTAAAAGGAAAATTATTGTTCTAAAGTGATGGCAAAATATGCAATAGCTAACTTAAATAATAATATATGGTTAGTAAGGCAAAGAATAAATAAAGAAAGGGCTATGGTGGCTATTTGACATGCTATGAGAATTATTGCTCATACATGGACCAAATGCCTTGACTTGTGGAAGGTTATTTATCAGCCACCTTGGACCGGCACAAAGTTGCCTTAAAGCTCCTTTGGAGTCAGTGTAGCAAGTTTTGGTAAAGAATCAACAATCCACCTGAAAGATAGCAATTAGGCACTCAACTAAAAAATACCTCAATTCACTATGAAATGAGAGACTACATATGCTGTTCATATAGGTCCCTTTGCAATGAATAGGACATGTAGGTGCTCTTAAAATGAGTCAACCATGAAATTCTACAGAAGGAAAGGGAAATTTGACTCAAGTTTGACTAAATTATTGCTAAGGCATGCTTCAGGCATTTCAATGCATCTTGTGCTGCATCAGATGCAATATTGAATAAGCTGAGGTGAGGACCATGCTTCTTCTATGTTGCATTAGCAGTCAAGGGTCAGATCCAACCCATGGATATATGCTTTACATCTGTCCAAAACTTGCTTTGGAGTGAAAAGGCTGGGCTGGTGCATTTTGATGTTCCTGGGCTACTTTGCTGTCTGGGTGACAGTTTGAGGTAACTCTCAACCACTGGGTGATCTTGGGGTGTAAGCATCTTTGTACTACATTAGATAGGTTCTCTTGGTTTCTTCTATTGTAATTACATGATTTGGTGTTCCTTGTTATACCTGTGAACTGTCAGATTTGTACCTGGTAGGTGCTTTCTTTACTGTATGGCATGCTTCCTTTTAAGTCGTTGCTTAAATGTATAGAAATGCAATTTTCCTCTTCCAACAAAGTTGATCAAATTCACATTTTGTAATTTGTTCTGCATTTGTTTAATTGAACTTTCTATTTTCCAGTTTTCAATTAAATTTTGTTTGCACCATGATTGGGTAATGTATCATGGTCCTGCCACTTTAATATGAAGTTCAGCTAGTAATATGGATCTGGTTGCGTTATGAAGTCTATATAAATAAATCGTACCTTTTAGCTTTTCCTTGTGTAGTTCTTTTTGAGGCTACAGAAGCCGTGTTTTTTTTGAAAACTGCATTGATCCTGGGAAATATGGACATGGAAGATGATGGACTTGGCTGTTCTGCTCTCATTATTCTTCTCACCTTTTCAACATGATGACTGATTCATGAGATTATAAAACAAAATTCATAACATCCCATGGTATCTGCACAGTGATGAATGGCACACATAAATTGACATACAAAGAGTCTATTGAGAAATGAATTTTACTTGATAGATCTTTCAGTTCTCCATCAGCTGTCTCCCCGATTTTACTGTATAAAATGCTTATTTTTAAGAGATTATCTTCCTTGCGTGCCATACCTCCATTCCAGTTCATCTTAAATATCATACTTTCTGAAAACTTTCTTTTACTAGTTCACAAATACTAAACGATGATGGGATGCCATGTGTTTCTCACAAACTTTTTTCATATGCCAGCCATGCGTTTTTAGAACGCATCCTTGAATAGCATGGTTGCTTCCAGTTTAAACATGCTAATGCACACTTGTGTTTTGGAAATGAGAAATGGAATTGAAATATCGTGCTGACTGCCTGCCTTAAATTGATCAGATAAGGCTTATCATTGATGTTATGTTTACGTGATCATGTTTCTGAATCTTTCTACCATATATTTGCTAATACATCCAGTGACTTCTACGTCTCATTAGATTGCCCTCTCTCTGAATAGTAAAAGTGGCTGGAAAATTCTTATCAGCCAAAGCAGCTGAGTTCTAATTTTCTAAGCTTCTAGAAGTCCACAAATGCAGTTAATTTTGGTAAACTTGACACGCTTGTTTATATGAGAGACCATCTTGTCACTTGACTTTTGTTTTAGCCGTCAATTCTTCTTTTAGTCATCTGGATTTTATCTTTCTAGGTCTCCTTCACCACAACTGGTACTGCTATGTTAGGCATAATGGATCAGGTTTGTTGGTAACTTGATTTAGTTGAACTGTGTATATCATCAAATGTACCTATAAGTGCGAAGTCCTATATAATGCATTTATGTAGCAATTATCTCCCTCTTTTTTGATATGTTGGCTTGAATTTTTTTTCCCTTTTTTGCTTTCTTTATTAAACAACTAATTGTGATTAATGATGAATTGAGGTAATTATATTCTTCATCCTATACTAGTTAACTTGTCCACTGGGTGATAAATATATTCCTGTGTTGGCTTCTGGTAGTACAGGTTCATACGTGACGCATGAGACCAACCACTTCATCTATTTCTATGTGGACTCGAAAGCAGTGCTGTTATTCAAATCAGGGTGATAATGAAGGCGATCCTTTTGCCTGCTCCTGTATCCTATTATTTGAGAGCCTGTTGGCCTGCAAATTATCACGTCGTCTTTCCTACACTTGCCTGTATATCTTATTCCATCTGTGCAAAGAGCTGTTCTAGAACATAGAATCTGAGCAGAGTAGTCCTGTTTGTAAGCCAGAGAAGGTTTACTACCTTTCCCTATAATTCTAGATGTTAAAAGATTTGTTATTCCCAGGTGGGTATAGCGTGCATGTTGACTTAGTGCTAGTTCCTTATCAATTAATTAGAAATATTTCTGCGGAAAACTGGGACCTAAAATATTTCTGTGGTTTTGATGTGTTGTATATTGTGTCAGAGGAAGTGTGGCCATGGCAGGACGAAGGATGAGGCCGTGACGATTGACTGTCATTTGGAATCCTTAAAATTTGTAAACAGTGATGAACTAGTGTTCGCTAAAGCAGCTTCTCCATGGATAGATTCCTCGTGAGCTTTCATCTTTTTCAGAGGTGATTTTTAGGATTCCAATATTTAATATTTCTGGAGGGATCATAAGAACCAAAGTTTTCTTGATTGGAACAAATATTGTGTCCAATACCCTATTCACTAGATTAATTATTTGTGTTGCACCATAGAATTACCTACTATAGTGCAATATATAATTGTGATACATTAATCTATATAAAAATCCATATATGTACGAATGACTCCAGTCTACATTTTCAGTGATGGTCTAGATTTAAGAATATCTAGATTATCGCATTAACTTTTGATTTCAAAATTTGAACCATGGGTGGTTGGGTGGGACTGATGAAAGATGAGGCATAAGAATAGCTAAACGTCTTATTTTATCGCTACAAGAGTTTTTCGGTAATATATATTTACAGAAATAATGTGAAGCACGTAAAGTGAAGGTTGGGTAATTTCCAAAGTTCAATAGGATCTTTGGTCATCTGAGAAAAGTTTAACATGGTGATTTTAGTCTCTAAGAACAAGTTCAACCTATCCTTATTTTTTATCAACTCATTTAAAAAGATTAATTGTATAATGTACATCTTTAAATGTTTCAAATAAAAAGAGTGATCTTTTAATAATTTTTAGTAAGGATGAAAGTAAAGTAGATCTAAACTAACATGAATAAAAATAATTTAAAAAATTTTAATTTAATGTAGAGTGAAGGAAGTAAATTCATGTAGCCGACCCTATGTGGTTGGGAAAAGGCTTAAATGAGTTGAGTTGAATATTTAAAAAGACCAATTGCATCCATCAAGTAAAAAATCTAGCTCAATGGATATTTTATAATGAAAAGAAATTAATAACGATAGCCAAAGTAATAATATTTGTTGTAAAAGAAATTAATAATAATAGCTAAAAAAATAATATATGCTCATTCTAATTTGGATAAGATGAACAATTGGAAAATAAAATAGAAGATGCTCTTATTTATTCGACTACCACTTAAGTTGTTATATGTGGTCATTTAAATACTATGTTAACTAAAGGCTCTTGAATTGCCTGCATAAGTAGTGTTGAAATTGAGTTGGGGCTAAATCAGACTATGTTTTTATCTAAGCTCAATATATATATATATATTAAGCTCCAGGTTAGGTTGGATTCACAAATATATACAAGATCTAGGCCAAGGTCCGACAAAGCATAATTGGGCTTCTGAAAAAGTTTTACTGTGCCGTGCTATTAACGCGCTGCATGCACACACTTATACTAAAACAAAAAATAAAAATAAAAAATTTGCTTCTAGCTCATGCATGCACACGATATATGCAAATCATCAATGCCAATGCATTACTTGCTGCATCCCTCCCAGCTGCAACAGAACTTTTCCTTGCTCCTTTATCCTTTGAGTATAATTGGTCTCGAGTTGGAACCAAAACCCCGGCTCTAAGTTTAGAAGCTCGACTTCACCAACCTGAGCCTGGCACCTCCATGATGTACTGGAATATTGCTTGTCCTCTCGGAACAAAGAGCCAAAATAGAGCAGGCAAGAGAGAGATCGCAGCAAAGGTGCAAGGGAAAAGAAGGGGACGAGAGGCCAAAGGTGCAAGGGAAAAGGAGCGTGACATAGGTGATAAGGAGATCCAACCTATCACCCATTTTCAGCCTTTGCTTAAACCATTCAATCACGAGGGTTGAAATTATGAGAAGCATTACGGGGAAGTCCTAGTGATGCTTTTAGGAGAGACTATGAGAGAAAAAACAGGGGTAAAGTGTTTCTTACTACTAAATGAAGGGTGAGAAGAATGGATGGATGGCTCATTTGTTTCTGCCTGCTTTGATTTGGGGCTTAGGGAAACAAGATGACTAAGAAGGTTCTTAATACTCCCTTTCGCTGCTAGTCCAAGGAGTCAAGCGTACTCTTAAAAGGGCACATCCACACCACACTGCATGCTCGCGGATGAACATGAAGAGCTCGAGGCTAGCGTCTATGCCGCTTGACTACAAGGACCACCAAATCGATGACTCCAACGACTACCGAATCGATGATGACAGGTACGACAGATGACAGGTGACAAAGCCATCATGGGATAAGACTTCCGTAGGGACACCTTGATAAAGACACTTCAGCTTCTGGATGGGCCAATATTACTTTGTTAGCAGTGACAAGCTGCGCCATTGCCCATCTTGGGAACGATTTTGTGCACCGTTTTTTTATATCGAGCATGGCTATAGATCGTTCGTCCGTGCCCCCCCCCCCCCCCCCCCCCAACGAGTCGTAGCATGTTTTGTATGGGTGCTTGGTCAATAAGAATATTTGAGAGACGTGTTTTTTGATCGAAGATGATGCAGAAAAATTTTTCCTGCTTATCTTTTTGCAATAGTCCAATTGGCCTCACAAAAAGTCTTTTTGCAACAGTCCAATACAGAAAGTATGCACCGTGCACGATCATTGATCATGTGCACCGTGCGCAATCATTGATGCATTTGCGTACAATGCACATGTAATACGCGCCATGGCTCAATAAGCCATCTCACACACATTTACGTGTGCGCACGATCAATGATCACGTGCGATGCACTCTTTCTACATCGACCTCAGCGTAGAAAGACTTTTCCTTGGCCTCACTTTTAACGAGACATCTATTTTATCATCCCCACCTTCTTTGGCACCCATCCCTAGTCTCTTTACATTCCCACTGCTAACTGTGATGATGACTTATCAAAGCACGGTAAAGAGAGAGAAGGGTACAAGCTACGATACATTGAGAGAGGAGAAAGAGATGAAAAGAGGCTACAATGATCCTTCGCCAAAGTTTGACCCTATATTTTAGTTGGATCACACTCGATTAAGAGTAAAAATATTAGGCTTTGGGCTAGACCAAGGCTGAGTCATGTAACGGTCCAATCTTGGTCTGACATATTTTTGGAAAAAGTCTTTATGTACGATCTTCAATGCAAAATGGTCTGGATTGGATGTGGTGATTTATTCATGCACAAACTCACACCGAAGGAGCCGCTAGTGGATCCTGCATTGTAGGCGTGCAGGCTCGCGTATGGGCGAATCTCTATGTTCTGTTGCAGGTCATCCTGCATCGGACTTTTCTATATTTTTGAGGTTAAATATTAAGCCTAAACTTTGAAGGGTAGATCGTCCTCTTTCTAACCTTGGAGCATAGCACGCATTCGACCAGCCCCAAGTCGTGTGGAGATGCGGAAGCGAGATAATATCCCTGCTGAAATTTCTGCAGCAGAATTTTGGATCTTGATCTTGGTAATCTTCCCAGATTGATTAGCAACTAGGATTTTCTTTGGTTTCTTGTGCCCCAAGATTGTAAGAGAGGGTCGTGGCCTCTCTTCTTCCTCACGTGAACCTTCAGATCTGATCCAGAAAATCAATAGACGCTGCCCAAGAAGAAGGTGCTGCTAGGGTTTCTTCCTTCTCCTTCTTTGAGAGAGGCGGTTCCAAGAAGATGGCTAGGGCAGAGATGAAGCAATAAAACCCTAGAAACCTAGGGCATCTATATGTGAGAAAGAGAGGAGGAGGAAGAGAAGAGATAGCTTATTTTAGGAAGAAAAGGGTTTCTTTCATTCATCTATAATCATCATCGTTACATGACTATATATAACCCGTCCCCATGATGGCCACCAAAATAAAACCAGCACCACACATGAACCGGTGCCTTATTATATGGATAATAAACCCTAAAAAACTCCCTTGGACCAACCCACACCTTGGGCCCAAACCCAGCCCAATGATAGACTAGCCCCCTCAAGACCCAACAACCTGGGCTTTAACCCTGTGGAGCCTACAAACCTCCACCCTAGGATTTAAGCTTTAGAATACCACACTAGGCTCTACAATCTCCACCTTGGTGCTTCAAAGCTGCTGAAAAATCTGCACATTCCCTCAACCCATCAGTGTCACACATGAGAGAAAGCTATCCCGTGGAAGAGTCTTTGTAAGTGCATCTGCCTGGTTCTTCTTTGTATGAACTTTTACCAGCTCCACTTCACCTTCTTCCACCAATTCTCTGATCCTGTGATACCTCACATCTATATGCTTTGTGCGTGCATAATAGATTGGGTTCTGAGCCAACTGCAGGGCACTCTGACTATCACTATGTAGCAATATTGTACCCTGCTTCACCCTCATTTCCATGATGAGTCTCTTCAACCAAAGAGCCTCCTTGGTAGCCTCTGTAATCCCTATATACTCAGCTTCTGTTGTAGACAAAGCTGTAATAGGTTGAAGGGTTGATCTCCAAGAAATTAATCCACCATACATGCTGAACACATACCCTGTGGTAGACCTTCTTGTATCCAGATCACCTGCAAAATTTACATCCACAAATCCTTCCAATGGACCTAATGACTTACTTGGGATATTAGATTTTCCTTAGATCCATCTTGCTGCCCAAAAATTAGACCAAGTCCACGAGTTCCCTGAAGGTACCTCAAAATCCACTCGAGTGCCTTCCAGTGCTCCTTCCCTAGGTTCGCCATGAATCTGCTCACCTGGCTCACTGCATATACTATGTCAGGCATGCAAAACACCATAGCATACATAATGCTGCCCACGGCACTAGCATATGGAACTCTCTCCATGTACTCTTTCTCTTCATCTATCTGAGGGTTCTGTAACTTAGAAAGAGACATGCGACTAGCCAAAGGTGTTCCAACTGGTTTGGCCTTATCCATTCCAAACCTCTCCAATACCTTGTGAATATATCCACCCAATGATAAGTGTAGAATTCCCTTGGTCCTATCTCTATAAATTTCCATCCCAAGTATCTTCCTAGCTGACCCCAAATCCTTCATTTCAAATTCTGTTGATAATGCATATTTCAGTCCATTCACTGCTTCAACACTCCCGCTGGCAATGAGCATATCATCCACATACAGAAGGAGATATAGTGCATCATCCTCATCCACATCTTTCACATAGACACAAGTATCATGTTCACATCTAGAAAATCCAAGGCCCAAAATAAAAGTATCAAACCTTTTGTACCACTGACGGGGTGACTGCTTCAAACCATAGAGTGATTTCTTTAGTAGACACACTTTTTCTTCCAATCCAGATTCCTTGAAACCCTCTGGTTGCTTCATGTATATCCTCTCCTCTAGACTCCCATGTAAGAAAGCCGTCTTCACGTCCATCTGCT
This sequence comes from Calamus simplicifolius, assembly GCA_900491605.1. Taxonomy (NCBI): domain Eukaryota; kingdom Viridiplantae; phylum Streptophyta; class Magnoliopsida; order Arecales; family Arecaceae; genus Calamus; species Calamus simplicifolius. The sequence goes on from UESW01004493.1 coordinate 385,138, forward strand.
GCAACTCCATACCATGTTGTGCTACGAGAGATAACAACACATGAATTGAAGCATGACGTACCACTGGAGAGAATACCTCTATGTAGTCCACTCCCTCTCTCTATGAGAACCCCTTAGCAATAAGCCTTGCTTTGTATCTGACTCCACCTTGCTCTGAAGGTGCCTCCTTCTTTGTGAACACCCATTTTGAACCAATGGCCCAAGCATCTCTAGGTAGATCCACTAGCTGTCATGTCTTGTTCTTTTCCAGAGACTCCATCTCCTCCATCATGGCCTGCATCCATGAGTCTCTTTCTGAACTTTCCATGGCTTCTTGGAAGGTCTCTGGATCTTCATTTGCAGTGATTAGAGCATAGAAAATCATGTCATCAATGCGATACCGAGCAGGTTTGATGATGGTACGCTTTGCCTTGTGTAGTGCCACACCCCTTTGATCATCTCTCAAAGCTAAAGTGTGTGACTCCACCTGCACCTCCTTTTGGATTGATGGCTCTTCTGGCTGATCCTTTATATGTATTGGAACATTCATACCAAACTCCACCTCAAAAGAAGCATGTTTTGAAGTAGAAGTAGAAGGTACATCACCTGTCAGCCAATGCTGTCCACTACTGTCATGTTCAGCCTTTTCAGCTCCATCTGCAATCTCTGACCTCTTCAAGATGCTCTTCTCATCAAAAATAATGTCTCTACTAATGATACACTTATGTGAATCTGAACTCCATAGCAAATAGCCTTTAACTCCCTGTGGATACCCGATGAAGATCAGCCTTTGTGATTTTGGGTCCAGCTTGCTCCTTTCAGTTGCCTCCACATGTGCATAGGCTGGGCAACCAAAAATCCTTAGGTGTCCAAGCTCCACCTTCTTCCCACTCCAGATCTCCTCTGGAATGCCTCCATCAAGTTTTCTATTAGGGGACCTGTTAACAAGAAAACCAGAGAACATAATTGCATCACCCCAAAAGACCTTGGGCAGTGATGCTGCAGCCTCAAACTCCTAGCCTTCTCTGTCAATGTACGATTCATCCTCTCTGCCACACCATTCTGCTGGGGAGTCATCCTCACTGTGTAATGGCGTTGGATCCCATTTTCCTCACAGTAGCTTCTGAATTCATTGCTTGTGTACTCCCCTCCATTGTCAGATCTCAAACACTTCACTGGTTTTCCTGTCTCCTTTTCAACACCAACTCTCCAAGCTTTAAACCGAAAAAATACCTCTGATTTTTCTCTTATCAGATATACCCATACCTTCCTGGAGTAGTCATCAATGAAGGTCAAAAAATACTTAGCCCCACCTCTGGCTGACACAGGGGCCGGTCCCCATACATCTGAGTGAACTAGTTCCAGAATACCTTCACTCTGCTTGGAACTGCTGGCAAATCTTACCCTATGTTGTTTGCCATAAATACAGGGCTCACAGATGTCATTGTCCTCCTTCTTAAGTGCTGGAATTAGACCTCTTTTGCTGAGTTCTATAAGCCCTTTATCACTCATGTGTCCCATTCGATAGTGCCACAGTTTATAGACCAACTGTTCCTCCTGTGCCGCTGCTAGCACCTCTGCACCATCTATGGCCACTGAGCCTTCCATCTGATAGAGATTATTTTCCAACCTTCTCCCTTTCATCACCACTAATGCACCCTTGGTTATCCTCAAACATCCACTCCCCGGCTGGCTTCCAAAAGCATACCCATGCTTCTCCAGGTAGCCCAAAGAAATTAGATTCTTCTTCAACTCGGGACATGTTTGACATTGGTCAAAGTCCTTATAACCCCATCATACATCCTCACCCTTATGCTTCCAACTCCAGCAACCTTACAAGGATGATTATCACCAAGGCATACACTCCCTCCATCAGATTCTTCATAAGTTGCAAACCACTCCCTATGCGAAGTATAATGGTGAGAACATGCTGAGTCAAGTGTCCAACAACTATCACACTTCTTGGTCCCATCTGAAACTACCAGTACATCATCTTCACTGTCTTCAGATGAATTTGCACCACCATTGCTGGTTGAACCTCCCTTGAAATGCCCTTCCCCTTCTCATTCTTCAGAAGTGGGCAATTTCTCTTCAGGTGACCAATCTGATGACACTTGTAACACTTCCATGCTTTCTGCTTGCCCCGAGACTTAGATCTGCCTTTGGACTTGCCTCTAACCTTTTCCCAGGGTCTTCCTTGCCTCTCATTCACAGCAAGTACCTCTGTGTTAGAGTTTCCCATGCGAATCTTTTCTCTTTGCTGGTTTGATCTCAGCACCCCCACAACCTCTTCATAATTCAGGGTCTCCTTCCCATACACCAAGGTTGTAATCAGACCATCATAGGAACTGGGTAGCGAACACAACAAGATGAGGGTCTTGTCTTCTTCATCAATCTTCACATCAAGGCTCATCACCTCTGAGCACACTTGATTGAATTTCTGAATATGGGCCACAAGATCTCCTCCCTCAGGCATTCTCAAGCTGTACAACTGTTTCTTCAACCACAACTTGTTTGTCATGCTCTTTCCCATGTAAGTGTTCTCTAAAGTTTCCCAGAGCCCCCTTGCCGTGGTCTGCGTGCAAATCTCCGGCAAGACTTGATCAGCCAAGCACATCCTGATTGTGCTAAATGCAATCTCCTCTAACTCCTCCCAATCCTCATGACTTACATTATCGGTCTTTGTTTCACCAAGACCTTATAAATCCTTTGCTGTACCAATAAATCCTTCACCCTTTGCTGCCATAGGGTGAAGTTTTCCTTGCCATCATACTTTTCAAAATCGAATTTAAAGCTACTAGATGCCATATCCAACCAAGAAACAATGCACACAACAAAAACAGAAAATTAAACTTGCTGCAGAAATTTCTGGTTTGATATCTTACCAAGAAACGCCCAAGATCCAATCTTTTCTCCACCAAATCACCGAGGCTCTGATACCAAATGAAGAGTGGATCGTCCTCTTTCTAACCTTGGAGCATAGCACGCATTCGACCAGCCCCAAGTCGTGTGGAGATGCGGAAGCGAGATGATATCCCTGCTGAAATTTCTGCAGCAGAATTTTGGATCTTGATCTTGGTAATCTTCCCAGATTGATTAGCAACTAGGATTTTCTTTGGTTTCTTGCGCCCCAAGATTGTAAGAGAGGGCCGTGGCCTCTCTTCTTCCTCACGTGAACCTTCAGATCTGATCCAGAAAATCAATCTGGGAAGATTACCAAGATCAAGATCCAAAATTCTGTTGCAAAAATTTCAGCAGGGATATCATCTCGCTTCCGCATCTTCACACGACTTGGGGCTGGTCGAATGCGTGCTATGCTCCAAGGTTAAAAAGAGGACGATCCATCCTTCAAACTTAACTTGAATGAGCTTGGGCCAAGTCCATCCGATCTGATACGGGTTGGCCCAATAGGCCATGAGCTAACCCAAGCTCATTTCCAGTTTTATGAATGAGTGAGGAGTAGCATGGAATCGTTGACTTTGGTGGGGCAAGAGGAAAGCCTATTCTATGCATGGCAAAGGCACTTTCACTTTTAACGGGTGCTTCTAAGAGCCAATTAACGATCCTCCTTAATCAACGAATAGAGGCTTAAAATAACTTGTCATTTATATTTAAATTCAAGTGCAAAGAAAAAGGGGCCACAAGCTCATTTGCATATTAAACTACTAATTTTTCATCACAAGGTTGCTCACACCTTCTAGCAACGCATACGATTTTTTTTTACCATCACAAAGACTAGATGCATTTAGTTTTATCCTTAAACGAGTAAAGATCAAGGTTGCTTGCATCTTCTAATTTTGCTTTGCAACTTAGGGCATATGTTCTTTTTACCACCACAGAGATCAGATGCATTTAGTTTCATCCTTACGTTATTAGATTATTTTTAAATAAACTAGATTATCTTTTTTTTTTTAAAAAAAATCTATGTTATCACATTCTGTTTTTTTTTTCTTTATTTTTTTTTATAAAAAAAAACTCTATTGGGCTTCATGCTTCATAGCACTCTTGGTTACATAAAAAAAAATATTCTTCTGCGCCATGTGCAATGTAAGAATCCGCACTGATTGATCGTGTCTATAATTATGCATGTAGTATGTAAAAAAATAAAATTATTTTAGTCATGCACGTACAAAAAAATCTTTTCCCTTGGGTATCCAAAGGGCAAGAATAAGCGGATCGGAGCCATGTTCGGATCCGGATCGCGCCGCTCCCTCCGATGCCATGCCAAGGCTGTAATAATCCGGGTACGGATCCTGCATTATAAACGCACACAGATTCGCATTCACATAATACCCGACCCGTTCCCTATGAGCATCTGGGCGGGAAAAAATTTAAAAGGGCCAGATGAGTGCGAACGAGGACGAGAGCCTCAGGGAGAGCGTGCGAGAGCCTAGTAAGGTAAGCTCACTCTTCCTTCCAGATCTAGCTTATGATCTTTCCGCTTCGTTATTTCAGATGTTTCCGTGTAACATTTTCCACCCGATCTCGATCGGTCCTTCGAAAATTTCTGGAAATTTTTGATGCCATCCTTCAATCTGGCTCAGATTTTGGGGAAAGAAATCCGATCTCTAGAGTTCCTGTATCGCTTCTTATATTCTCTAAAGATCTCGCTCCCAAGTCTGAGAAGCTACCTGAGAGGATCCCTACCCCTCGGAAATGGATCTAGGTTTAAAGCCCTAATTTTCTCACACGGGAGCCGAAAAAAAAAAAAAAAACTTTTCCGATCTAAAGATATTTCACTCTTCGTTTAGATTTCATCATTTTAGCTCTTAAATTAGTGATTTGTAAATCTGTCTTCCAATTTAGCTTCATTCTACCTGGTAGGAAAGAATCTAATCTGCTCGTTGTTTATTAGTTTCCGATTTTAAAACTATAACTGACACGAGATTGATGCGAGAATAATTAATGAGATGCACTTTGCAGCAAGGTGATGACTTTCTTGGTTTGCTTTTGATTTAAATTGAAGGTGTAGAGGCTCTTTTGGTGCAAGTACCTCATTGATCGATAGATTGAGCGATGGGGGTAGAGGATTACCACGTGATCGGACTGGTCGGTGAAGGTTCTTTGGGAAGGTGTACAAGGGACGACGCAAGTATACAAGACAGGTTTGTACATCCGTTGAAAGCTAATTTTTGGATTACAATTGATCCTTGATGAATGCATGACCCTGATGGTGGAAACTGTCATGATTGTTTTGTTCCAGACAGTTGCAATGAAGTTTATTCTTAAACATGGGAAAAGCGAAAAGGACATTCATAATTTAAGACAGGAAATTGAGGTACTGATGAAACAAGTCCTTTAATATTCTTATGTTAGAACATCTCTATTTTCCCACAGGTCATTAACTCTGCTTGCATGCCACTACTTTGGATTTTATTAGAAACTTTTTTTATTTCTTGCTTGTGTTTGTTTGGTGTTTCCTTTCTTAGTAGAGACAAGGTATTTTGATAATTTGCCGAATGCTTGAAAAGTAGCAGGCTTCCTTAATTGCCAGTATGGTGATGCACTGTAAAGCAAATAATGTCATGCTAGTTAAGTGACAGTCACTAGCTTAAGGTTAATCGTTTTTTTGTCCAATATTATGATATCCTTCGAAGGCAAGTATAGTTGTATCATGTCCTTGACTACTGTATTTTACTTTCTTTTATGTTGTGTGCTATCCTTTGTCCCATCGGCTTACTCTCATTGCAATGATTGTACTTGATTTTCATGTTAATTGCAAGTTGATGTTGGGTGCCAATAATGTAGAATCTCTTGCCTTTTTAGATCACTCAGTTAGTTTTTCACGTCTATAAATTCTATAATTTATGAAAAACATTAGCTGACCATAGATGGTACTCATAGCAGTACCTAGTTTATAAATTGTATTCATAGATGGTGCTTAATTCTTTTAAGGTTAAAGTATTTGAAGTTTGATTAGCAATTATGTGTTTTTTGATCATGACTGTTTGCTGAAAAGTTATAAAGCAATAATATTAGTGGAACAGTTTGTAACGCCCTCTACTAGATGTCTGCTATAAGTTCTTATCATTATGTCTTGGAATCTAACTTGTCTTAACTATTTTCTGAATTGAATAGATCCTCAGGAAATTGAAACATGAAAATATAATTGAAATGCTCGATGCCTTTGAAAACCCTCAAGAATTTTGTGTTGTTACAGAATTTGCTCAGGTAATTTCAATATGGCCTTGCGCTCTCATGCTTGCCCAGTACCTGGGATTGTAATACCTAATCTATTTTATCACCTGTTGCTTTAACAGGGAGAACTATTTGAGGTTCTTGAGGATGACAAATGCCTCCCAGAAGAACAAGTTCGAGCAATAGCCAAACAACTGGTACATGTCATAGCTTTTCTATGAACAGTTGGGTTTCTCTACATAATAATTCATGTTTTTTTCTTCCAGGTTAGAGCATTGCACTACTTACATTCAAATCGTATTATCCATCGGGATATGAAACCCCAAAATATCCTCATTGGGGCAGGATCTGTTGTCAAGGTGGTCTTTCCCTTTTTTTCAGATTTTTGAAAATACAAATATTCTTGTCATTGATGCTTTTGAAAATATTATTTTCCTGGCTTATTATCCAGAATAATTTTCATTCTTCTGTTGCTCTTCCGAGTAATTGTTGTCATAGTAGATTTATTTTCTGTGTGGATGATATATTGCAGTTGTTGTGTTTGCTTAAGTTCTCCATCCTTTCCTGACACTTTTGATTTCTATATTATTGCTATTTATGAATTGTTGTAAGAGCTAGATGTTGCATCTTGTCCTTTTTTTTCATTCATGGTAAGTAGGGCAAACATGTGCAACATGTAGACTCATTTTGTTGCTTTCATAAGAACTGAATGCACATATTATTGCCAACTGCAGCAAGCATTCTTAGCAATGTAATCATAAGTTCCAAGTTCCACATCCATAATGTTTAACAAGCTTGCTCTGGACTATTTATGGTTGGCTTCCATGGATTCTTTTCTTGCCATCTGTTTCTGATAAGTTACATGCACACATGTACACACTATCGTTGCGCATACATCCTTGCATCTTCTGCCTTGTTAGTTCAGTTCTTGCCCTTCTCTTTTTGACTCCTGCCTCAAACCCAGCACACCCACCCACCTGCCCAATCAACCAAAAAGGCCTTTCATCTTAACAACTCTTCTTCAGATCCTTATGCACATACCTACACCATGTTAGTTCTGTGGTCTCTAGCTACTTATCCATAGAAAAATGGACAACACTAAGGTGCCTACTTCACATGTGTTTTGGTAGTTATGAAGTTAAATTTGAAATTTCCATGACCGATGATATGCTTATCAGGCCTTCTATTCTATAGAAAGTCTAACATTTATTTCATATAATCAAGTACTTGAAAAAGATCGTCAAATATCCAAGCTGCAAATTCTTCAGAGATACTGATTTTGCAGCAAATTCAGGGTAAGCTTGCTTTTGGATTTGGAGATTATCAAGCTGATATCTTGAAACTGCATCTGTTTGATTTACAGTACTAACTACAGGCTTCTATTTTTTTTGCCATGACTTCAAGTTTTGACTGAATTAGATCAGTTCAACCATAAGCAATTCATATTTCTAGAGTGTCAATTGGTTCTAACAGAACCTGAAATTTATAAGGCTTATAATCTTACTTTGATGTTATTTTTTAATTCTTTTTGTTATTTTTGGAGTTGCAAGAGTGGGATCTTAAATGTGGATTGCAGATTTGTCCTTTCAGAAGCAATTTTGTGCAAAATAAAAGTTGAGCTTGCGAGTTTTATTATGTTCAATAACATATAGGTCTTGGGTTACATGACAGTTATGGGTAAAGTACTTTTCGAAATTATTTATATGGCAATGTTTCCTGTAGAAGTTGCTTGCTTTTTATGAAATTTCAAGTTTGGTAAGATATACCTTTTATAAATTAGAAAATCAATTTTTATTTATTATGTCAATAAAAATTTGAAAATTTGAGTTTTTTAAAAACCTTTAACTTGTGTGCAAGCAAAATTTTGTTGGATTTGCTAAAAACTCCTTCGTGTAACATTTATAAGATAGTTTGACAATCCAACAACTAGATCTTCTTAAATTTCATCAAGAATGCATTTTTTTTATAAGCAGGTGAGATGTCCTCATTATGTACTAATCTTAGCAATCAATCCTATCTAAACTTTGTTATTAGTGGCTTTTATTTGTTCATAATTTCATACTTAATATTTGATGCCATTTTGAATAAAAATTTTATTATCTTTTGAGTTTTTGCATCATTGACTTTCCTTGCTACTAAACTATTTCTGATGATATGAGAAATAACTAAGGATCTCACCAAAAAAGGTAAACCGACATGTATCATTAAGATTCTTTAGCTTTGTATTTATGCCCAAGATCTACTTGGTCCACCACCGATGTAGAACTAAACACGTACCGACACAAGCTCTTATATACTCTTTCATTTTAGTCCTAATATCCTTATCTAACTAGAGGTCCAAATCTGATCAACTCCAATCACGAACACAATGATTAGCTGATAACTCAACTCAACTCATCTAAACCTTTTTCAACTACATGGGGTTGGCTACATGAATCTGCTTCCTCCACTCTGCTCTACTAAGGTAGATTCATGTTTTAGGAATCTGACAGAGTTTTACGCTGGCTATCAGCTATCTAACATAACCCTCCTCCTTACCTGGGCTTAATACCGGCCTTAGCGGAGTTTCAATGATTAGCTGATTACTAGCATCAAAAAAGCTGTTTGCATTGTTTCCAACATACATGGGCCATGAGATAAGTCCATTTATCCATTTGTAACCATTCAAGACCTCCCCAAAAAGGTTAGTCAAGATTATGTTATTTGGGTTCTTTGGCATGCACTGTAGAAAGGTAGACTTGACTACATTCGAATGTAGCCAAGTCTTAATCTGATTATCTTTTTCACCCTTGAACCCACACAGTTCGTAAATCCAAAGATGAAAAAGATAAAAAAGATGAGCAGCTATGAGATTCATGGGAATTCAAGGATGGAAAAGTGATCGAATTCTAAACTTGGTTACATTCAAATATAGCCATGCCTATCCCTTCTCTCTCTCTCTCTCTCTCTCTATATATATATATATATATGATATATGGACTTGATTGTTAATTTTTGAGATGCCAAACCTAAAATGAACTCATTTTAATTCTATCTTCTTTATTTTTCTTCTTGTTTTAAGATTATTGTGGAGCTGAATAGATAGTTGGCTCCATCATAATTTCTATGTTCTCCGTTACAGCTTTGTGATTTTGGATTTGCACGTGCCATGTCAGCTAACACTGTAGTCCTGCGCTCCATAAAAGGTATAATTTTCATAATTGCATTATTCACCTTTGAATTTATAGTGAACAACATATTCTTAGTTGATTTTCCATGCGTCTCCCTAGTGTTGCATCTGCTAGTCCTAGTCTTTTGGGTTGAAAACTGGCATAATGTAAATTGAGAACAAGGTTTAGTTGATACTTTTGTGCCGTTCTCCACTATATGGTTATGTGATCATAAAGTAAATGTGTTCAAGTGCTTGGCTGCAACAACAAGCAGAATGAGTTGGTATTCTCGTTTAGTTGTTTCAAACTTGGGACTGAAATAGTCACAGGGAAGAGAAAATTTAATTGTCTTCGATGGTGTCATGGTCACTTAACTTAGGACATTCATCTGAGTTAGCTCTTTTAGTTAGGTGATTCTTGAATGCCCAAGCCTTCAATAATATGTAAGCTGGGTATTGCTAGTGGTCACACCTCTCTGCCTAACAAGTAGAGGTTCTGAGTTCATGTCTCGTCTGGTGTGTCTTCAATTATTTGGATCTGGCTTGCCATGATTTTTGGGTGGATGTCCCTCCTTTTCTTTCAGTGAAAAAATCATTTAATAATCTATATCATGCAAGTACAAAATAATTTAACTTTTCTTGCTTTGGTATCTGCTTGTTGGTGCGTAGGTACACCTTTGTACATGGCTCCAGAATTGGTGCGGGAACAACCCTACAATCACACAGCAGATTTGTGGTCTCTTGGAGTCATTCTGTACGTAAAATATTTTGCTAAAAAGGTTCTCTAGTTGTTTCTTGTTCAATCTAGTTTTACTTCATGTACAGATCTATCTATCTTAGATTTTTTGAAAATTACTTCATGTACAGATCTATCTATCTTATATTTGGTCTCTGACCCATTGAAAATTTTTCTAAGTAAACCCTGCAATAGATCTCAAATTCAACATGGACACAGATTCCCTTTAATTACACAAGCTTCTAAGTTGCTTAGCAATGTGATGTCATTATTGGGTAATAGGATTTGTGAAGATTGCAAATCAACCAATAAAAATTTTAAAATGTTATCTGGATCCAGCTTAATCCTCTACTGTTTGATTCTTCTTTTTTGGGCACAAATCTAAAATTTCATAAAATTCAAAATTTCATTTCAGATATGGATTGTAAGAGGCTATCTCCCTTTGTGCCTCCCATTATAATGTTGTCTCATTGTTTTCTTATATTTAATCTTTGGTTGCATATGCATTTGCTCCTGTACATTCTATTATTATTTTCTTGGTTTGTAGTTAAGATTAATGTTCATTTTATTATTTTAAATCTATGTAATTGTTAAAGTTATGGATTAGTTATTGGGGTGGCATTATTGGAAGTTTTTATACATATGTGACTTTATTTACATTTGTAACAGTTCATTGCTAGATTTAAACTTATTATTCTAAAACAGAACAACCAATTTTCCCAAGTTTATCTGGCTGTAATTTTTTGCAGCTGGAACCAGTTGTTTGTTTCATATTAATATCTGATGGAAGGAACCTTAGATGCAGAGCAACTAGAGATTTGAGCCATGCATTTTAATAGAGATCAAATGAAAATGACGCACAGAGCACGCCCTCGCAAGCAATTAAAAACTGGACAACAGACTAGAAAGTGCCAATGTGAATTTTTACTGGTCCAATTATCTGCAAATTGTTTCAAAAACAATATCTTCGTGTAATAAAAATTAAATGAAAATTGAAAGGTAACGATATTTGTGGGAGAGATTGGACATTCATAACTCATTGCATTATACGCGACTAAGCTTGAATACATCCCATTGTAGGTCTGGATGGGATTTATCATTCTGATCAATGCCAGTATGTTAGATAAGCCATAATAAAAAAAACTGGGATCTGAGTTGGCGTGAAGAACTTTTACTAAGAAATGATGGAATAAACATTTTGGTTTTGTTAACTACACCTTATAACAAGTTAAGATTTCTGCACAACAAGTGGATAACTTGTCTTCAAGATTTTCGGTAACAATAAAGTAAATTCATATTTATGTGGCCTTACCAGCAGTCGCATCAGCATCTTACCTTGTTCCATTGGGTACTATGGTGTGCACTCATGCAAATAAAGTATTTTTCATTGAACATGACCAGGTATGAATTATTTGTTGGTCAGCCCCCATTTTATACAAACTCAGTGTATGCACTAATCCGCCACATAGTCAAGGTATAGCTGCCTCTCAGTTCATGTTTTTACATTTTAAAGTTGGAAGTAAATTGTGATATCTAATATTTTTGTTCTTGTGCCATATGCCAGGATCCAGTAAAATATCCAGACAACATGAGCCCAAATTTTAAAAGCTTCTTGAAGGGTTTGCTTAACAAGGTTCTAATATTTTATTCAGTAGCCCACAGTAAGCTGTTGGTTGATCATCATCTACTTTTGTATGTCAAATGTTTACATTGGTTATGTATGCTATCACAACCAGGTGCCTCAAAATAGACTTACTTGGCCTGCACTTCTGGAACACCCATTTGTCAAAGAAAACACGGATGAGCTTGAGGCCAAGGTAAGTTTAAAGAACTTGAACTCTCCAACATAATGTCCTTCTGCAATGGCCCAATCCACTTTTTGTTTGCATAAAACCAGTGACACTTTTAAAATTGCAGGAAATCCGTGCTACAGCTGCTGCATTTAGGGGATCTGAAGCTGCCTCAAAGGGAGAGGGGAACAACATTCCTGCTTTAACAACTGAACCATCTGCTGCAAATTCTGAAGGTCTGATCTTATATCGCCCTGTTGTCTTTTCTCATGATACATACTGTTTAGACCTGTAACACACTCTGTGACAGGTAAAAACAATTCTCCTGCTCATCTTGAGGGCGAAAAAATTCATAGCCTCTCAAATGATGCTAAACTAGATGGGTCTGCAACAAATCTTGACAATCAACAACAAACTTCTTCAACAGTTCCAGTTTTTGATGGCATTCTTCCATCAGGTTGGACTTATTGTCACAATGATGACTAGTTGCACAATATTTGAATTTTTAATGCTGGTGTTTGGGATTATGTATGCCTATGTTCATGCAAACTTGTGGGTGTTTTGACCTCTTGCAATCAAGAAGCTTGAAAATACTGGATGATGGGTAGCAACACTAACATGGTTATAAGTTTCAGTAATTGGGCATTTCACACATTATGGTTGATAAATGCTTTCCATGTACAAGCAAAACTGCATTTTCTGAAAAAGACATTCATTGATTGTTGTGAATATCTCAACTGACACTAGATAATGTTCAAATATATCACTGTAGCAAAACTTAGTCATATCTCTATCCTCAAAATTCCCATTTCATTTCTAAATATCTTTATGTTTTGGTAGATTAAACATGCAAATAATAATAATAATAATAATAATAACTTCATCCTTTCAAAGCTAAAACAAATTACACATGCATTTGTTAAACCCACAAAAGATGTATAATGGTGAAATTGCATGATTTAAGGTAGGTGAACTCTCTGAAACTTGCAAACCTGTTATAAGAAGGTGTTAGCTTTCAGAGATTATTAAATTTTAATTGTCTTGTGCTTTCTATAAAATATTATTGCTACCTTGATGTCATAAACCTTTTGTGGAATGATGACTAATTCAAACATATCAAATATTTATGCTTTTTATAAATATCAATCAAAGTTTGTTATGGAGATTATGTCCAATAGGCTAACTATTAGAAGCCCAACTTTGAGCCTTCAAGTATCTTATTCTAAGCATACGAAGATCCTCATAAGGGATATAAGTGGTGTACTACGGAGAAACTTTTACAAAATTGGGACTATGGAGAAACTTAGTTGCAGAAAAGCAAACTTGCATTCCTCAATACAACATTGAAGATGAACAGAATATAGCAGTCAGACTGGATGACAAAAGTTTGGGCCCAGATCAAGTGTTAGGAGTATCTAACTTTACATGATTTATGTGCATTAGAATCTCAAATGAGGTCTTCCATATATTGTTTAACAATGAATACACTGAGTTGCAACATGTGGAGTCAGTAGTGGATATATTAGCGTCTTTTACTTCTGAGGTTCTTCATTGGATTACAAGCTGAAAGACCTAAGATTGCATCCTAAACTTATCATGTTACATATTGCCAATTACATGTATGGCTCTGATGGCATATTAGCAAATTTTATTAGAAACGTAAGCATGCCCCACTTTATAGTTATTTCCAACTTGTATATATCTTCTGATAAACTGTATCATTAAGCAACTCGTTTCCCACAAATCAATACACCCTCTTGTTTGTATTGGGGTACTTTGTCTAATATTTTTTCTTCTCCTTTTTGAGGAGAAAGGTTGTTTTGAATCAGCTTATAATGATATTTAGTTGTGTTAAAACTCTTGGTTTGCAATTATCTTCCTAAATTAATGGACTAGTTAAAGCTAATACATGAGAACATGAAGTTGCACAGTGCATACATCTTCTATTTTCATATTTCTCGGATTATAAATTAAATTTGATTTAATATCCTGAGAGCATTTGTGTTTTCTTGAGCCCTTTTTGACTTTTTTCTTCAATCACTGACATTTTATTTTAGTGTAGACGTTGGAAGTTTTGGATCTGGTAAAATGACACTGTATTTATTAGCTTCTAAATATCTATCTTCAATATATTAGAATACTGTTAAAGAAAATGCGTACATAAATTTGATAACAGCACTAACATATTATGCTGTGATATGGTTGATGCAAGTTTGCAATTTCAGAATCATTGCAGCATTACATTGATTTTTGACGACTGGTAAATGAAGCCAAACAATAAATATAGATACTAGAATCCTACAGTATTGAACATTTTTAAGGTAAAAGCTGTTAGAAATCATAAATCTTTTTGTTTAAATATGTAACCTACATGCCATATGATACTAAGCTGCATATGGTAACAGTATAATAGTATTAAGTTCTAATATGAAAAAGCTGTGCGCATTTGTATAATATAATCACAATTAAACCATTGCTGCCTGTTTTCAGATTGCCAAGTTTTAGACACGCTGGAAAAAAATTCACGTACGGTGAAAGGTGCAAACTATATTGGTCAAGATAATGAAGCAATATCAGCTATTCTGAATCCCCTAAAAAGTTGGTCCAATGGATCTCCTAGTTCTTTCAGGTAACGTTGTAATCTATCATGTGAGCTTAGATACCTTACTGGCATCGGTCTTGTTTCGTCATGGTACAGAATGTTGGAGTTTAGCACAATCATAATATGATTTACTGGGCAACATTTGTAGCCAGCTTTGAGAATGGCTGTGTTGTATCCACTTCTTGAATACTCTTGGCAGTCTTGCCATAGCAGAAATTACCTTGTTTGGCTGAAGATGTGATTTTTATTTTTTTGGGTGTTGCTGCTGTTGTTCAACAGTGCCTTCGAGATTATATCCCATCCATGTATATTTTTTTTAGTACCACCTGTTGATTGGCCTGTCAGGCCCTTTGCTCAACTCAACTCATCTAAGCCTTTTCCCAACTACATGGGGTCGGCTACATGAATATGCTTCCTCTACTCTGCTCTATTCAGGACTAAGTCGATACTCAAATAATAAATAGTCATATATTTTTTAATTATTTCCTTTTGATCAGTGCTTCTCTCTTTGAAGCATTATCATGTCCTTTTAAGGCAGTAACAATAAATCAAGCAATGCATAATGGTTTCATGTAGAAGAATGTCCGTGTTGCAAGGCATTTGTACTGGTTCTCTATTAATGTTTTATTGTTTCAGACTGTATAAATGGATCCAAAGATGTCTACTGAATTTACATGCATTAGAAACTACAAATAATTCCTCTTCATATAAAAATTGAGCAAATTGCAATACCTTTGCAGGTTTGGTATTAAATTTGCCATTTAGGGCTCTGAACTTTAGATTCAAGTAGAGCTTTATTTACTTTCATACATAATCTTGTTTTGAAATACTGGATATTTATATCCTTGCCAACTTGAGACATGCTTATGAACTTAATCATTTGTGCAAATAAGCACAACTTTCAATCAGTAAGGTAGGTACAAGATATGTTGTTGGTGCTAGGTGGTGACCTCAAAGCTAGCAGGATAACCTTGATCCTGATGGTTTTTTTAGCATTCTTAGTTTCAGGATAACTTCCCAGAGTAGGATTTATCAGCATGCTGTTCACTGGCTGTTTTCATTTCACTGAAAAAAAGACTGATGTTTGTAAAACAATAACTACTTAATTATTATGAACTACTTTTTCATCATTTTTTAAATTAATGTGAAAAAAGTAAGGACGTGACCTCACCCTGGTTGTTCATACTAGCCATTGACATATGGATGACGGTTCTCTTGCCTAAGTTCTGTTTAAAACATTTTTGAAATATGAAATAAATTAGAATCTTTAGTTTTAGATTTCAGAACCATATCTGTTAGTTATTTGTTCATACATTTTAGGTGCCATATTTAAGATTGGCAAGTCTGGGAAGTTGGCATGCTAATGTTTTGGATGTCTAAGATGCGCCAAAGAGGTTTTTTGTTTTAGCAAAGTTGCATCGGCATGAAGTTGCCATTTCATGACTAGAAATGTAAATGCTAGTCATTAGTTTGGTTTGACTTTAGGATTGATTTGATAAAATCCATGCTTATTTTGAGTCTTAGGTCTCTAGATTTGTTGTGATTTGTGTTGCCACTTTATGCTTGTACCACACCATATTGATACAAAATTGGTGTGTGGCATGTATCAATTATCATCGGGATGTTGAACCAATCCTCCTACCAGTGTACTGACACTGAACCAAGATGGTATTAGTACTGGTTTGATACTGAGATTATGAACCTTGCTTTGCATGGGTTGATAGAGAATTTAGACTTTTGCTTTCCTACTTTTTAAAATTCACCTTGACGATTGTGGTTGTATTCCCAATCTTTTTTTTTTTTTTTTTTTCAAAATCTGACTTGAAAGTCAAATGTATACTACCTGAGATCCCATCATTGAGGGGCTGTTCTACATATTTGTCTCCCAAGACAAATATGAACGTTCAAACTGATCAGAACATTTAAAACAAAGTCAGAAATATTTAGGCTCTTTTCTGTTGGAATGATCTTAATTCTTGAAAATAGCATCAGTAAGCAGTAACCAAATTTAAGTGTTAATTTAAATTAAATTTGGAAGTAATTCTTTTCATACCCCTAAAGATCACAAGTCTATTTACGATGCTAATGCACTTTCATTTATTTACTTATTTTTTGCTATATTATTAACATATTATCAAATTGAGTCCTGCATAGAGGGTCTTTTCTGTATCAAATGATTACAGTATTAATAATTATATGTATATTATATTGAATACTTGGTGAACGAGGATCAATAAATCTGAAACCAAATAGCTGGAAAAAGACTAGATAGTGATGGTAATGGTTATATGCATTATGTTACTTAGACATTTATTCTAATGGACTTTGATCGACCTTTCAAATCTTTACAGGGATCTGAATATTGATTCCATAAACCAGTCATTCAGAATTCTTGGAAATTTGCTTGCTGCTGGTGCACGTCAAAGTTGTGCAGCATTAGATGAAATGATATGCGTGCTTCTTGAATTTACAGCTGCCATTGTCAAACTGAAGCTTTCTGATGCTCATGGTTTAACAGTGAAGGTCTTTCTCAACCTTGTTAAAATTAGGACTCTAAGATACTAAATGTAAAATGTTATTTGAGTTGTCTGTTAGATTTCACAATGATGATGGCTTTTTTTTTTTTTTTTTTTTTTTCTTTTCTTGGTTGGGGGGGGGGGGGGGGGGGGGTGGGTTGGCAGGGTATATGGTGCAATTTATTGACAATTTGCACGAGGAGATGTTAACCAATTTATGGTGGATACTGCTGTTTATATTCTTGCAGAGTCTTTCAATTTTGAAGAAACTACTGGATAACAGTGGCTCTGAGATTGGAAGTTTATATATTAGTCACTGGATAGCGCTCACTGATCTTTTTTCACAGGTCACTTCTTATTGTTCAGTTACTGATGCTTATGCTTTGGTCATTAAAATTATGGTCATTGTTTTATATGTTTTCTTGTTGCGAATTTATTCTGCAGATTTTGGTCACAATAAGAGATGCATCTGGAAGGATCCACTATGAGTCAACTGCATGCGTTGCTGTAATGTTATCTCGTGTTGTTTTGGGGTTTAAAACATCCATGTCCTCTGAGGGATCAAAAGCAGTGATGAAATTCTCCACCAGATAGTGGATCATGCCATAACATCTGGAGTTGTGGAACTCTTGCTTGAATGTCTAGCAGCTTCAGGGTCAAGTCTGATGTCAGGAACTTCCAATATGGTGCCAGCAGCATGTGAAACATGCAAAGCCATTTGGTATCTAATCAATGCACTGGAGATTATTTCTGCAAAAGAACAAATCTGTGTCTTTCCATTAATGTATTCACGGCAGCATGCTCTATCTCAGCCTGATGTCAAGACACATGGTCAAGGTTTATGGATCGATACAGAATCAGCTAAAATAATTGATATGGTTGTAAAATTATTTCTTGAATCGAAGCCTGTGCAGGTTGCTATTTATTACTGCTTTCACAATGGTCTAGAATCTGCACTACATGCTGCTCTTCAGGTCTCTCTCTCTCTCTCTCTCTCTCTCTCTCTCTCTCTCTCTAATGTTTTACATTACATACCTTAAATTTACACCATTGTAATCACCCACCTAAAAGGATTTTAATTACATAACTTAAATTTACATTAAATACCTTAAATTTACAAATTCCCATGATCTTTGTTCCCATAACAGTACATATTGTGTGTGTATAGGTGCACCTAGTTACATTTGAATGTAGTCAAGTTTAGATCCAATCATCTTTTTCATCCTTAAATCACACAGTTTATGGATCCTAAAGATGAAAATGGCAGAAAAGATGGGATGATTCCAAAATTTGTGTAAATTTAAGGATGAGGAAGGTGACCGAAATTTGTACTTGATACATTTGAATGTAGCTCTCTCTCTCTCTCTATATATATATATATATATATATATGAACAACTGAGCTGAATTTACAATATATATGCTGTTTAATATTTTCTACAAATCTGTTGAGTATTTTTGATATCTGCAAATATTTTATGTTTTTTCAGACCTTGGAAAGGAGAAGCTTTGTCATATAACTCTTTGAAGTTATTATCAGCCGAACCTGTGAACTATTGAAAGCTTATGATTTTTGTTGCCATATTTTGACCTTTGTCATATTTCTGTTTAACCACTACTTTTCAGCTTATATCAAGGATCTGTCTGTCAAACACTTCAGTCTGCAATGTGCTGTGTGGTTTGCCAAATTTTCGAATGCTGCTAATGAAATTGATGTGGCTGGAGATGGAACCATCATATCAGATATGTTTTCCTTATTATCTTTGTGTGCTTCATACTTAAACAAAGAGTCAGGAGAAGCACGCAACCAAAAATGTAAATTATCCAATCCTCGTGCCCTTGTTCTAAATTGTTGCCTTGCATTGGCAACAATTGCTGATTCTTTGAGGTCAGATGGAAAATGTTCAGCATCAATTATTCTTACTAGTTCCCAGAAAAAACAGCGAGCACGGCTTTCAGTCCTTGCACACCTATCTTCATCTGATGACACTGCGACAAACTCCATTCATCCACACAATGCATCAGCCATGCTGGCACTGTCATTTCTTTTATCCCTTGAAAATGGTGGGCATGCAAAGTCTTCTATTTCTGAAACTGCGTTGGCTTTATTTCCTCCCATGGCAACACTGCGTACCCTCCTCAAACTTTGGTTATCAAGTGAAAATGAAGCAAGAGCAAATTATAATGGACTGGTGTCAAATTGGCATGGCTTCAGGGATGGTTGTATTGGGTTGTTAGAAACAAGGCTTATATGGGGGGGACCTCTAGCCATTGAACAGGCATGCTCAAATGGCATACCACAGCTTCTTATATTTGTTGGCTGAGGGGCGTATGAAAGATACCTCAGAGGGAAACGATAGTGCAAAAGTTCATGTTGGGTTATCACCAATGGGTGCAGTGTGGACACTTTCTTCCTTATCTCACTGCCTCTCTGGTGGCGTTTTCCATGAGATCTTATTTAGGAGAGAACATGTTAAGCTCATAATTGACTTGATGTCTGATGCACACCTCGAGGCATTAAAAGCTGGAGAGGGCTTGGAGGTGGAAACGATGGAGTTAGAGATCTAATAAATGCAGTGGTTGATCTTTTGGCATTTCCTTTCGTTGCAATACAGAGCTCTCCCAACATGCCATCAACGTCTGCATCCATCAACAGTGGATTCCTTCTTAATGTTGGGTCACCTGGTGGGAGGATAGGCGTGGAAAATAAGGAAATGTTGAAAGCGATTGAGGCAGGCATGCCTCAGTATGTTCAAATTCTTGTGGAGGTTGTCTCAAAGCTTTCACTGTGGTTACATTAACTGTTTGTCAAGATTTTTATTTTTTTTCTAACAGATGTCTGACTTCCAGGTTGGATTCCCAGCGCGCATTGTTAGGAGCCTGGACTATATAGCTTTGAAAGATATTGCAAAATCTATAGCTATCATTGCAAAAATGGTGGGCTACCGTCCGCTGGCTTTGCCGCTTCTTAGAGAAGGTCTTCTAAATCCTAACAATGTGAGAAAGCTGCTTAACAGTTCGGTTTCAAAGGATGCTGTTCTTGACTTCCTAATGATAATTTCTGATCTTGCTCGAATGTCAAAGGTCCAAACTGAGCTCTTGTCTTGGTTCTCCTTTAATAGAGATGTTATGCCAACCGTTCAACCAAGTTGTCCGGTTTGGAAAGCTATTGAATTTCTTATTTTATGGCATGGATCATAAAAAGCTTACCTGACAAATAAAAGAAGGAAAGATTTAGCAGAAGCAATGAGTTTATTTTTATGTTTATGTGCTTATAACCAACAAGGCACTGGTGATTTTCACCATCTTTGGTATATATTTCTCAATAAATGAAATGCCAATAAAATGGGTTTTAATATATTACTGCAGGATTTTACGAACCCATTGACAAGGCTGGTTTACTGGAGTTTCTGAAAGATTTCCTTGTCAATGATGATGCTGATATCCGTGCAAAAGCTTGCAGTGCTATTGGAAATATGTGCCGTCACAGTCCCTATTTTTATATCTCACTTGTAAGATCTATTATTTAGATTGCTTCTTATTGGTTAATATCTTCTTTGACAAATGATGCTCAATCTGTTGATGTGTCTGTTTTTTTTTCATTATTTTTTTCCAGGCAAGACATAACATCATTGAGATCCTTATTGATAGATGTGCTGACCCTGACAAACGTACTCGGAAATTTGCCTGTTTTGCTGTAAGATTCTGTCAGAGTTGCTTTGTCTGTCAATAAAAACTTGTGCTTATTGAAAGTAAAACATAGAGTAGACATACATTCCTTTACAGAATGATACAGAAAATGAAAGGTGAACACGATCTAAAGGCCCCAGAAACTCTTTAAGTTGGTTTTACCTTGCAATATTACCTGCATGCTAAACTCAAGTCTTAATGGCTTATTCTTTGTTTGGATCTTTACTCCTTTCATAGTAGGGACAGAATGAATGTTATCCAGTTACATTTGGCTTACTATTGTTTCTTTCCAGGTTGGAAATGCTGCATACCACAATGATGTTCTTTACGAAGAACTCAGAAGATCCATACCTCAGCTTACAAAACTTTTACTCTCAGCTGAGGAAGATAAAACCAAAGCCAATGCTGCTGGTGCACTCAGTAACCTTGTGCGAAATTCTGATGTTCTTTGTGAAGACATCATCTCCCAAGGTGCCATGCAGGTTTGTCGTTGGTCCTGACTCTTTTTGCACAACTGTTGGGGTTTTATCACATATTAGATCTGTTTACTTTGATCATCTACTGCCCTATATGCTTCCTAGTTTATCTGTTTTATGTGTTATTGATCATTATCACTTAGGTCCTGTTTGAATTGACTGTTAAAATATCTTTAATTGTCTGTCTTCATCAACTTTATGAGATAGCTGTTAGCTAGAAGCTGTGCCGGACAGACACATACTGGTCAAGTTATGATGTTGTCCTGGGGCCACGACATAATAGCTTAGTTGCAAAATAACTGTTTTAGTAGCTGCTATGATGACTCACTCGTACAATTTCATACTTTTCTTCTTATTGCACTAGAGCAAGCTTCTCTCACTCTCTCTGCCTGTGTTTTGTTTTTCTCAGGCTTTATTAAAGCTGGTTAGCAACTACTCCACTGCAGCGTTGAGCCCAACCAGAGAAGATACTCTAAATGAATCGCCTCTTAAAATTGTTCTATTTGCTTTGCGTAAAATGTGTGACCATGCCATTTGTAGATGCTTCCTCCGCTCTTCGGAGTTATTCCCTCACCTTGCTCAGCTTAAGCGATCGCCTGATTCAACTATTGTTGAATATGCCTCAGTTATTATTAGCAAAGCCACCCAAACATAATGACCTTGAGTCCATTGTAGTCACAACTATCTGCTTGTGTCATATTGCGAATATGCTGATGCATGCTGTTACCACTCTTGATTCAATGTTTTGTACCTTGGTGGATCGAAGGCTCTTCTTCAAGAGCATGGATCACAAAGATGCTGCGTTGGTTCAACTATTGACAATCTGCATATAGCATTGTGCTATCAAGCATGAAAGTTACATGTGCAACAGAATGGAATGGTACTATTTTCTAAGATACCCACCACCTAATATAGGCTGGAAAAGAATGATGGGTTTGCATCCATATTAATAGCATGTGAATTAATGTACAGTTGTATCTAGAAAACCTGGATAAAGAGGTTTATCGATGTTGAAAGAAACATGGAAGCTTGTAAGATTCACTGAATGTAGCCAGTTTGTAAACCTATTTGGTATCTCATTTTTACATCAGTCGAATAAGTTTATGGAAATCTTGAAGTGGTAATCAACATTGTTCCAATCTCAAACATTTCTTGGCAATGCACGGCGTTTTCTCTGTTCCTTTTTGCCAATATCACTGGCCAGCTTATCAATCTTTTCGCCTGATTTGTGCCACTATTTTTGAGATTTATTCTAAAGATATTTGGGGATTTGCTGTCGCTTCCTCTTATTATTCTTCCTCTCCAAGTCCATCTTCTCTCTTATTCATTTCTGAATGAATTATTGCAACTGCTGATAGCCAGTCATTGCTCCATGTGGCTTATTATTCAGGACCATATATGGTTCATTTACTTTGCTTTCTACTGCTTATGTTTTGCTTAGCCTGTTGGCCCATCTTGCAGAATTTAGAAACGGTGAAACTGTCATGACTTTGAGGAGTTATGTTGGCAGAAATTTCTGATCCATGAGTGTTTCCTTTCATGTCTGCCTATGACTAATGCAATTAAGCATGCTTAAAAAAACTAAAACTTGTAATTAAGAACAGATTCTGGATATTTCGCAGATGTTGTGTATGACATACTAGTGAATTGATTGATATTCACATTTCTCTATTGTATGGTGAAAGAAAATGCAATACAATCCATACACGCGATGGGATGTAGAAAGGCAATACAGATAACATATACATCACTTGCATGATTTTTATAATTGTTACCACTTTACTTATATATATATAGAGAGAGAGAGAGAGAGAGCACCTGTTGAGATTTATCAAGTAATTTTTAGGCTTGTCCCAAGGTGTAGATTCCCAACTATAATACCTGATATGACTATTACAAGAGACATAATAGGCGAGAAGCATTTCTATCTCTACTCAAGTATACATCCATCAAGCTACCCCCAGAACCATCACTAGCACGTGGCAAAGAAAAGACCTTCGTTCAACTCCATTATTCTGACGGGTAATCTCTCCGTGGCCTCTTCAGAACAGCCAGTGAGACACCTTCCTGTCCAACGCCTTCTCCTCTATGGTGCGTAGACCTGGCTTCCACCCCTTGGTTGAGGACTGCCTGCTAAGAAACTCTGACCCAACACCGAAGACCTCCGGCGTCCATTCCATGCCTCCCACCTTCTCCTCTCTCTCCATCAACCTGTCGTCTTTTCTCTCGGCCAGCGCCTCCTGTTCTTTCACAGCAACACTGCCATGCAAATGCCAGCTGGGACCAGGATAAGGTTCTTCGCCACAAACGGCAAAGACCGCGATCGCAGCACCGATCGAGCCAGTGACAAAATCCTTCGGGCTTCAACCGCCGACACCTTCCCGCGCGTCATGGGGAGCATCAGGTAGGCCTTGTCAGGGTCCAGCGTGTGGTCGGCGGGCAAGGGGGTCACCTTGGTCGCACCGGCAGAGAGCGATTTCACATCGACCACAAATTGCCTCGGGTACTCGAGCATGAGCTCCGCCACTGAGATCGGGCGGTGGAACTCATGGATCGTGCCGTCGGAGAGCACCACCTTCCCGCCGCCACCGTCCGGTGTCTGGCAGGAACAAAGTTTCCCATGGGAGGGTAAGACAATGTGGTGCAATGGAGAAGAAGGTGGAGAGGAATATAGGGAGCGGTGGTTGAGCGTGGAGGCACCGCCCCGCGTATTAATTTCAAGCGCCTCCCGGTGCGAGTTGAACGAGCGCGGGGGTTTAGTTGAGAAATACCGAATCAGTCTAACTTCTAAGGCAAGCCGAACCATTCAACGTCCACCAAATTTCTCCAACTAGATGCTGCCAGATAGGCAGAGTTCGTTGGACTCGACACGGCTGTCTTGTTTTGTTCACGTGGCAGCTTATAACCGGAGTTAACAAGTGTTTGGTGGGTTACTCGCCTTCTGAACCGCTCCCGGTTTTTTTTAGTTGGTCGGATTTTAATATTGTTGACTTGTTGCGGCGCAAGGGGCTCGCCAAACTGCTCCTTTTTAGTGGCAGGCGCGGTGAACGCGCGAGGAGAGGCGCGGGTGACACGAATAGCCCCACGCTTACCCCTGCGTGACAGGCGTGCGATTTTACGCGGGGACCACATGAGGCGAGCCTGGCCGCGTGCTTGGCTTTGGTGGAATGCGATCGATGTTTGCCGTTGCGTCGTGGACCAGCCGACGGGATGGAGTGGAAAGAAATGGAGTCGGTGATCGGCTCCCGCAGCGATCCCACGGCTGACCCGCGAGTCCCGGGGCGTGTTCTAGAGGCAGTGGAGCAGGAGGAGACCGGGGATCGCTGCGCCTGCTATGCCGTGGAAATTTAGGTGGCCTGAGAACGACGTCCTACTGGGAATTAATGTAGGTTGGTGGATTGTGACCCCCCAAGTATTCGATCCCTGACTCCCTCCGTAACATTTAATTAAGACCGGTTTTTAAGTGAATCTAATCAATCGCCAGAAAATATTTGCCATACTTCTGTTCCAGTTGAAACAATTTCTGTCGAAACAAGCTTGACCACTGGATGCCATGCCTGTTTCCTGGAATATTTAATGAAGGGCGCAAACGAAGGTCCTTCTTTGGTACGCATGCTCTTAGTGGCGCAGATGGATGGACGTAAGGAGAGAAACAGGTGGAGCTGTCGAGATTAATGGGAACAGAAGAAGTTGTCGATGGCACAATAACTAGAGTTTTATGATGTTAATATTGAATAGAATAAAGAATTCATGTTTGGCAGCTTCTCTCTCAATCCAATGGCTTCATGTTGCCGACTCGTTCAGAATTGTATGCATAATATCGCAAGTAATTAATGTTGGGTTGGAGAAAGAGAGAGAGAGAAATAATAGTTTTTATATGCATATTGGTAATGCTAAACTGTCAATTACGCGGCCAAACTGATGAATAGGCTGGTGGAGAATCGATAATTGAAATTGCATAGAACTGAAGTTGAAGTAGCTTTAATTATTATTATTGGCGCCAAGTTGCCTTTCTTCAACGCAGAGGAATAGAGATTCTTCTTCACGACGAGCTTCTACAAAAAAGTTTTCGAAGACCGATTGCTTTGGTGGGGGCCCTCTGATGCTCAAGTCAGCAACTTGGGAACAGACAAGAGTTAACTAGCAGAAAAGAGCTAGAGAACTTGAGTTCAGGATCCTTCCCTCGTCGTGAGTGTGGGCCTTTATACCTGTTCGAAGGTCTCTTTTTTTTTTTGTTTCCAGAAGGTTGCTGATTTCGAGGTGCCATTGTCCGATAACGAATGGAAGGCAAGGCTGACAATGACGGGTCGCAACCGACACTGGGCATGTCAGAGTGTCCTGCCTCGCCTGCCACCTGCCAAATGCGGCACTACGGGTGGCAGGCGGACCTGGTTGCGTCAGGCGTACACCATTACGGGGTATGACCATGCGCTGCTGCAGGCGAGTGGTGGATCACGTGGCCGCTGCAAGCGGTTGGTGGGCCACGTGGGTGTGTCAGGCGGCTCGAGGCAGCAGGTTGCCAGTCCCGGGGGCCAGACCGGGACAGGAGCTCGGGGCCGAGGCCGAGGCAGAAGCTCGAGGCTGAGGCCGAGGCTGATGCTCGGAGCTGAGGCCGAGGCTGAAGCTCGAGGCCGAGGCCGAGGGTACGCTGGGTCCGGGACCGAGGGGGCCTCGGAGGCCGAAGTGGGCCTCGGAGGCCGAGGGGCCCTCGAAGGCCGAGGCCATCCTACGAGGCCGAGGTAGGGCTTCGTCAGTTGCCTTCACCGTTTACTCCGACGATGCTGGATCAGCCACATTAGATGCCCCCTCGCCCCTAAGACGAAGCGGGCCCACCTCTGCAAGGAGAAAGGGGTGTCACCTCCCGAGTGGCTGATCCCTATCTGCTGCTAACCGCCCTTGGACACGTGTCTCTAGGCGCTGCGATAACTTAGCGTGGGCACCTGGGAGACGTGATGGGGCAATCACTGCCGTTCATCCGATCTGCAGTGATCGTCCTCGAAGCGAGGTTGTCCTTCCGAAATCCATGAAAAGCCGCCACCATCATTGCCATCATGATGCTGACGTCAGCGATGTCCCATCATCGACCGGAGACGGATCGTCTCATGCGCCAGGCGCCTGCTGAGGCGACCCAACCTATAGCGGGAGTCCGCATGGCTGGCTAGACGAGGCGGGATGATTTGAAACTTCACAAAACCCGAGCGAGGGCTGAATCTCGCCACTTTGCTTCAACCATCATCATCTTCCCCTGGCTCGTGACCTCCCCTGCAACCCGAGAACCAACCTTCGCCATTTCTGTTTCAGGTTAGCTCCCTGACCCTTCTGAGCCTTCCTTCCTCTCCTAAACCTTTGCCATGGCTTCCTCCCCGTCTTGGTCCTCGTCGGTTGATCCCGAGGACCAAATCTCTCCTTCGAGGCTTCGTGCCTCCCCTTCTCCTGCTCTCTCGTGGTCCTTCGATCTGGAGGACCACGTTCCTATCCAACCATAGCGAGCCGCTCACAGGGCTCCAACACGGAGGCGCCGGGCGACTGCCAGCACCTCACAGAGGGTGGGGGTGGAATTTCCAATGGGGACCGCCTCCACGGTAACGTGCCAGGACCTGGCTAATATCAGGGCCCGTTACCAAATCTCCCAAGATATCGAGCTCTTCCTCCCGACCCTCGACGACAGGGTGGTCTCCTCCCAGCCTGGTATAGTGGCCATTTATGAAATATCCTTTAGGTTAGGTCTCCATCTGCCCTTTCACCCTTTCTTCACCAACCTTCTCGACTACTATTCTCTGACCCCCTCCCAACTGGTCCCAAACTTCCTTCGAACTGTCTGCGCCTTCATCGTCCTATGCCATTTCCACTGCATCACACCCAGAATCTTCCTTTTTCGATCCTTCTACACCCTTCGGCAACAGGCGAGTTGGTGGCTGTTCCAGCCCCGATCCGGTCGTGTCCTCAAGTTGTTCCTCCCTTCTTCCGTCAAGGGATGGAAGTCTCGGTTCTTTTTTTCCGACATTGACCAAGTCAAAACTGGGTGGGGGGACCCGGACCTCAGGCCCAACTCAAACTCGGCCATACTCCCGGGAGGCAAGGAGGTGCTGGGGCGACTCTTGACCGCTGACATCCCCAGGTGCAACCAACTCCTATCGGAGGATAACCTCCGGCTGGCGGGCGTCTCTACCCGAAGCGGTGAGTAGCAGACATCCCCGTACTTAACCAGATTTCCTTCTTTCTTTTCCTTCTCTCTCTCTCTCTCTCTTTTTTTGCTAACTCCGACCGACGTCGTGCAGTGATGAAGCTCCTGACCGCCAAGCTCAGGAAGGCCGCCGCCAAGAAGATGAGGGACGAGGGAGGGCCAAGCGAGGGGCAGCAGGCCCCAGCCCCCAAGTATCTGACGGTGTGAGTTTCCCAATTGCCCGAGCGCCGAGAGCCTCCAACCGCTCCGAAAGTGGATTTGACGGCCGACACCCCACCGGAGGGGGCGAGGGTCGAGGGGGCAACATAGGAGCCCCAGGTGCCCGCCGAGCCAACTCCGGCGGAGGGAGAGTAGGGCCAAAGCATGGGGCCATCAGTGGCAGCGAGCCCGCCCCCAGAGGAAATGCTGGAGAGTAGCCCCCCGCACATCGAGCCCGAGCGCACCGAAGCCGCCAAGGGGAGCAGGGTTGAATCGACCCCCTGCGGATTTTTCCTTATGAATGATGGACGTCGAGCGGAGCGGCTCATTTCCCAGGTTATCCTGCCTGAGTTCTAGGAGGAGCTCAGGCACCTGGGGGTGTCCAGGTTCTTCAGGGAAGCCTTCGCAGCCCTCGTCCGGGTAAGTGTCTCTTTTGCCCTTGGCTTCAAATACCCGATGGTTTGCATGACTGACTTTTAAATGCAGGTGACAAACTCCCTGGGAGCCACCAGGGATGTGATCGACGAAGGGGAGGCCATTGTCCGCCAGGCCCAGCAGGACGCCGAGGAGGCCCAAGCCCATGCCAAGGCGGCAGAAAGGTCCCTGGAGGTGGCAAAAACCGACCGCCGAGGCAAGGAAGGCCACCACCCGAGCAGAGGCCGAAGCCAACCGACTCCGAGCGACGCTGAACCAATTGGGGGAGGCCGAGAGCACAATTGAGGCCCAGAACCTCCACATCATCGAGTTAGGCTCGGCCATCTAGGCGGCTGAGGCCAGGGCCATGCGTGCCAAAGAGGCCAAGAGGAGGGCTGCCTCCCTGGCGAAGGAGAAGGAGGTGCAAGCCCGAGAAGCAGAGGCTGTCGCCGAGGCCCGGGTCATGGCGGCGGTGGAAGAGTTCAAGGTATCAGGCCGCTTTGCTGATGAGCTGGTCGAAGCCAATGCGAACGCCTATCTTCAAGGGTTCCGCAACGCCAGAGATAAGGTGGCCCAGGTTCTGGACCTCCCTCGGGCCATGTGTTGGCCCAGATGACAACCCAAGAGGGGGGGTGAATTGGGTTCTTTAAAAATTAGCCTTTTAAAAATATTTGCTTAATAAGAATGAAGGCAATAGCAATGCAAATATAAAGTGCAGTGAATAAATCAGAGATAGATAAAGAGTCAATGGAAGCATGACAAACACAAAGATTTTATAGTGGTTCGGTGTATCCAACACCTACGTCTACTCCCAAGATTCACTTGGGTCCACACTATAATCACCCTAGATTACAGCAGAGTTGTTTTACAAGCTCACAACTCGAACTTGTTATTTTCCCGGGATCACAACGAACCCAGATGGTTTTCAAGGGCTCACCAGCACAAAAACCCTAACCCAAGCTTTACCAAGCTTGTACCGAGGTAAAACTACCTCAACTAGTTCAATCCCCCAGATTGAACTAGACACAAGGAATAAAAGTATTATTTTTCAGTTACAAAGCTCCTTAATGAGCAGTTAAACAAATATATAAATGAAGTTTAGAAAAGCCTGATTTGCAGTTGGTTGGCTTTGAGCTTTTCTTCTTTTCTTCTTCTCCTTGCTGGATTGAATCAAGCCTCAGCTCCGATTCTTCACAGTTGAAGGAGTTGAGAAGATTTTGGGCTTTTTCTCCCTTTCTTTGAAAGTTAAAAATCTTTTGATTTGCTCTTGAATAGCTCTTGGATTTTCTTCTGAAGCTTCCTTGGATTGTTGAGCTTGAGCACAGAAGGAGCTTCCTTTGATTTCACACTTTTTCTTTCACTCTATTTTGAATCACGGATTTTTTCAAATGAAGCTCTGTTTTTCTGATTTTTCTTTTCTTTTCTCTTGAAATGAATATCTCTCTATTTGTATATTTTTGATTTGAAAACAGCTTCTCTATTTATAGATTCTGTAAAAATATAGCCGTTAGAAACAAAGAAAAATAGCCATTAATTAAAAATCTTACCGTTGACGCTGAGTTGGCATTCGGAAAATTTCGCCCAGATTTGCTGGAGTCGACTCCTGCTTTCCGTGAGTCGGCTCGAAATTGAGATACCAAAAATAGAAATTCTCAGAAAGTCAAAGGGTCGACTCATCAAAAATAAAGTGTCGACTCCTAACAGTCGGGGGTCGACTCATGAAAAGTTGGGGGTCGACTCGAGAAATGCTCAGAAAAACACATCTCTGGTGTCTGAGCGGAGTCGACTCGCACAGTCATGGAGTCGGCTCGACAAAATCGGGGGTCGACTCGAGAAATTGCATGGGTCGACTCGAGACAGACAGTCATTTCTGTACTCTGAGTGGAGTCGACTCTGAAACTCAAGAGTCGGCTCCGGAACGTATCAAAAATCAGAAAGTTTTCTGATTGACTTTAAATTCGTTCCAGATTTATTTTAAATCAATATTTTGACTTAAATATAATAAAATTGACATTAAGAATCAATTCAAGAAATGTTCTAAAAACTCATTGATTAACATATTAAGTATAAAATTTCTTTTTGAAAGCTTAAACATTGAACATGAAGTTACTTTCAATTTGATTAAAGTTATACTTTAACATTCTCATTTATTGTTCTAAATAAATTCATTGCTCATGTAAATAAACTCATTACATCATTTAATGTACACATGGCTTTTGGTAATCATCAAAATCAATAAG
This sequence comes from Calamus simplicifolius, assembly GCA_900491605.1. Lineage (NCBI taxonomy): Eukaryota > Viridiplantae > Streptophyta > Magnoliopsida > Arecales > Arecaceae > Calamus > Calamus simplicifolius. The sequence continues at coordinate 415,248 of UESW01004493.1, forward strand.
ATAGATTGGGGCATATAATTTTTCAATAATCTCCCCAACACCATGGATATCGAGCCGGACCAAGGGTCCGAGGGGGCCCCCTCTGATGACGAGCCCGCAGCTGACCTTTGATTTTGCACTGTTTTTCCCTTTGTTTTTGTACCAAGTCCGACACAGTTGGCATTTTGTAAACACTTTAGCATCAATGAAATTATTTTTAGCTAACTGCAATGTGTCACATTTGAATCCTCGGCTTGCCGACGTGGGACCCCTAGGGGCTTCGTTGGCACCGAGGGGCAGTTTCTACCCATTCACGAGCGACTTTGACTTAGCTATATAGGGCCGGACCCTCAGGAGAGCCAAGGTCAAGCTAGGGACCATGTCGGCCCCGTGCCACCAAGCGTCGATGGGGCAGCAATCCTCTGCCAATGGGGAACTCTATTCCGTTGGAACATCAGCCTTCGGACGCTGAGGTTGACTCGGGCTTTTGAGGACCGATGGAACATTGGCCTCGGGACGCCGAGGAGGACTCGGGTTTCTGAGGACCAATGGAACATCGGTCTCGGGATGCCGAGAAAGACTCGAGCTTCTGAGGACCAATGGAACATAGACCTTAGGATGCCGAGGAGGACTCGGGCTTTTGAGGACCGAGGGAACATCGGCCTTGGACCGCCGAGGAAGACTCGGGCTTCTAAGGACCGATGGAACATCAGTCTCGGGACGCCGAGGAAGACTCGGGCTTCTAAGGACCGATGGAACATTAGTCTCAGGACGCCGAGGAAGACTCGAACTTCTGAGGACCGATGGAACATCGGCCTTGGGATGCCGAGGAGGACTCGGGCTTGTGAGGACCGATGGAACATCGGCCTTGGACCGCCGAGGAAGACTCGGGCTTCTGAGGACTGATGGAACATCGACCTTGGGACGCCGAGGAAGACTCGGGCTTCTGAGGACCAATGGAACATCGACCTTGGGACGCCGAGGAAGACTCAAACTTATGAGGACCGATGGAACATCGGCCTTGGGACGCCGAGGACTCGGGCTTCTTGGGAGCCGATGGTACACTGGTCTTCGTGCCAATGGTATATTGGACTTGAGGTGCCGAGCTGGCCTCGGGCTTTTTGGGAGCCGGTGGTACACCGATCTTGGGTGCCAAGCTGGCCTCGGGCCTTTTGGAAGCCGGTGGTACACCGATCTTCGGTGCCAATGGTACATTGGACTTGAGGTGCCGAGCTGGCCTCAGGCTTTTTGAGAGCCGATGGTACACCGGTCTTCGATGCCGAGCTGGCCTCGGGCCTTTTGGGAGCCGGTGGTACACCGGTCTTCGGTGCCGAGCTGGCCTCGGGCCTTATGGGAGCCAGTGGTACACCGGTCTTTGGTGCCATTGGTACATTGGACTTGAGGTGCCGAGCTAGCCTCGAGCTTTTTGGGAGTCGGTGGTACATTGGTCTTCGGTGTCGAGCTGGCCTCGGGCCTTTTGGGAGCCGATGGTACACCGGTCTTCGGTGCCGAACTGGTCTCGGGCCTTTTGGGAGCCGATAGTACATCAGTCTTCGATGCCAATGGTACATTGGACTTGAAGTGCCGAGTTGGCCTCGGGCTTTTTGGGAGCCGGTGGTACACCGATCTTCGGTGCCAATGGTACATTGGACTTGATGTGCCGAGCTGGCCTTGGGCTTTTAGAGCCGATGGTACATCAGTCTTCGATGCCAATGGTACATCGGACTTGAAGTGCCGAGCTAGCCTCGGGCTTTCTGGGAGCCGATGGTATATCGATCTTTGGTGCCGAGCTGGCCTTGAACTTTTTGGGAGCCAATGGTACACCGATCTTTGGTGCCAATGGTACATTGGACTTGAGGTGCCGAGCTGGCCTCGGGCTTTTTGGGAGCCGGTGGTACACCGATCTTCAGTGCCAATGGTATACTTGAGGTGTCGAGCTGGCCTCGGACTTTTTGGGAGCCAGTGGTACATCGGTCTTCAATGCCAATGGTACATTGGACTTAAAGTGCCGAGCTGGCCTCGGACTTTTTGGGAGCCGATGGTACACTGGTCTTCGATGCTAATGGTACATTGGACTTGAAGTGCCAAGCTGGCCTCGAGCTTTTTGGGAGCCGGTGGTACACCGGTTTTCGATGCCAATGGTACATTGGAGGCACCCTGGCTTTGGTCTTTTTGGGAGCCGGTGGTACACCGATCTTCGATGCCAATGGTGCATTGGACTTGAAGTGCCGAGCTGGCCTCGGGCTTTTAGGAGCCGGTGGTATACTGGTCTTTGGTGCCAAGCTGGTCTCAGGCTTTTTGGGAGCCGGTGGTACACCGGTCTTTAGTGCCAATGGTACATTGGACTTGAGGTGCCGAGCTGGCCTCAGGCTTTTTGGGAGCCGATGGTACATCGGTCTTCGGTGCCACTGGTACATTGGACTTGAGGTGCCAAGCTGGCCTCGAGCTTTTTGGAAGCCGGTGGTACATCGGTCTTCGATGCCAATGGTATATTGGACTTGAAGTACCGAGCTGGCCTCGAACTTTTTGGGAGCCGGTGGTACACCGGTCTTCGATGCCGAGCTGGCCTCGGGCTTTTTGCTGAAAAACTGGGCTACTTGAACTCATGTTTATTAATATCAAGTGCGGGGCGAGAGCCTAGAAGAATGCGAGCGTGAAATTTAATGTAAAGAGAGGGTACACTACTGATAAAACCGACGAAGGTTGTCAGTGTTCCACGTCCATGGGAGGGGCTTTCCATCCAGCCCTTCAATTTTGTATGCTCCGTCGTGGAGTGCCTCAGTAACTCTATAGGGTCCTTCCCAGTTCGGCACTAACTTGCCTCCTTCCTTTGGTTTTGAAACTTTAGCTCGCCGGAGGACTAGGTCCCCCGGCAAAAAGGTCTTAGGGCAGACGCGAGCATTGTAATACTTGGCCGCTGCTGTCGGTAGGCTGCCATCCGGAGTCGCGCTCGGTCCCGTACCTCCTCCACCAGGTCAAGGTTGGCCCGTAACTGGTTCGGGTTGTCTTCCTCGCTGTATGCCTCCACCCTAGGGCTCGGAGCGCCGATCTCCACAGGAATGACGGCTTCAGACCCGAAGACGAGGCTGAAGGGAGTCTCTCCAGTGGGGGCTCGCGGCGTTATGTGGTAGGCCCACAGCACATTGGGGAGCTCCTCCACCCACCATCCTTTGCAGTCATCTAGCCGGGCTCTTAGTCTTTGGAGAATAATGCGGTTGGTCACCTTGGCTGCTCCGTTGGACTAAGGATGCCCAACTGAGGTGAACCACTGATGGATGCCTAGCTCGGTGTAGAATCCTCGGAAGAGTGCATTGTCAAACTGTCAGCCGTTGTCGGTGACCAGGGTATGTGGTAGCCCGAACTGGCATATTATGGACTTCCAGAAGAAGGACCTCACCTTGCTCTCGGTGATCTTAGCGAGTGCCTCGGCCTCAATCCATTTGATGAAGTGGTCAATGGTCACAAACAGGAATTTGTGCTGACCGGAGGCTGAAGGGAACGGTCCCAAAATGTTTATACCCCACTGGGCGAAGGGCCAAGGTGCCGCCAGGGGGGTCAGCTGGGACGTCGGCTACCGCTGGATGTTGGCATGACGCTGGCAGCTATCGCACTTCTTAACGAGCTCGGCCGCGTCCTCCCTCATAGTCAGCCAGTAGTACCCCTGCCGCAGGGCTTTGTACGCCAGGGCTCTGCCCCCCAGATGACTTCTGCAGATGTTCTCATAGATTTCTTGTAGGATGTAATCAGCTTCTGTGGGGCCAACGCACTTGAGGACCGGATATGAGAATGACCTTCGGTAGAGCTTCCCGTCCATTATTAGGAACTTCGGGGCCCGCCGTCTTAGCAGTCTGGCCTCAGTTGGGTCTTCAAGGAGGGCGCCATTAGTCAGGTATCAGATGTAGGCATCCATCCAAGAGGGCTCCTGCTCGACCAGCAGAGCCTCCTCCGCTGCCTCAATGCTCAAGACTTACAGGTGCTCCACGTACATCCTTCCCAAGGTTCCATCGGCCGAAATGGCCAAGCGGGACAGTGCATCAGCCCTAGCATTCTCCGCCCAAGGAATGTAGCTGATGCGGAAGTAGAAAAACTGAGAGGCCTGGGCGAAGTACGGCGGTGGCGAGCTTCTCGGGTGGGAGACCTCCCCGAGAAGAATATTGGCTGGGTTGGACCACTCCTGGAATTGACGGGAGTGGCTCTGGCTGCTGCGCTGCCATCGGTTGCTACTGCAGGACTTGGACCGCCGCCACCAAAGACTGGACTTGCATGGTGAGGGCGGTAAGCCGGTCTTCTTGAAGCTGCTGCGGTGGTGGTGCAGGGATGTCGGCTAGGGGAGCAGAGGGGCTGACCGCCAGCAGATCAGCCCCCTGACGCTGCCCCCCAGCATGACTGGTGGAGACCTCTTGCGCACGGGTCATCACCATTGCTTGAGAGCTCGGGGAAAGAGAAGTTGCCGCTAATAGGTTCGAAGCTTTTCTCTCTTTATCCTCCCTTTCTGGCACGCCAATCTGTTGACGCCAAGTCGCCTTCCTCCAATGCCGGGGAACGGAGATCCTCATCCGTGGTGAGCTCCTGCAAGAAAGTCCCCAGAGACCGGTTGCTCCGGTGGGGACCCTCCGATGCTCAAGTCAGCAACTTGGGAACAGACAAGAGTTAACTAGCAGAAAAGAGCTAGAGAACTTGAGTTCAGGATCCTTTCCTCGTCGTGAGTGTAGGCCTTTATACCTGTTCGCAGGTCTCTTTTTCCTGTTTCCAGAAGTTGCTGATTTTGAGGTACCGTTGTCCGGTAACGGACAGAAGGTAAGGCTGACAGTGACGGGTCGCGACCGACACTGGGCATGTCAGAGGTGTCATGCCTCGCCTGCTACCTGCCAAGCGCGGCGCTATGGGTGGCAGGCGGACCGGTTGCGTCAGGCGTGTGCCGTTACGGGATATGGCCATGCGCTGTTGCAGGCAAGTGATGGATCACGTGGCTGCTGCAGGCGGTTGGTGGGTCACGTGGGCATGTCAGGCGGCTCGAAGCAGCAGGTTGCCAGTCCCGGGGGCCAGACCGAGACGGAAGCTTGAGGTCGAGGTGGAAGCTCGGGGCCGAGGCCGAGGCTGAAGCTCGAGGCTGAAGCTCGAGGCTGAGGGGATGCTGGATTCGGGGCCGAGGGGGCCTCGAAGGCCAAAGGGGGCCTCGAAGGCCGAGGCCATCCCATGAGACTAGGTAGGGCTCCATCAGTTGTCTTCATCGTTTACTCTGATGATGCTGGATCAGTGACATTAATTATGACTCTAATTATATGTTGGAAAAATTGCTTTTGAATATGTTTAGTTGTCCCTTAGATACGGTAACTAAGGAAGCTGCTGCTGCGGAGTTTTTTTTGTAAATATTTTTTATTTTTTTCATGAAAGTGAGATGAAATCACATTCATCTTTTTATCGCACTAGTCACACACAACTAGCTAGATTTATTTACAACTAAAACATCGATCTGCATTCATTGCTTCTTTACTTAGAAATTATTATGTTAAAAAATTGGGAACCAGCGCGGAGCAAAAGCCTGGTAACTTAACTAGCTAGCTATTGCTTTGGTCGATCGTTAGTGGGTGATGGCATTTTAATTTGATTTTCAAAGCTAGGGCTATACATTATTGTGCAGTTTTAGCGAGGGAACAAAAAATAGAAACAAAAAAAAGGAATTGTAGTGATGAAAAAATAAATAGTTGTTTTAATTACATATAATTAATTACACGTAAATAAGTATGATGCTCGCAATATTAGTATTTATGTACTCATGCCAAAGACCAAATCCTCGTGGTCTTTGGATGGATTCAAAGTTTTACCATTACTTCAATAAATTTAGAGAATGAATCATGGGAAGACTAGGAATGAGTCTGTGCCATGATGCTCCTAAAACGAGAATCCCTTTCAAGAATATTAAAGAAGAGAAATCAAGCCTCTCACATGTCACTTATATTCATAGGTTAAAAGTTGTGATGCGTTTGCATATAGTATATGTCCTTTTTTTTTGGTAAAAAAAAAAAAAAAAAAAAAAGGAAAGGAGAGGATTGCTTCAGTAGCATCTTTTCGAAGACCTTCTTTCCATCAAAAAAATGTTTTATATAAGGCGTTTAAATTTTTTTACAATCTTTTTTCATTCAAGATGAGTAAATCAATTTAGTCCCAACCCAAATGCGGAATGATCAAACGAAAAAATAAAAAAAATCTTAGCTCCTCATCCACATCGAATGACACGTGATAAATGCATTAGAGTATATGTCCTTTGATCTTAGGTTTGATACGATAGATGTCAACTTCAACGTCTCAACCAGACACTGAGATTTCTACATGATTTTTAATTTGTTTAAGGGTTAGGTGGAAAGGAGTGCTGCCAACTGTTGTGTGCCTAGGTCCTCAGAGGCAGTGGCATGACCACAAAATAAATAAATAAATAAAATAAAAATTTTAAAAATTTTAAAATAAATTAATCTATGGTACTAAAAAAATAAATAAAAATAAAAATTTTAAAATAAGAATAGATATGAAAAAACTATGCCTTTATAGAATCTCATATCTTATCTCCAAAAAAAAATAAAATGCAAACAAGATTTGTTTTAATAACATTACATAATAAAACATATCTTATATGCCGCTTGGGGTTAAATATAGTAATTGGGCTTAGGATGATAAGTCCGCGTCTAAACTAAAATCAAATTCTACTCTTAAAAAGTAAAAAAATAAAAAAAATCATTTTAAAATATAATATTTTTTAAGTGGTTGATCCAAGTAGGTTGACTAGTTCAACTAGTTCATGAAAATTTTTGATATTTATACATTTTGGATGAATTTAACTCAACCATGCTTTCATACCGGATGATCTAGTTGACTAATTCATTTCCTAATATATAAACTATATAATAAGAGCCAACTCTTCTGAAAATGCCTATAATCTTTTCTAATCATTCCTAAGTATATTTAAACTCACTACGATTCAAATTCAACTTCATTGCACAATCGCATAGAAATTTACTATCGGATCAATTTGGTAACTTTGGCTTTTTTTTTTTTTTTTGGTACAGACGGTGATCACACCAATATAGGGTGAGTCAAATCCGAAATATCGGAATACAATATCTGGGCTAAAATAATAGGGCAAGGGTCACCCCGCTGCCAGCTCCAAAAGCCAGAGTGATAAGCCACTAGCAGCTATCCAATCCGCACTGCATTGGCTTCCCTGTAGATATGCCGAATTGGGCACTAGCAGCTCCCAAAGAAGAGATATGATATCACTGATCAGGGGGATGGACGACCGATAGTCAATGGAATCTGACGGATCAGCTGATAACCGTAGCAGAATCACCTTCAATAATAAGCCTTTGGACACCCAGGGTCCGAAAGGCATAAGAAATACCAGCCCACGCCGCATACAGTTCAGCAAGGGAAACAGTAGAGTCAAGCAATCCAAATCCGCCAGCCGCAATCATCATGCCATCCGACCCTCTGATCACAAAAGCTGAACCCGCATGTCTACCACGAACACTCCCATCAAAGTTGATTTTAACAAACCTAGGGGTGGGGGCTCCAGAAATAAAAATCGTACGCTGGTGCGCTACCGAAGTAGCATGGGAGTCCCAGTGGCCAGGGCAAGCATAATCCAAGAGCTCTGATGGAAAGTATACTCCGCGGCTAAGGAGACAGCGGACCTAATGACCCGAAGGGAGGTAGCTACCTCATCAGTGAACACAATCTGGTTCCAGGATAACCAGATCTGGTACGCAATATAAGCCCACCTCGGAACCATATGATAGACACCATTCCGCATAGCCTATCTGATCAGCCGAAGGAATGATAAACACTGGGAATCCAAATTATGCTCCCAAGGACACATCCCGAACTATGCAGATCTGTCTCGCTCTACTGCATAAGAAGATAGCATGATCCACTGTCTCCTCCTCGATACCACACAGGCATATAGGCATGATGCTCAAACCTCTCCTCGAGAGCAGGGAACATGTTGGAAGAATACTCCAAGCAAGCTTCCATACGAACAGACGCACTCTAGGTGAATGGGAAGATGCAGATCCAAGCCAAATCCATCACTTGCTACGGCAGAGACCGATAGATATCGACAAGGTCCCTCATAGAAGCCCGGGGCGAACAAGTTCTCCAAACCCTAGAATCATCCGTGTGGCCGGAATGAGAGGAAGAGAAGTAACACGATGTAGAGCTCATCCCCGAATAAGCACGATATCGACGAGAACGCCAAGCAGAATGATCTTGAGAAATAAGATCAGAGACTCTCATTCCATTAGGGATATCAGTGGTAACAAAAGTAGGCCATCGAGACATGGGAAGGTTAGTAATCCAGGCATCCTGAAGAACATCCACAGAGGAACCATCGCCAATCATCCAAGAAATGCCATCCAGAACAGCCGGAGCGTGATGACAGACCTCTTTCCAGAAAAGGAGTGCCTGTGGGAGGATTGAGGGGAAGCTGAACGATTCCAGTCACCATATTTGGCACGCATGAAGGAGCTCCATAAACAATGTGGATCAAGCAAGAACCGCGAGGCATGCCTAGCTATAAGAGCTTCCCGCCTGGCAATAAGAGACTGGATCCCAAGCCCACCCTCAGCAGTCGGCATATAGACAATATCCCAAGCAAGAAGATGAACACCATGACCTTCCTGCATAGAGGCCCAAAGAAAGTCCCGAAAATATCTCTCAATCTTTCTCAAACATGTCAGAGGGATGGCAGCATTAGATAACAGATAGAGAGGAAGAGAAGACAGTATTGAGCGTAAAAGAGTAATCCGAGCCATCATAGAGAGCCCAGTAACCTACCGCCCCTCCAGGCGATCGCGGACCCTCCTTTCCAGGACACTGAAGTTGGAAATCCGAGGCCTTCTTCCCGTGATGGGAATCCCAAGGTAAGACAGCTGATCAGCCTGAGTAGAAATACCCATAATTTGCAATATAGATCCCCTGACCATGGGAGGCATCTTTGGGTTAAAACAGATCAAGGATTTATTGAGATTAATTTTCTGACCAGAAGCCCGACAATAATCTTGTAGAATGGTCACCAAAATGGAAGCATTACGGGTAGAAGCCTTCTCCAGAAGAATGCAGTCATCCGCAAACATTAAGTAGAAAAGAGTGGGCCCAAGAGGACCAGCAGAATAGGGCTCCAAAGATGAGTCCATCTGAGCCTGAGAGAGTGCCCGGGACAGAGCATCAGCAGATAGAATGAAAAGAAAGGGGGAAAGAGGACATCCCTGCCTCAAGCCAACTTCAGAATGAAAATAATCAGTCTGACCTCCATTAATAAGGAGAGAGAAAGACGGCCGATGGACACACGCCATAATCCAGGTAATAAAGAGATCATCAAAGCTAAACTCCTGGAGGGTACAGCGCATAAAGTCCCAACTCAATCTGTCATAATTCTCTCCATATCAAGCTTGACAGCCATGAGACGCTGACGACTAGAGGCACGCTGCAGATCATGCATAAACTCCTGGGCTAACAGAGCATTATCAGTAATACGTCCCCTAATAAAAGCACCCTATTCTGGGGAGACAAGCGAGGAATCACCGACTCCATTCAAGAAACCAAAAGGCGAGCACAAACCTTATAGAAGGTGGTGCAGAGACTGATAGGCCGATAGTGCAGGGGGAAGACGCATCTGGATGCTTAGGCACCAGGGTGATAAGGGTCAGGTTCCAATCAGGGAGAATAGTGTGAGACTGAAAGACAAGCTGAATAGCCTACACCAAATCCGGACCCACAATATCCCAGTAGTGGCGGAAGAAAAAAGGAGGGAATTCGTCAGGCCCAGGGGCCTTATCAGCACCAAGATCCCATAAAGCACGGTGAATCTCCTCCTCCATGACTGCTCTGATAAGACAACCATTCTCCGCAGTAGAGAGTCTATAGGGGGGCTGAACAGGGAAAACATGGGATCCAACCCCAGAATGCTCAGACCATCTGGACTGAAAGAACTGAAAAAACTGATCACTGATTATCTGAACGTCCTCCTGAATATTACCCTCATCATCAACAACATGCCTGATGAGATTCATCACGACGTTTCAAGGTGGACTGATGAAAAAATCTAGTATTTCGATCACCCTCCCTAATCCACTGAATTCTGGACCTTTGCCTCCAATAAGTCTCCTGCTGCAGCATAAGAGAGTGATGCAAAGCCAGGCAGGACCTGAGAGATAAAAGATCAGAATCCAGGAGGAAACCCACATGATTCTCCTTCATCTGCAAGGAAGAAATAGTGGATTCAACCTGCTCCACTTGCCTGACAATGTCCCAACCTCTCTTCTGTTCCAACTTGAGAGTCGGCGCCTGGCTATAATTAATCGATGAGAAAGTCTATAAGTAGCACTCCCTCTAACAGGTAATCGCCAGACCTGAGAGATAATGGTTCTCGCTGAAGAATAAAAAGTCCAGAACTTTTCAAATCTAAACTGCCGACTATGCTAATGAGAATGATCAGTAGAGATAAGGATGAGGCAGTGATCAGAACCAATTCTGGGTAGATGAGTAACAGTGACAGAAGGAAAAAGCTGATGCCAAGAGGAAGAGACCATAGCCCTGTCCAGCCTTTCTGACACCCTTGCGGCACCCTGACGATTGTTACACCATGTGTACTGGTGTCCAAAGAACCCCAAATCCAATAGCTAGCCGAAGAAATGAAGGATCTAAACTCAACAACTCCTGGGGAATCCATAAATTGCCTACCCCCTTTTCTCCTTGGCCTCCATAATGCAATTAAAGTCACCAGCAATAAGGGAGGGAAGACCCTGATCAAGAAGTGAAAGGATCTCATCCCAAAGCACTCGGCGCATCCGAATGTCAGTGCTAGCATAGATGCCCGATAGGAGCCAAGGAGCAGAGGACCCCTCAGATATAACCAGAGCTACTTGCTGACCACGGCCATGGAAAGTGTCAACTCTGATATTATCATGTCTCCAAAGCGCCAGAATACCCCGGAGAGACCAGCCGACTCAACAGCATAAGTAGACCACAAACTAGACAACTGTCTCTGAAGGCGAGCCAGACTATCCCTCGAAAGGCGGGTCTCCGAAAGGGCACATATGTCAAAAGCATGAAGCTGCAATAATCTCCCAAACGAGGATCGAAACAAGGGTTTCATAGCACCTCGCACGTTCCAGATAAGAATCTTCATTCAGAACCTTTTGAGGAGGGGACTTCATCCATGTCCCCAGTCAACTCCAGAGCTGTCGGATTACTGGAAGAATGGGTACCCGAAAGCCCCTTGACAGCGCATCCCTCCATGACCTGGCTATCAGGATGAGATACTTCCATGACCACCGCTGAATCCTCCCTCTGAATGGCCTTTTGATGAGGGAGACTGCCGAATCATGATCCAAACCCCAATCTGAATCGGCAAGGAGGGCCCTAAACAGGTCTCCCGAGCAGGCCCATCCTTTCGGCGGGACTTCTTGGCTCCCGGCCCGTTAAGGCCAGTAGATCCCTGAAGGGAATCTGCAGAAGCTTCAAATTTGAAAAGGTCCAGGCCTTACCCTTTCCTCCTAGAAGGGCTTTTCCTTTTCCTTTTAAGGTCTTAGAAACCCCTCTATGCTGAATTGTCTCAATTGACCGGGCCCTCTTGGACTGACCCATCTGAACTTCCACACTAGGCATCAGGTTCACTTGCTCACCATCTGCAATTTGAACTGAAACCAAATTTGCAAAGGGATTAGGATGGATCATCTGCTTCTCACAATCAGCACCAACCGGCACGCTGTTCAGAGGAGACCGGCACGCTGGATTCACCTTCACTGTAGAAGCCTGCAGTGGCTCTTTTCCCTGGTTTCCGGCTACCCTACCTCCCGGTCTACGCGCCACCTTCCTCGGGACAGACCATCCGTCCAGGGAGCAGAGGAAGAAGCACCTGCATTGCCTCCCGGAGGAAAGGATCCGGCCGCTGGCTGCTGAATTGGTGGAGCCTTCCTACGCCTAAGAGCAACCATCCATGATCCAAATTGAGGTTCAAAGAGGGCACAGAGGAAGACGAAGCAACCGGCTCTGCCCCATAGCCTCCATCAAAATGCAAGGTGCCACACGAGCCACAGATGCCTTCCAAGTTCTCATAAGAGAACTGCTGCCAGAATGGAGCTCTGTTACCTCTGATCCTTGCTCCAGGCCTCAGGGGCTTACTCAAATCTCTCGGACGCATGCACGCTCAAAGCCTCCTCGACTCCGTTCTCCGGTGGAAGCATCAACGAAGAGAAATTGCCCAGCGACCGAAAGGATCGAAGAAAGCACCTCATCCGTCCAATATTCAATTGGGAGTTGGGGAAAACGAATCCACAGCAGAGCATTGAGGATTGAGCTCTCAGCCGGCACAAAATCTGGATGCCACATTGCAACAGCAAGCGGCTGACCGTTGGCCACCCAAGGTCTTCCGAGAGCAGTCTCCACAGCACTGGGATCAGAGAATCTGAAGAAAATGCCGATTAGCCAGTGAAACAGCTTCAATGTCCCCTACCATCCCCGCATGCTGGAATTCCCTTGAAATCGCCTCTGGAAGAATCCAACGAGAGAGGCTACGGACGATGATTGAGTTATTCAGCCATTTAGCTTCTTCCTCCTCCAGTGATTGCACTGAAACTTGGATCACATTCGGATACAGCCGCTCCAGTTTAGCCACAACCGCCGGGAAGGGCGAAGGAGCAACCCACTCAAATCGACCAGCAATCCCGCAACGCCACGCGTACCACACAATTGGGACCATCAGACACCGCCGGAGACGAAGACTTGAGGTTGTCCATGAGCAGAGACGAAGGATCAAGGAAGGCAACACATTAACCCGGCGATCGAGGAAGATGGACTTCCAAGCACGAATCTTAAAGAGAGCACCAGAGCACCGCCTCCTGTTCCTATATATATACTGAACAACTTTGGCTACTTTAACACACTGTAGCAATTAAGGGATCAATATATAATAAAATTCATATTAAAAAAATAAAGGAATTTTGATAGATTACTTTCTTAATCTAATTTCAAAATTACTCCCTTCCAAGTAAAACAACAACTAATAGGTGAATATTTTATATATGGGTCAAAACAATACCTAACATTCAATTAACTGTTCACTCCCTTAATGCTTGTGCATTAAATGACAAATATAGTCATGATTCTTTATTATAATAATTTATTCCTTTAATTATCCACATCTCTCCTGCATATGAAAGTGGCATAGATCAAGGTATTAATCCCTTTTTAACTTTAAAGATCAACATTTTTTTTCATTAGCTCGTTAACAGGACCATTTGTTCTAATTAAAAAAAGGGACCATGTTAAGACTGGATTAAGAAAGGGGAGCCAAGATATAAATTAAAATTTGGAGAAAAAAGAAAAAAAAATGAAAGGAAAAAAAGATTATATCATGTTAATTATCATTGTTTTAACGAATTAACAAATATAAGTTAGGCTTCCATCTTCTGTACACTTGCAATGCAAAAAAAGATTAAAAAAAAAAAAAAAAACTTCACATGTTTTGCAAGCCACGGTGTGGCTGCACAAGGATTAAAAACCAAAACCCTAACGAGATTCCGGGATGGCGTCAAGAACGGGCCTCCACTGCCGGTAACCACCAATCCTTTGACCGGGAAATCCAGTAACCTTGTCCTCTGGAAGCCCCTTTCCCTCTCCATTCTCGTCCTCCTTACCGGCTACCTCCGGGATCACCCGGCTACCGGACCTGCAGCGCTTCTTCTTCCCGTTCCTCCTCCTTCCACCTTCGACGGCGCCGACCACGACCTCCATCTGCCGATCGGAGAGCCTGAACCCGACCCGGTCCACCGGAAGAAGCAGGTACACCTCCCCGGGCCGCAGCTCTTCGTCGGCCCGCATGCCGCCACGCGTCGCGTTCTCACAACCTCCTCGGCGCGCGCCACCACGTGACCGGGGGCCTCCAGCATCAGCTCCGCCGTGCTGGTGGGAATCTCCATGCGCCGGAGATTCCCTCGGCGTCCACCAGCTTGGCCGTGCGCGGTCTGGTGCTCCGCGGAATGCACGAGGCGTGGTTGCCCATTGATACTTCGAAGACTATGTCCTCTGGTGTGTAGTCTCTACTCTCTTAGCTTTCTCTTCGACGAAAATCTCTGATCTCTAGCTATGAAGACGAGAGCTTGAATTGGGAGTTGCGGGGGAGCCGGAGACGAGGGTAGGGTGTATATAGGGATGAGGAGGAAGGAGAAGGGAACGGCGGCGAGATCAATGGTCAGACCGCGGAGGGGAGAAGTTTTGGTTGGCTGACCCCGCGGGGTCAAAAAGATCGAGGCCTCCCGTGTTTTCTGCAGTGGTCCGTTGACAGCCAAGCTATAATATTTGTCAGAGGAGTTTATCTGGACCAATGCTTTGAAAATCGGAACGGATAACATTTGAATAGCGGTCAGTTTGACTAAATAAACCAATTTGTCAAACTAAATAATATTATAATTAATTTTTAATTTAATAATATAAATAATAAAATATAAATATTAATTTAAGTAAAAAATTAAAAATATAAAATTCAAAAAAATTAATCTTAATTTTATTTATCAAAATTAAAAGTCTGAAAATCAGGATTGAACCGATTTTTTGGAATTCGATCGGTTCAATGGATTTTTTCGATTTTTATTGAATCATATAAAAGTCTTTAATAATAAAATCGGATTGAACTGATAATTGATTTTTGGTTGGACCGGTTCGATCGACTGGTCCGATCCATTTTCAAAACCATGATTTGGACGTGCTTAATCCCTATCTTTTCTTGTTTCGCCTATGGTTTTAAAAAACTGATGAACCGATCAATTGACCTGGTCCAATAAAAAATCGACCATATCAGTTTGATACAATTTTATTATTAAAATTAATTTTTATATAATCTGATCAAACTCAAAAAAACTGATCGAACCGAACCGATCGAATTCTGAAGAGCTAGTCCAACCTTGATTTTTAGACTTTTAATTTTGATAAATAAAATTAGGATTAGATTTTTTTAATTTTAAATTTTTATTTGGATTGATTTTTTTATTTTTAAATTATTAAATAAAAAATTAATTATGATATCATCTAATTAGATCAAACCAATTTATCCGATCAAATCGATTGATCACAATCCAAATATCAAGCTGGTTTATGTTTGATTCGATTTTTAGAACATACTTTTGCCTCTCGATTAGGTTATTTGATTGGGATTCAGAGGCACGCCACCAAAATTGGCATAAGTATTTCAAGGAAGAGAATACCTTATCTCATTGGTCAACATTGTTTAGTGTAGATCATATATATAATTATACTTTGCACTATATATATATATATATATATATATATATATATATATCCCAAATCCGAATAGAGGAGGAGAATTGCGTTAGGTAGCTAACAGTCAACACAAAACTTTATCAGATCCATTAAAACACGAATCTACTAAATAAGACTGTGCGAAGGACTAGGACATTTCCATTAAGAGACGCATTGCATTTGCCTCCGATGTTTTGAAAAATGGGCAAAAGGCATTGCACCGGCGTTAGAAGCGGTGACAAGTGAGAAAGGGTTCCTACACTACATACGAGTGCGGATAAAAGATTAGTAGAACTAAAATTGAATACATGAAATGTAATTTTAGTCGGAGTAGAAAAGTAGAGATTGCAAGCCAAGAGATATCAAGGAGTAAAAATTTAAGTATTTGGTATCAATTATCTAGCAAGAAGATGAAATAGGCGAAGATGTGAATCGTAGAGTTAAAGCAGGATGGATTAAGTGGAGGAGTGCTTTGGGAGTATTATATAATCGGCGCATCCTATTAAAATTAAAAAAAATTTTATAAAACCACTATTAGGCCAGTTATACTATATGAAATAGAGTGTTGGGCAATATTAAAATAATATGTGAATAAATTAAGTACAATAAAAATGCGTATGTTAAGATGGATATATGGTAAAATTTTAAAAGATAGAATAAAAATAAACATATAAAAGAAATATAGGAGTAGCCCCAATTGAAGATAAAATGAGAGAAAATCGATTGTGATAGTTTGAACATATATAACGTAGACCTTTAGATGGTTTAGTTAGAAAGAGTGATCTCTTAATAGAGGTGAGCATTGGGCCAGGCCACCCATGGCCCGGCATCGCCCAACACGAAGCGGGCCGTGTAAGGCACCGCCCGCTTGCTACAATAATGGGCCATGCCTAAAAGGAGGCTAGGCTAGATTAAGGATTTTTGGCTTATGAGCCAGTCGGCATGGCCCGTTCCCCTTAAAATAAATGGAAATAAAAATTTTTATTTATAAAAAATATTTTTTTAATAAATAAAAAATATTAAAACTAAGATTTATTAATATAAAGCCACCTTAATGGCGAAGGTTTTGGCATAGACCCATACCAATTTATTAATTTAAATCAAAATAGTACATGAAGGGAGGGGAGCTAGGCCTGACCTCCAGAATACAATAAGAAAGGAGAAAAAATAGAGATGACTCACTTTAATAATTAAAAAAATAAATATATATAATTATAAAAAATTAAGAATAAAAAAATAAATGATCAAAATCTTACTAATCATCAGTAGTATTTGTATCATATCATCAGATAATGTTGTATCATATCCATCTTTATCTTGAAGTCTTGCCTCAGCATCCAATCAATTTTGAAGTAGAGAAGCATCTCAATCGTATTGTCAGTCATCCTATTTCTTTTTTATCAAGAACACGATCTGTACTAAAAATGGATTTCGATACTACTATGGATATCAGCACAGCTAAAATATCACGTTCAATGACAGACATAAGAGGATATTGATTTTTAATACTTTTCTACCAAGCTAATGCATCTACATTTTCTATTTGATTTTCATCATTTGCGGACTGAAGATTATTTCATAAATAAAATTCTAGTTCACTACTTAAAGATGAAGAAGAACTTGAAGCATGTATGTGTTTTCTCTATGCAATGAATGAAAAAATAGATGACAAATAAAAACTACTAGAAGAAGAAATAGAGCTTTGTGCGGATAATCTAGATCCATGAATTTTTTCATCATATAAAGCATAAATATCATAAAGTTGTATTACATCAATTTTAGTAGGTTTAGGACCTTGAATCATATTTTCACAATATACATCAAGAAAAATTAGTACACCACTTATTTAACTCTTGAATCAAATACAAAGCTAAGTTAAGCATAGGATATTTTGTCCTAATACTCATTTTATTTAGATTCTATTTGTTCAATAATAGGCATTAAAACATCATCATATCTATGTTTTGTAATTTTTTAACTAATTATATATGCTTGTTGTAAAAATAAATATGAAGTTGGATAATAAATAACAGAAAGAATATTAGTAGCATTATAAAAACTAACAAAAAAATCTTTCAAAATTTTACCTTTATTCCAAATCAATTTCAGTCAATATAAAGCCTAATCCATGATCATTAATATATGCACTTAATAAGTTTTTATATGGGCATGCATTATGTATCATGCTATATGTTGAGTTTCAATGAGTTATTACATCAAGTTTAAATTTTTTAAAACGTTTACCATGATCTACACATAGTTGCTTAAATTTCTGAAGTCTTGATCTTGAAGCATGAATAAAAGAAACTGTATTTTTAATTTTTAAAATAATATCTTGAATTATGCCGATGCCAGCTTGAACAGAAAGATTTAAGATATGACATGCACATCTAATATGTAATAAATTTTTATTTAACATGGGATGCAATGAATCCTTCAATAATGCAACATCAGAATTATTATTAGATGCATTATCAAAAGTAATAGACATGAATTTATCATTAATATTATATGAACATGCCGTTTGATAAATGACCTTTAAAATTTATTTTCCAGAATGTGAAAAATCAAAAGCACGAAAGCAAGAATGCATTTATTTAATTGTTAATCATTATCAATATAATGAGCAGTAATAGCAATGAAATAATTATTACCTACGATCAAATAGAAGTTAATAAAACTTTTACATTTAAAATAGAGAGTATTTCAATTAAACTTTGTCTCATTGCTAAAAAGTTAATCATAGTTACTTTTCTAAATGTATGCCTACTAGTCCTTTTGTAAGGAGATTGTAGAGCTAATTGAATATATTCTTTAAAATTAAAAAAATCATATAAACTAAAAGATAATTCAACCTTAACCATCCATTTTACAAGTAATTTTCTTTGATTTTCATGATTATATACAAAATTACCTATAGGTGATCCTCCTTGTATATTAAGAGTACTTTAAAGACGAGAATCATGCATCCTATGACTCTCTTGTATCTTTTTAAATGGCCTATTCCCCCACTACTACTACAACTATAAAGTTTGGTACATTTTTTATATTTTGTTTTCCAGACTCTATCAACCATAATTTTATCAAATTCGTTCCATACATCACTAGTCCTTTTACGAGAAGAGGTTTGACCTTTACTAGGTTCACTGATTCTAGAGGAATTAGAAACTTGAGGATTAGTTTCTTCTCCCTCAAAAATAGAAAGAATGCCAAAATGACTTTCATCATAAGATGCCATATCTAAATTGAAGAATACAAAAAATAAAACTAACCATAAGAAGGAATTGAACAGAGGACCAGAGGTAGAGCCAAGATTTGTGAGCTTCCTCTTGTGCTTGCAACAAGAAGTGACCTTCTCTTTCTCTTGTACTTCTAACTTCTCAACAAAAACCTTTTCTTGTGTAGCACTTGAACACTTGCTAAATGCAAACTAAAAATTAAATTGCTAGAAGCCTAGAGCACTTGCTAAATATTGTTAGAAGAGAGAAATAGTAGTAGTAGAGAAGGAGAGAAGAGTTGATTTGGTGTGATGAGAATGAAGAAGGAAAGGGGTATTTATAGGACTCCAAAAAAATTATTTTTTTAAATACCTTTTAAATTAGCTATTTTATTATAGTAAAAAGCTAAAAATAGTCGTTTCTAGCCGTTATGGGCCAAACGGGCCATGCCTGGCATGACCCTCCACCCTACGGGCCTAGGCAGTGCCGAGCTTGGATTTTAGATTAAGCGGGCTATGCCAGGCATGGCCCGTTTAGTCTGTGGCCCGATGGGCCTGGGCTGGGCCAGGCCTGGCACGGCCCAATGCCCAAGTCTATCTCTTAACAATCCATGGTAAGTGTTGTTGCCAAATCACTTTTGAGAGGAGCGTCAGGTGATAGAAATGCTTCGCAGGCCTTCAGAGGAATGACATGGACTACCTTCTTCAGCCAAAAACCTGCAAGAAAAGTCCCGGATCGGTAATTCCGGTGGGGACCCTCTGATGCTCAAGTCAGCGACTTAGAGAACAGGGATCTGAATGAGAGAGTAGAGATTGAGTTCTTCTCCTTGAGGGTTGGGGCCTTTATATACATGTTCGGGGGATCCCTCTTACCCTTCGTTCATCACAGTCGGATCCTTTTTTGGATGGTTATTGATTTTCAGTCTTTAACGTGCCGCAAAGGATGAGTAGTGGGGTTGAACGTCAATGTCCACATCCGCTGTTAGTGGCGCCAGGGGGAGGCACATTCATTGCACACGTTGCCAGGCATGTTCGTGGCAGAGTAACCCGCCATCCTTGGGGAAGTGGGCCATGCAGCTTGGTCGAGGGGGCACTATGAGATCGACGGATAACTGAGTTGCTCCTAGGGCCGAGGAGAACCATCACCGAAGCCGACGCCGAGGCCGAGATGGGCCGTGGCCGATGCCGAGGCTGAAATGGGCCGTGGCCGTCGCCAAGACCAAGATGGGCCGAGGCCGATGCCGAGGCCAAAATGGGCTGCGACCATCGCCAAGACTGAGATGGGCCGAGGCCGACGTAGATGCCGAGATGGGCCGCGGCCGACGTCGAGGCCGAAATGGGCCGCGACCGTCTCCAAGACCGAGATGGGCCGAGGCCGATGCAGACGCCGAGATGGGCCGGGGCCGACGTCGAGGCCAACGCCGAGGCCGAAATGGGCCGCGGCCGTCGCCAAGACTGAGATGGGCCAAGGCTGACGCAGACGCCGAGATGGGCCGGGGCCAACATCGAGGCCGATGCCGAGGCCGAAATGGGCCGCGGCCGACGCCGAGGCCGAGATGGGCCGCGGCCGAGATGAGCCCAATGCCAAAGGGTTAAAATGCGCCAAACCGTGTGACGTAGGGTTCGTGGTCCCTTCATATTGCGGATCATGTGGCCTGATCAGCCACATCAGATGCCCTCCTGCTCCTGAGCTGGTGTAACCATTTACTGCACCGAGTGAAAGGGGTCAAATCATTAGCGGCTGATCCCCATATTGCGCTGATCGGTGTTCGTACACGTGTCCTAGATAGGGCGGCTCCTTTAAGATGATAAGATCGTGGGGCGTTATCATCTCCGCGTCCTAACCGTCAGATCCGCATCGAGGCTAGGAAGCACTCCGAGATCCCCGAAATATCGGCGACCATCATTGACTCGTCAAATCACTGGTACCGATATGCTCTTATTGGTTGAAGGTCTCATCATCTGCGTGCCCGGAGCATCGCTGCAGAGTCTTTCTCAATGAATAGCATGCGTGGCTGGTGTGGCTGGTGTATCGGGCGGGACAATTTTGAAATATCGATGAGAATATATAGAAGGAGCGTGTCCTTAGCTTCAATTTCACCTACCGCCCAGAGCTCCTTCTTCCTTCTGCCTGAGTGCCTCTTCGATTCCTCTTTCTTCGTTTGCCCAGGTTAGTTCTCCATGCCTTCCCAATCGTCTTCTTCTCCTACCTCGTCTTCCTGGTCTTCCAAATCAGGTCCCCCTAACCCGTATGGCTATGGCCGGGGACCCTGCTGTCCGGAGCCCGCCGGTGGCCGTAGCTCGCCTCCTAGGGTAGCTTCATCCTCTAGGGCAAGCAGGGGTTCCCCTGAGGGGACTGTCTCCACTGTTACCCCCGCTGACCTTGCAGCTTTTAGAGTGGCCTATAGGATACCCGAAGGGGTGCGACTGATCGCCCCAGGACCCAATGATAGGGTGACTTCTCCTCCTCGGGGGGTCGCCCTATATGAGGAGTTCTTGAAGGCCGGTCTTCGTCTTCCCCTTCACCCTTTCATCATTAACCTATTAGATAGGTATAATTTGGTCCCGGCCCAACTAGTTCCCAATTCGATTAGGGCCATTTGTGCCTTCTTGGTGTTGACCCGCCTTCAGGGCTTCCCGAGAAACGTCTCCCTCTTCCATAGTCTCTATACCATTCGGGCTCAGTCCGGTGGTGTTATTTGCCCCCCGGCCGGGTAGAGCCCTTAGGCTAGGTCTCCCTTCGTCCATAAAGGGATGAAAATCCGATTCTTCTTTGCCGAGGTAGATAGGGTAGGAAGGGAATGGGGCACGCCCAATACTGAGGCCAACAAGAACATCTCGATCGTGCCGAGGGACCAGGAGGCCTTCAATCTTCTCCTGGTGACTGAACTCCCGTCCTATCGAGAGCTATTGTCGGAGGACAACCTCCAACACACCAGCATCGCTTCTGATGACGGTGAGGGCCTCTTCGAAGATAAGATTTTCTTTCCGTTTCATTTTCTTCTTATTCTTTTTTTTTTTTGATCGACATCGGTTCTCATGCAGTCACGAAGATCAACATACCGGCCGAGGCTTTCCGAAGGGCCATGGTCAAGAAGAGGAAAGGGCAGGGTGCTAAGCTGAGGATTGAGGAAGAGACCTCGGTCCCAATCGCCACCTGTGCCCCGAAATGCCCCCAGAATTCCTACTCCACACACCACCCCATCAATCTCCTGCACCAACACCACCGCCACAACGATCTCCTACACCACTACTGTCACGGCGATCTCCCGCACCACTGCCGCCATCGGAGCCCATCGATCTGACCATGGGTGCGCCGCCCAAGGAGTCGAAGGCCCACATCGTCCGGCCGGCCAAGCATTCCAATCCGCCGAGCACTGAGCCGATCCCGAGGGATGCGCCTCAGGCCAGTGGAGGGGCATCTGCGATAGGAGGTAGAAGGCCGTAGTTGGCCATAGTTGGCTACGAGGCCCGCACCGCCGCGTTCGAGCCCATAGGGGATAGGATGGGGCCGATCCCCTCGCGGCCTTCTCTTATGAACCACCCAGACCTCGTCGAGAAACTAATGTCAGCGGCATCCACTCCTGCTATTCAGGAGGAGATCAAGCGGACCAACTTCCGTACTCTCTTCAAGGATTGCCAGGCGGCCCTGCTCCGGGTAAGTGACCATTTATATCTTGACCCTATTCGCTCTTCCCATGCTTGCTCTTTGTGACTAACATCGGTCTTGCTGTGCAGGTGGTAAATATTTTCAACTATACACAGACCCTCGCTGCCAGCGGGGAGCGTCAACTTAATCGATACCGTCGGGAGGCTCTCGAGTGCCGGGACCGGGCCATGAGGGCTGAAGACGCTCTTAAGTTGACCCTAGCTGGGGAAGCAGAGAGGCTTGAGATAGTTCGGTCTCAAGCGCGAGCCGAGTCGGCGACGACGCAACATCAAACGCGCAAGGCCCTCGAGCGCGCCCTCGCGGCCAAGGGGAAGCTGATGGCCGTTGAGGCGGAATTGGCCGAAGTAAGGTCTAGCTCGAGGCAGCGAAGTCCGAGCTGAAATCTGCCAAGGAGAAGACCGAAATCGCCAAGGAGGTGGCCCGCCTGGCTGATATCAAGATTGCCGAGGCCATGGAGGCGGTGAAGGCTGCTGATAGGAAATCAGTTGAGGCTAAAGCGGCGGCTCGGCCGCTGAGGAGAAGGCAGCCGATGCGTGGAAAAAGCCGTGGAGAGCTACTGAAGCTCTCAGGTCTTTGTCAAGGAGGTGGCTGAAGCTGGGGCCGGCACCTACCTCCATGGTTTTTATGACTGCCAAGACAAGGTAGTGAGGGTCTTTGGCACTGAAGGCCTTAAAGACCTGGAACCCGATGAAGACCTTGAGGACGGGGAGATCGACCATGGCTCCGTTCCGATCGATAATGCTGCCCCCCCAGCCAACGCTGCTCCGGCAGAGAACTGAAGACCCGCCTGCGGTCTCGGCTTTTTCTTTACTTTTTCTATTTCACAATGTACTCAAGTCCGACTATGATCGACATTTTGTAAGAGCTTAGTTGATCAATGAAAAGAAAGTATCTTTTGAAATTTGTGATGAAATTACGAATTCTTTCCTTTTCTTTTGTTCACCGTTATCCATATTTAGCTTCCCAAGTGCTCGTCCAATGTAATCTTTGGCGCCCGTAGGAGTTGCATAGAATCACACCAACCAATCAAAACGGGGTTTCTTATAGTTTAGCTGGAAACGTGTTGGGATCAATGTGCGTTGATTCTCGACCGCGTCGTCGGGTTGCCGATGAGCCGTAAGTATCGAGCTGGCCTCGAATAGTCTTGCGACCCCGAGCCTTCAGCATTATTTTGCTAAGGGGCTTTATAGTGTTGCCCGGCCGATGGGCTTTATGTGCCATCCCGCCGATGGGCAGTTAATGCCGTCTTGTGGGAGCGACCCGAGACCAGGCCAGGGAGCCTTTTAACCCCGAAGGACGATCTGAGGGTGCTGTGACCAGGCTCAGGATCCTTTTAACCCCGAAGGGTGACCTGAGAGTGTTGTGACCAGGCTCAGGGTCCTTTCAACCCTGAAGGGTGACCTGAGGGTGCTGTGACTAGGCTCAGGGTCCTTTCAATCCTGAAGGGTGATCTGAGAGTGCTATGACCAGGCTCAAGATCCTTTCAACCCTGAAGGGTGACCTGAGGGTGCTGTGACCAAGCTCAGGATCCTTTTAACCCTGAAGGGTGACCTGAGGGTGCTGTGATTAGGCTTAGGCTTGACGTTGGAGTCCGGCTTCCG
This sequence comes from Calamus simplicifolius, assembly GCA_900491605.1. Lineage (NCBI taxonomy): Eukaryota > Viridiplantae > Streptophyta > Magnoliopsida > Arecales > Arecaceae > Calamus > Calamus simplicifolius. The sequence goes on from UESW01004493.1 coordinate 439,021, forward strand.
CGTCATCACTAGAGTTGGGCTTTGGTGCCGACGCAGGAGTCAGGCTTCGATGCCGACGCGGGAGTCGGGCTTTGTGCCGATGCTGAAGTTGGACTTTTGTGCAGACACGGAAGTCGGGCTTTGGTGCCGACACTGAAGTTAGGCTTCTGTGCCGACACGGGAGTCGGGCTTTGGTGCCGACGCTGAAGTCGGGCTTTTGCCACGTGGTCATAGAATAGAGAGGCAATGTGAAATAATGCATAAAAGTGCACTTCTATTTCAATAAGATTGAAGGATAAGGTATTCAAACCTACGAACATTCAGTCAAGTACATCACTGATAGTATCGGCGAAGGTTGTCGGAACTCCAAGTTGGGGGAGCGGTCTCCCGTTGAGCTCCTCGATTCGATAAGCTCCTCGGTGAAGGGCTTCCATGACTCGGTAGGGCCCCTCCCAGTTGGGTGATAACTTTCCTCCCTCCGTTGGCCTCGAGACCTCAGCCTTCCGGAGGACCAAGTCTCCAGGACGAACACTTGGGGTCTAACGCGGGCATTGTAATACCTTGCCGCTTTCTGATGATAAGCGGCCATCCTGATCCACGCCTGATCACGCGTCTCCTCGATGAGGTCCAAGTTGGCCCTCAGTTGTGCTGAGTTGTCCTCCTCATTGTAGGCTTCCACCCGAGGACTGGGGACCCCGATTTCCACTGGAATGATGGCCTCGGACCCGAAGACAAGACTGAATGGAGTTTCGCCGGTTGAGTCCTCGGAGTTGTATGGTAGGCCCATAGGATATGGGAAAGTTCTTCCATCCATCTCCCTTTGAAGTCATCGAGCCATGTCCGAATCCCCTGAAGGATAGTACGGTTAGTTACCTCTGCCGCCCCGTTGGTCTGTGGGTGACCAACAGAGGTGAATCTTTAGTTGATTCCTAACTCAATACAAAATTCTCTAAAGGGGGCATTATCAAACTGTCGGCCATTGTCTGTGATGAGAGTGTTGGGAGTCTAAAACGGCAAATTGTAGACTTCAGAAGAAGGTTCTCACTCTTGCTTCGGTTATTTTGGCTAGAGCTTCAGCTTCTACCCATTTGGTGAAATGATCGATAGCAACCAACAAGAACTTTCGCTGATCGGAGGCAGGGGGAAATGGTCCCAAAATATCCATCCCCCACTGGGCGAAGGCCAGGGAGAGATGGGGCTCAGATGAGAAGTGGGCTGCCGCTGGATGTTGGCGTGCTGTTGGCAACTGTCACACTTTCATACTAAGTCGGTCGCATCTTCCCGCATGGTGAGCCAATAGTAGCCTTGACGGAGGGCTTTATACGCCAGCGCTCTGCCTCCCAGATGGTTCCCGCATGCGCCTTCGTGAATCTCACGGAGGATGTAGTCGGCCTCGGTGGGACGACACACTTGAGGAGGGGATACAAGAAGGACCTCCGATACAGGCGTCCATCCATTATTAGAAATTTGGAAGCTCGCCACTTGAGGAGTTTAGCCTCGGAGGGGTCATCGGGAAGGATACCATCGGTGAGATACTGGACATAAGCGTCCATCCAGGTCGTTCTTGGCCGATGGGCAATGCTTCCTCCTCAGTCTCGATGCTTGGGTCTTCCAAATATTCTACATACGTCCTTCCCAGGGATCCATCGACCGTCGTGGCCAACCAGGACAGCATGTCGGCTGGCGTTCTCTTCCCGGGGATTATAGCTGACATAGAAATGAGCAAAGAGGAGAGACTGTGATTGGACCTTGCTCAGGTATCAGGACATGATGGGGTCCGAGCCTCATACACCCCAGTGATTTGCCCCAAGACGAGTTGGGAGTCGGTGTATGCTCTGAGACGCTCTACTTCAAGTTCTTTGGAAAGCCTCATCCGGCCAATAAGGCTTCGTACTTGGCTTGATTATTCATGGCAGGGAAGAGAAAGCGGAGAGCATACTCGATTGCTACACCATCGGGTCCGGCAAGAATGAGTCCGGCGCCGCTTCCTTGGGAGTTTGAGGCCCCGTCCACGTGAAGAATCCAATCCCTCCTTGGATCAGTGGTCGGCGCCTCCCAGGACTTTGTCGGGGGCTCCCTGACCTGCTCATCGGTCCAAGTGCATTCGACCAGGAAATCCGCCAAGACCTGGGACTTCATAGCCGACCTCGGTCTGAAGGTCAGTTCGAATTCTCCTAACTTGAGTGCCCACTTTTCCAGCCGACCGAAAGTGTCAGGGCAAGATAAGATCGTCCTCAGAGGCTGGTCCATCAGTACCATGATTGAGTGGGCTTGGAAGTAAGGCCTGAGACGTTGAGCCGACACTATTAGTGTGAAAATAATTTTTTCGATTTTGGCGTACCTGGTCTCGGTCATGAAGCACTTTACTGGTGTAATACACCGGCCTCTGCATTCCTTCAAGGTCTATTCGGATGAGGATGAAACTGACTGCCTCCTAAGAAGCAGCCAGGTACAAAAAGAGATCCTCCCCCTCCACAGGTTTCAACAATAGCGGTGGAGTCGACAAGAAATTCTTCAGTTCCTCGAAGGCCCTTTGGCAATCAGTCGTCCACTCAAAGCCGTTGACTTTTCGTAAGGCCTTGAAGAAGGGAAGGCATCGCTCAGCCGATATAGAAAGGAAACGACTCAGAGCTGCTAGCCTTCCGCTCAGATGCTGGATTTCCTTTTTATTCACCGACGGCCTCATGTCTAGGATGGCTTGAATCTTATCCACGTTTGCCTCTATTCCTCGTTGCATCACCATGAACCCCAGGAACTTGTCCGCTGTGACTCCGAAGGCACACTTCCAAGGGTTCAACCTCATTCGAAACCGACGAAGATTGCTGAAGGTCTCCATCAGGTCAGATATGTGGTCTTTGGCTCGGATGCTTTTGGTCAGCATGTCATCATGTATACCTCCATATTGCGTCTGATCTAACTTTCGAAGACTTTATTCATCAACCTCTGATAGGTAGCCCTGACATTTTTCAGTCTGAAGGGCATGACTTTATAGCAGTAGATTCCTTTCTCGGTCACGAATGATGTAGCCTCCTCATCTGACGGCTCCATTTGATCTGGTTGTACCCCGAGAAGGCATCCATGAAACTGAGAGTCTTGTGGCTGGAGGTGGCATCCACCAACTGGTCAATTCTGGGGAGCGGGAAGCTGTCCTTGGGGTAGGCCTTGTTGAGGTCGGTGAAGTCGATGCACATCCTTCAGCTTCCATTGGCTTTCCGAACCATCACCACATTGGCCAACCAGTTGGGGTAATGGACCTCCCGAATGTGGTCAGCAGCAATCAGTTTGCGGATCTCCTCGTTGATGGCTTTCTGTCACTTGGGGGCAAAGCTCCTCTTATTTTGCCGGACCGCCCTACAGTTGGATTTAATGTTAAGTTTGTGAGTGATTACCTCCGCCGGTATACTTGGCATGTCGGTCGGCGACCATGCGAAGATATCGGAGTTGGCTCGGAGGAAACCAAGGAGTCGGCTCCTCGCCTCCTCAGGAAGAAAGGCTCCGATTTGGACGGTTCTCATCGAGTCCTCTCCTAGGGGGAAAGTCAATAGATGCCCCGCCGGTTCTCCCCTCTTCTCAGCTTCTCTCGGGTCTATCAACTCAGATCGGCGAATTGTCGGCCATCTGAGGACTAGGGGCCATGTGGTAGCAAAGGGGCGTTGGACTCCTTTCCCCCCGCATCTCCCCGATCCCATGACGGGTGGGAAATCACACAAGTAATCTCTTCATCAAGATAATGGTGTCAATAGATTTAGGCCCGGCCTCCCGAGAATGGCATTGTATGCCAAAGGGACTCTTACCATCAGAAACTTCATGAAGATCGTACTCTGGCAGGGTGGGGTCCCGGCCGTGACGGGAAGAGTAATTCTCCCTCAACTGTCACTGAGTCTCCGGTGAAGCCTACGAGAGGCATCGTCACCGGCCGAAGGGAGTCCGAAGGCAAGTTCATACAAACAAATGCTTCATACGTCAAAATATCAGCTGAGCTTCCACTATCAACTAATATTCTTTTTATAGGATGTTTAGCAATCGTCATAGACACGACGACGCTTTCATCATTTGGGTTATTTACCCCCTCTAAATCCTTTTCGGTAAAAGGATTACAGGACTATCTCTCTTACCCCCCGAGGTCTTTTTGAAGTGCCACCCGCTTCCCAGGAGACCATCGCCACGGTTTTCTCGGTCGGGGCATTGTCGACATTGGCTTGCTGAGCTGGTGGTGCCGACGGGCCCAGCGCTGCTGGATTCCCTCTTCGGACAAATTGATCGAGATGACCTTGCTGGATGAGCTCCTCTATAGCCCTCTTTATCTGTCGACAGTCTTCCATGCCGTGGTCGTGATCTCGATGAAAATGGCAATACAGATTTTTGTTGCGGGGAACTCCAGGCTTCAAGGATGCAGGACGCTTGAGATAGGATTCACCCTCGATTTCCATAAGAATGTGAAAAATCGGGGCTGATAGAGAGGTGTAACGCTCACCTACAGGGGCGAAAGTCGTGGCTGATTGTCTGGCCGATGAGACGGATCGGGCTTCTTTGCATGAGACCCACCAGACTCTGCTCGGGCTTGCTTTTTGCTGGGGCCCTCATTAGTTTCCCGCCGAGAGGAGTCGGCCTCATCAGCGCGGATGTATTTTTGAGCTCGACTCAGTAGCTTCGCATACGAACTCGGGGGCTTCTTGTCCAATGAGTACGCGAAGCGGGAAGGACGAGTCCACGCTTCAAGGCCAAAGTGGCCACCGAGTCATCAAGATGATAAACCTTCATTGCCGCCTCTTTGAAGCAGGCAACGAAGTCCCAAGAGTCTCTCCACTCTTCTTCAGATTGTAAAGAGGCTGTCGGCCACCCGAGGGATCCTTCGGCTCATGTCGAAGTGGGCGAGAAAAGCTTTCTCCAATTGTCGGAATGAACTGATACTGCGGGAGGTAAACGGGAGTACTAAGCCCTTGCAGCCTTTCGTAGAGTGGCTGGGAAGGATGCATAAAAGAGCATCCGATGCCCCCTAGACTTGTATGTGCACCTTATAACTTTCCAGATGGTCCAAGGGATCGGTAGTGCCATCATAGGGATCTAGCTGAGGAAGGCGGAATTGGGAAGGGACGGGTTCTTCCATGATCCACCTACTCAGAGGAGGGCGGCTGTCGTACTTCACCTTCGATTGACTTGTCAGTCATCGGCTGAGCTCCTCCAAGCGCCGGTAGCGCTCCTCCAGTCGCTTCTCCGCGCGGAGGTGGATCCTCTTGCCAATGGACTCTTCCCCTGATGAAGTAGAGAGAGGATGGGGAGAGGGATAGCGTCGACGGGCTACATCCTTCCCTGGGGCCTTGTCCCGGGATCGCCGGGGAGAGGGACGTCGGAAGATTTCCTCCCCGTGGGGGCGTCTCGACGACGTGAGCCTCCCATCGGGGGTGTCGCCCATGGTGGACTGTTGACTGGGCTGTGCTGCAACTTCTCCCAAAGACTAGGGTTGTAGTAGAGGTTGAGCGGCCGCGATTGTTGTTGAAGTTTATGGATCACCGCTGCAAGGGACCGTACCTCCTAAGCGAGGGCGTGACCCTATCACCTTGGTGTGGTGGAAGGATGAACCGGCGGGAGGGCCTCCGGCTGCTCGCCCTCACCTGCTACTCCCCAGCCAGGCTAGTGGAAGCTTCTTGAGCACGGGTTACCACCATTTCTTCTTCTGGTTAGGAGGAATGGGGGGTTGTAAATTGGAGCTCACTGGTTCGCATTTGTTACTTTCTTCTCTACGCACTGCATCCCGCCCCCCTACCTGGTGCGCCAATCTGTTGCTGCCAAATCACTTTTGAGAGGAGCGTCAGGTGACAGAAATGCTTCGCAGGCCTTCAGAGGAATGACAGGGACCACCTCCTTCAGCCGAAACCTGCAAGAAAAGTCGGACCGGTGATTCCGGTGGGGACCCTCCGACGCTCAAGTCAGCGACTTGGAGAACAGGATCTGAATGAGAGAGTAGAGATTGAGTTCTTCTCCTTGAGGGTTGGGGCCTTTATATACCTGTTTGGGGGATCCCTCTTACCCTTCGTTCATCACAGTCGGATCATTTTTTGGATGGTTGTTGATTTTTGGTCTTCAACGTGCCGCAAAGGACGGGTAGTGGGGTTGAACGTGGATGGCCACATCCGCCGTTAGTGGGGCAAGGGGAGGCACGTTTATTGGACATGTTGCCAGGCATGTTCGTGGCAGAGTAACCCACCATCCTTGGGGAAGTGGGCCACGCAGCTTGGTCGAGGGGGCGCTATGAGATCAACGGATAACTGAGTTTCTCCTAGGCCAAGGAGAACCGTCACCGAAGCCGATGCCGAGGCCGACGCCGAAGTCGACGCCGAGGCCGAGATGGGCCGAGGCTGATGCCAGGGCCGACGTCGAGGCCGAGATGGGCCGCGGCTGACGCCGAGGCCGAAATGGGCCGCGGTCGTCACCAAGACCGAGATGGAACGAGGCCGATGCCGAGGCCGAAATGGGCTGCAGCCGTCGCCAAGACCGAGATGGGCCAAGGCCGATGCAGATGCCGAGATGGGCCGTGATCGACGCCGAGGCCGAAATGGGCCGCGGCCGTCGCCAAGACCGAGATGGGCCGAGGTCGACGCCGAGGCCGAAATGGTCCGCGGCCGGGATGAGCCCAATGCCAAAGGGTTGAAATTCGCCAAACCGTGCGACATAGGGTTCGTGGTCCCTTCATCTTGTGGATCATGTGGCCTAATCAGCCACATCAGTAAGGATAGAGGTAGAGATGGATCTAAACTAACATTGATAGAAATAATTAAAAAAGATATGACTATTTATAATTTGAATGTCGACTTGGCCTTGAATAGAGCAGAGTGGAGGAAGCAGATTCATGTAGCCGACCCCATGTAGTTGGGAAAAGGCTTAGATGAGTTGAGTTGAGAGTTGATATATATATATATATATATATATATATATATATGAAAAAAATAAGCTCATAGATTGACAGTGAAAGAATGTATTTGCATGGAGACAACTACTCTCTCTCTCTCTTTGTGTGTGTGTGTGTGTGTGTGAGAGAGAGAGAGAGAGAGAGATATGGAAGGACTTCAAACTTAATGGTCAAGAGGCATGATACATCCTTTGTTCTAGTTGTTGTGTTGCTTTCATTTCTCACATCTTACGAGCAAAAGCGAGAGGAGGTGGATTCATCTAAGGATGGAATTTTTCATAAGTGATGCATAGAATGAAGATTGAGAAAGGTGAAAATGAGTTGTATTGATTTCCCCATATTCTTCTCTAAGCTTTCCTTCTATGAAGTTAAACTTCCTTTTCTCCTTTAAGCAATTCATAATATCCGATCTCATGTGTCACATTTACTGATAGAAAACATGTCTATTTATATCAATAGATTAAATTTTTAGGCGAGGCAAAGCACACGTTGTTGGGTGGCAGATGGTAGCTACCTAATTGATAAGACTGAGGCTAGAGTTATACTCTATATCCTTAAGACAAATTTGTTCCACAATGGTACTTACGGTCAGTATGACGATTGTCTTACATGATATAACAGTCTCCTTTTGATGAAAGCAGCACTACAATTCATCAAAAATTTTGAACCAAGAGTGCTACTCTCTTTTTAATGCACTATTGCTATACTACCCTAAGGAAAGTATGCAAATGCCTAAGAGAGGAAAGAACTAGAATTGATTCGGATTGAACTCAATTCAGAATGAAACAAATGCAAGGGTCTAGGGTCCTATTTATAGGTTTTAGGTGCCCTTTGGAAGCATCCTTTCGGAATTGATCTGTACCGTTAGATCTGATCGAATCCGATCAGCGGTCAGATCAATAAGCCTTTACGTGATGTGATAAGTCGATCCATGGCCGTAATACGAAGATCAGTCGATCAGATAAGCCAATCCATGTTCCGATATGCCTTTTCATCATCAGATAGGTGGTTGCACGGTTTTGATACGTTGTTTCAAGTTGACTTATCATAACGGTCCTATTTTTGGTTAGCTTCATAAATAATTAAGTCCATATATAAATAGCATTATCATTTTTTAATCAATATCCTTTAATAGTTTAATATTTACTTTGTAATGTAAAAATATATTTTTATATGTATTTTTTAATTTTCTATTAAAATAAAAAGATAATACGTTTTTATACATAAAATAATTATTTATCAACATTATCAATCAAAAATCTAGAAGAAAAGGTTTTCTTACCTGATATGGAAGATCTAAAGATGCTAACAAATAATCATTTTTGAAAAATAAATATGCCTAAGTTATATGTGTGTATGCTCGTGTATATTTGACTTGGCTATACCCAAGGAGATTATTGATATAGAATTAGTCAGATCTATATTTAACCACATGAATCTCACGTCAGTGATTGAAATCACATATGTAAGCCACTGTTTCTAAAAGATTTGCATACAAAAATTATATAATTTAAAGATTCTAGCCAAGATTAAATCTACATTGGATTATATGCATCCTACATCAATGATCGAAGCTATTGTATATATCTACTATCTTTAAAACATCCGCAATTAAAGATTATATGATGTGGAGTCCTATAACTCATGCATCAAGTGGTTAAACAAATTTGATAGTTTAAATAAATAAAATAATACATATTTTTAACCTATTTGATGTATCGATTAGTGGCCTCCAAATTTTATGATATATATTAAGAGAGATTAACTTAGCTATACTCAAAAGAATATCCACTTAGATCTTATCAGGATTAGATTTGCATGATGGATATTTTATATCAATGATTCAAGTAGTTGAAGTGATCTACCCCTTTTAAAATGCTTGCACATCAAAATCCATATGCCTTAAAGACCATTAGCCCAACTATCAAATGGCTAAAATATATCTATAATTTCTTTGTTTTGTCTAGGCTCTTTGATTTTTGAATTAGTTGATGCATGAACCAAGAATCTCAAAATTACATAATTTTTTATGTTTAAATATTGTAAAAGCAATAAAGCACATCTAATGGTTGGGATGTCAGTGTTGGAAGTACTTGATTTAATATAGAATCAATCAGTGGTTGTTTCACTTGAATGCAGCTAAATCAAGTATTCTTTGTTGACTCATTATTCAATGGGTAAGTTTCATAAAAAAGTTGATCAATTTTTTTTGTGACTAACTTACCCATATTCTTTTACTCTAGTCAAGGAAATGAGTTGGGTGAGTCAAATTTCGATATAAATCATTGACCCATGAAACAAAGGAAAAGATTTATCCGAGACATGAAATAAGTTAATTTCCTAGGGACTAGGTAAAATGTTTTTTTATTATTTTAAAAATATCTCTATTTTCTTTCATGACTCTTACATCCTCCCTTCATTTGTTGCAAGCTTCACTTAATTTTTACCTAAAAGATTGGTGGATGTTGCAAGGTAAATATATTTTTTCTCTCTTTATATTTTCATTAATTTTCTTTACATCATCATTTTTTTTCTTTTCTTGACTTTTACATTATTGCAGTATTTAGCCGCCTTCAACAAAGTCGAAAAGAAGATCTTTATCCTTATGCACGATCTTATATACCACTGCCACCTCATGCCATTCAGTATGAGAAGGATGGGATTAATTACAATTGGTAGCATATCGTTAATATGCAAAATAGATGTAAAAGTATAATAAGTATTATAAAAAGATAGATAGACCCGTGTAAGTTATCCTACAAAATTATAATATAAAGGAATATAAAAAATAGATATTAAAGTTATTTGTTAATGTACAAAAGAATATCAGCTTTTTTAATTTTTTAAATATTATATGGATGACACTTTAAAAAAAAAAATTGTAGATTGTGAAGCAACCTTAATGCTTCTTAAATAAGCTTTACATATACAGAGAGCCTAAGTTGACTATACTTAAAAGGTTCTTTATTAATAATAAATTATTAATATGATTAATTTTTTAAAAATATTTAAATACGTAAAGTCATGTGATTATCTAATGATATGTATATTATCTAAAACTTTTAAGTCATATAATTGTATATATATATATATATATATATAACTAGATTAGAGCCAGAGAAGGGATTTGTTGCCAGCGTGCACGGCTCCTTCGGGCCCTGAATTAAGTTGTGCGTTGTGCGGTCTGATCGGCTTAATCGCCACGCGATCCGTATCCACCGTCGCCGGGCCCTATCCCCTTAGCCTGCTTTGTCGCCTTCCATCCCTGACCGCTTCGCTCGAAGCCTTCGGTGCTATCCTTCGATCTCTCGCTCCCTCTTCCTCCTCCACCTTCCGATATGTTTAAAAAGTGAGCTCTCTCGTAAGATTTTAGGGCATCTTTTATTTTTTAAAAAATTATCTCTAAGCTAAGAAAAATCTTTCTTTTGTTTTTCCGTCTTCAGTACTTTGAGAGATTTTTTTTCTCCATATATTGGGTGATCTCTATGAATTCTTCTGATTATGTTTTTGTTGGTCAATTAATTTTCCCAAGGTTTTATTTAAAGTTAAATTCAAATGTGGACGCTTCTAGGGTTTCAAATCCTGATTCTTTTTTCATCTCTTTAACAATTCTGTCATGTTTGTATATAATCCTTTGCGAGAAAATATATTCGATTCCTGTGTCAGATTGGATCGTGGGAGCTGGATATCGGCAGCATAGTTTGCTCCCAGTATGTAATGGCCAATTGTTATAGTGAGTTAATTCTAAACGTAATTTTAGTTAAAAATGCAAAATTTAGTTATTATATGAGATATCGTTTATAGGAAAGAGTTTGGATGTCTTGGAATGTGAATAAAATCAGCACCGGACTGCAAGATGCCTTAGTAAGTTTTTCATTATGTATTGTAGATCAGCAGGTGATATCAGGGTAGAATTTGGACTTAAAATCTTGTTTCTATCTGTCTTTGCCGTCAATTATATGATATGAGATGGCTTATCTTGTCCAAGGGACCATTCTGCGTCTGAGAGAACGTTGCTAGGGAACTTGAAACTGCAGTATATGGAGTGGCGGAGTGTGGATTAAAGCGAACAGCTGTTGTTAGCGCAAAGATGAGGGCTCTGATGTGAATAATTTGAGATCTTAGAAGAAAATTGTGAATTTTATGTGCAAAGGGAAGCCAATGCTTTGACTGAGAGCAAGAGGCAGAAAAAGTGATATCATGTGTTGCAGATATGATAGGAGAATTGGCATGGAGAGAGCATTGAAGAATTGAACTGCATACATGCATATAACAAAATGATGTGTGCATTGGATTTGTGGTAGCTAATCTAAGAAGTTAAGGATGAGGAGGGAAGAGTTGATTTGTCAAAAGATGCTGGTGATTGCTCAATCATAATGTTGCATTCTTGTTTGAGATAGATTTATTGAACATACTAAATTAAACTCTCATGATCTCTTATGTGGATGATTTGAGAAAACTGATTGGGGGTAAAAAAAAAATACCTTCAAGTTTATGTTGTTAAGCGGATGAACAGATTATTATATGCTATTTCTTCTTGGGATGGGTGGTTAGGAAGAGATAGGGTGACTTTTTGGGGCTTTGAGCAGGCATTTAACTGGGACTAATTCTTTAGTGTGTTATGGAGTTAATGAAGGTCGTAAAAGTAACATTGAGAGACTATCTAAGCCTCTTACTTTATTTAATTGCCAGTGATTCATTATTATGTGGGGTGACTGATGAGGATGAAGACTATTTCAGATTTACCTTCGTGAAGAGATTATTGAGAGGATTCCCCCAAAACACGGTAGAAATTGTGATTGTTGCGGAGAGTGTGGGTGGAAAGCCTGCATTAGTTAATTTTGAAATATGATGGTTTTCTTACTTTATGACATAGAGTGTTGGGCAATATTGAAACAACATATGAATAAGTATAACATAAATGTATATATTAAGATGAATATATGGTAAAAATTTAAAAGATAGAATTATAAATAAACATATAAGAGAAATAATAGAAGTCCCAATTGAAGATAAATGAGAGAAAATTGATTACGGTTGTTTGGACATATATATATATACAATGTAGACCTTTAGATACTTCAGTTAGAAAGAGCGATCATGATAGAGATTCTTATATTACCTTTATCAATGATGAGATAAACCATAATGTTGTCATTCCTATAGAACTTGCCTCTGAGGTTTGCAATAAAGGTGATGTGATTAAGAGATCATTCAGAGGAATCTTTCTATAGCACATCTTTGTGCTACATGATTGATCGTTGTCATTGGCGATCAAAAATAAAACCAACTCATTACTATAGCTAGTGATGAATCGGGATCGTATCCTCGGGGATCAGAGCAATTATTTCATGAAAAGAAATAAAAGAAAATTATTTATAGATGATTATATTTAGAATAGTGGTATTAAAAATAATAACTAATTAATTAACGAAATTAAGATAGCAGGAGAAGTAATTCAAGAATCCGAATCATTATGCACACAAGTTTTATTTTCTTTTCTTTATGTTGTAATAGCAATAATTTTTGCAGATTCAGAATTAGAATAATTTATCTCTTGTCAGACACGGACCGTATCAAGAGATCACGGTACGTCCGTTTAGAGTATAAACTATCTAATTATTTGCAAGGTTAGGGGTCTAATCTATTATATTATGATCTACCTCTCTTAGGCACATACCGTATCCTGAGATCACGGTACGTCGATAGAGGTATAGGCCGTGTATGCCAGATTAAAACATCGATAAAAAAATAACTTAAAAGATATATGAAAGAAGAGCATGGTTTTTATTGCATAGAAATTAAGAACAAAAAAAAAGATAGAACTTGGTTACAGGTTTCATCATTATCTCAAGTTGAAGGAATTTAGCCACGCATTGTTGTCGCCAGCATCCCCTCCATAATTTTCCTTTCCTAGGCCTAAATACAATGATCTAAATAAAATAAAAATAAAAAGAACTTTGGCGAAAATCCTCCTTGACTGCTACCTGAGGTCCTCCTTTTATAGAGCTTGTCTAAGACTTCCTTGTAGTCAAAGTTGGAGTCAATCGGGCTCAAGATCGTTTAGATATCGTAAGAAAACTCAGCCATACGTTCAACATCACCTGCCTTAGTTTGCACCAAAAATCATGTGAAATCATCTCTTTCTTCATTTTGGGCAAATAGAGCCCTGATTTGAGTGCGTGTGCATCGTTGGACTCCACAAATCGAGCTTTTTCATCTATAGGTTCCTTTTCTGCAAACATCCATAAAAAGTATCAATTTTTAATACATTTAAAGTATTTAATATTTATTTAATGGTTAAATTAGGATAATGAATAAACTTATCACACCCCCAACTTAATCATTGCTAGTCCCTTAGCAATGTAGTTAAAATAAAATCATGTGTCGCTAAGATTCTCTTTTGCAAAATTAAATCTAGGCTTAAGGTTGAAAGAAGCTAGCCAGTATCACTAACTAAGTATTGAGTTTTTGAAGTAAATTTTGCAGTTAGAACTATCAGAAACTTTTTTAGAGTTATCCATAGATCTACAACACTTTTGTGTTTGTGATGGCTAACTTAGCATTTCGATACTAGTTTGTAAGGAACAATGGTATTTTCGCTTATCACTTATTTTGGTCAATTTTCTGTACATCCTCAAATTAAGTACATGATCTGAGGTAGCTTTTACATTGCCTGATATATATATATATATATATATATATATATATATATTATTATTATTATTTTAGCGATATCTTCACATTGCCCACTTTTTGATGCGAACAATACTTAGGCGAAGGTGCTTGATTACTCGATGAAAAATTAATGTTTAGACTTGTTTTTTTATTTTATATATACATATATTTTTTTTTTTATCAGGCAGTAGCTCTTTCCTTAAATTTAAGTTTTTATCATTGAGGTGTATATTAATTACCAATTTTCAGTAATAATTGAATCTTCAATTGACCTTACAACTAATACCTAGTTTACCTCGTTAATGTGCATATGCAATGGAAGTGCTAATAGCCTTTAGATGACCTGAGTAGGCTGCTAAAAGTCTGACCAGGTAGTCTACTCCTTAGCTCGCTACAGTAATTAGCCAATACTTTCTAACTCTATTACCTTTTCCTAGTCATTTTTGCTCAAAAATTTCTTTCATGGCACATGATTTAAAAAAATTTGAAATTTTAAAAAAATGTCAAGGTGTTTTCAAAATATTCTTCAAAAAGGTTTACCTTACCCCCCAACTTAATTTTCATTATCCTCAATGGAGTAAGGAAGAATAAAAAAAGAAGAAATACCACTTGGACGAGATATGCCTCGTGTAATATTAGGAGTGACCATGCAGAGTAGTCTCTTATTTCTAGAAATAAAAATCACTAAAATAAAGTAGAACATAAAAATTTTGGGTTGCTTCCCAAAAAGTGCTAAGTTTAACATCTTCAGCCAGACGTCATGGCTCACTTTGATTACCATTGTCAAGGAGTTTGATGAACTCTTTCCTTACTGCTTCCTTCATGGTTGGTTTAAGTTTTCTTTGGGGGTCTTTATAGGCTTAGTTTTCTCCTTAAGTGAATCCTATGTTGAACGATCGAGGGCTAATCCCTTCTATGTTAGCCATGGTCCATCCTAACGCTTCTTTAACGCTTCTTTATTCTCATTCAATAGTTTTCCTTCTTGTGAGGAGTTTAGGTCGGTTAAAATAATCACAGACAGGGTTTCTGATGGACCTAAGTATGTGTAGTTGAGATGCTTGGAAAGTGGTTTCAGTTCTAATTTGGGTGCTTTCTTTATTGATGGTTTGGGTAATGGTTCAGGTACTTTCTCTAGTGGTTTAGTTGAAAGTTTCCATCTTGATTTTTCATAATATAGCATCCTCATGAATTTGCTCCCCATCTTGGTTTATGCAGATTTATAGGTCAAGTTCTTCGTCACTAAGGTCAATTGAATCATAAACAGTATCGTGAACATAATTTAAGTCGCTCGTTTGATGTGTATTGGTAAGATTGAAATATTAAGATCAATTGACATATTTTCAAAGGAAAATTTCATTAATCCATTTCGGCAATTAATTAGGGCATTAGCTGTGGCAAAAATGGTCTACCTAAAATCACTGGGATGTGGCTCTTTGGGTTTGTCACCGGTTTAGTTTCTAAAATCACAAAGTCCATCGGGTAGATAAAGTTACCAACTTTGATCAGTACATCCTCTATTATTCCCTTGGGTACTTTCAAAGAGTGATCTGCTAGTTGTAGGGTCATTTTTGTAGACTTTAGTTCTTCCAACCCTACTTGCTCATATACAAAGTATGGCAATATATTAACACTTGTTCCTAAGTCTAATAGAGTCCTATTTATGAGGGTGTTCCCCATAATGTATGAATAGTGGGTGACCCTAGATCTTTGTATTTCACTAGCATGTGGTTTGATAGGTAAGAGCTCACACTGGCTGCCAGGAAGGCTCTTTTGGATACATTAGTGGTTTTTTTTGGTACATAGATCCTTAAGAAATTTGGCATAGCTGGGACCTGTTGGATCATGTTCAATAAGGGGATGTTCACTTTAACTTGCTTAAAAATCTCCAAAATCTTATCGAATTAGGCTGAATTTCGATTGGACTTAAGTCTATTTGGGAATGGTGCTACAATCCTAATTTTTGGTTTATCTCCTTTTGATATGGCTCAGCTGGTGGGTTGGGCATTACATTAGACTCTGATGCCTCAGGTGTTTCGGGCTGACCCAGCTCAATAAGTTGTTCAAGTGGTGGGACTTTTAATTCTTCTTCTTCATATGTATTCATTGGTTATCTATTTGTTTCCCAGATCTTAATGTATGAATGATACTTAGTTGGTTAATCTGGGCTCTTTGTTTTAATCCTTGGATGTTTAGGTTCCTAGGGTTAGCTTTGGGCTGACTCGATAGCTTACCCCATTCTCTTTCACTGAATACTGTGGCTAGTTGACCTATCTAGGTTTTTTAGTTTTGTAATGGATTGTGTGTGTGAGTGAAGGAGTTAAGTATTCATTTCTAGCCCTTTCAATGCTTGTAACACCTTCTCTTCGAAACTAGGATCATAATTCTTTGGTGAAGGTTGAGTACTTGGATATTGGGAATACGACATGCTTCTGAATTGAGTCTCCTGGTGGTTAGGCCTAATTGATGTTGGACTGATTATAGGTTGGGGTTTCCACGAAAAATTTGGGTGATTTCATCAGCTAGGATTGTAAGTATTCGAATATGGATCATTAGCCATTCGGTTTTGGGTTTGGTGGGCTTGCTCCTAAACAAGCTCAGAAAATTGGTATGCGGCTGGACATTCACCTATAGAATGGACCAGACTCGAACAGATTGTACAAACCTCATGTAATTGAGTAGATGGGGAAGATGTATTTTCAACATATAGAATTTGGTCAAATTTCTGGGGCAATTCATCTACCTTAGTATAGATATCTATAGAATGACTTATTTCATATATTCCACCTCTTTTAGGTCCTACAGGAGGGTCTACAAGCAGACATGTGATGTAATGAATTCTCACTCAATGTCTCAAAGAGTTGTCAAGCTTCATGTTCATTTTTCAACATAAATGTCCCATCACATGAAGCATCAACCATTTATCGGTGCTTTTCTGATAAACCATCATAAAAGCACTGGATCAGTTGCCATTTGGGTATGGCATGATGCGAATATTTTTTAATCAATTCTTTTAATCTCTCTATGTCTCGTGAAACATCTCTCCATCTGTTTGGAAAAAACTTGCTATGGCTTTTTTAATTTGATTAGTTTTTTCTATAAGAAAGTATTTCTTGAGAAACTCTCTCTGAAGATGGTCCAGGTTGAAATTGTTACAGTATCTAACAATTTAACCAATATTTGGCCTTGTCCTTGAGAGAAAATGGGAACAACTTAAGTCTAAATCGTCAGAAAAATTTTGAATTTTTACGGTTGAACAAATCTTGAGAAACTCATCTAGATGTCTGTAAGGGTCCTCATTTGCAAGTCCATAAAATGAAGGTAACATTTGAATCACGCTTGACTTGATCTCATATTGAATGGCCTCCACTTGAATGCAAGAGAGTAGATATACTTTAAAGGAGTGAAATACTCCTTTAACTGGTGGTGGATCATTTTCGTTATTAGGGTCCATAATTCTAAGTCTGCTTGCTCTAAAGGTTTTTTCTATCTCAAGATCTAAGGGTACAAGATCGGGTTGTAACGATCGGCGATCAAGCATACACCTTATCGGTGTACTCTAAAGCAAACAGTAATTCGGTTTTTTTTTAACTAATGTAATAGAAGAGAAAGGAGAATATTTTAAAAAAATATCCTAAAAGATTCCTAGAACTAAGAGCAATGAAGAATACTTTAATTAGGATTTAATAATTATTAGCAATCAAGTTAACAAAGATTAGACTATCTACTCTAGGCTTAACCTAGATTTAGATAGCTCCTAACTTCCAAGACCGCCTTGGAGCCCTCAAGTCAAAAATTAACTGATCAACTAACTAGTTAAGGATAAGGTCAGTGGGGGTCCCCCGTTGCTACTAGGTAAGCGAACGGATCAATTAAATAACCATTTTTCTTTCCTTTTCTAGACACCAATTAATCAGTAATCCCAACCTGGTCCAACTCTTTCGGTGCCTTGTCCTATTGAGCTCGAGTTCCTTAGGGGCTGACGTCTAGTTAATTTTAGAGTTAAAGGCTTGGGTTAATGCAAAATAAAGGATGTGTTTGTAGGCCAAGGAAGGGTGATCAACTCCCCACCTTATTTTGATTAGGGGTTTGTACCCTTAAAGTTAATTATGAAAATGCTATGCAACAAGTAAATGTTTAAACAAGTTAGAAAGTTTTTAAAGTTTATTATTTGTTTCTTTAAATTAATTAAGTTAATTGAAAGGAAAAGTTTATTAGGTTAAAAGTGGATTTGTGATCAGAAGGAAAGTAATTTTTTATGGTAAAAAATAAAAAATCTAATAATTAAGGCAACTAAAAAAAAAAAGCTAGAAAAAGCAATAACTATTTAATAAAAAGATTTTTTTACTCTTTTTTATATAGAAGCATGAATAATAAAAAAAAAATAAAAAAAATCAAAAATAAGAATAAAATTAATAAAAAATTTATGGTATTTTTTTTTATTTTTTTTTGTAAACTAATCATGCCTGGATCCTCGGCAATAGCGCCAAAATTTGATCGCTGTCGTTAGCGGAAAAAATAAAACCTACTCATTACTATAGCCAGTGGTGAATCGGAATCGTATCCTCGGGGATCAAGGACAATTATTTCATAAAAGAAATAAAAGAAAATTATTTGTAGATGATTATATTTAGAATAGTGGTTATTAAAAGATAACAACTAATTAATTAACAAAATTAAAATAGCAGAGAAGCAATCCAGGAATCCGAATCCACCATGCACATAGGTTTTATTTTCTTTTCTTTATGTTGTAATAGCAATAATTTTTGCAAATTCAGAATTAATAATTTATCTCTTGTCAGACACGGACCGTATCAAGAGATCACGGCACGTCCGTTTAGAGTATAAACTATCTAATTATTGCAAGGTTAAGGGTCTAATCTATCATACTACGATCTATCTCTTTAGGCACGTACCGTATCCTGAGATCACGGTACATCGATAGAGGGTGTAGGCCGTGTATGCCAGATTAAACCTCGATAAAAAAATAACTCAAAAGATATATGAAAGAAGAGCATGGTTTTTATTGCATAGAAATTAAGAACAAAAAGAAAGATAGAACCTGGTTACAGGCTTCATCATCATCATCATCATCCCAAGTTGAAGAATCTAGCCACACATTGCTGCTGCCAACATCCCCTCCATAATTTTTTTCCCTGGTCTAAATACAATGATTTAAATAAAAAAAATAAAAAGAACTTTGGAGAAAACTCTCCCTTTTGACTGTTGCCTGAGGTCCTCCTTTTATAGAGCTTGTATAGGGCTTCCTCCTAATCAAAGTTGAAGTCAATCGGGCTCAAGATCGTTCAGATATGTGAGAAATCTTCTTAGCCATCCGTTCAACATCACCTGCCTTAGTTTGCACCGAAAATCATACGAAATCATTTCTTTCTTCTTTTTTGGGCAAGTAGAGTCCTGATTTGAGTGCGTGTGCATCGTTGGACTCCACAAATCGAGCTCTTTTCATCTATAGGTTCCTTTTCTGCAAACATCCATAAAAAGTATTAATTTTTAATATATTTCAAGTATTTAATATTTATTTTAATGGTTAAATTAGGATAATGAATAAACTTATCAATGATTAAGAAAAATTTTTCGTCTGAGGAAGGGGATAGTCTGTTGTACATTCTAGCAAATTCTTAATCGAAGTTTTTATTTATAGGCTTAACCAGTCACATCTATGTGTAAACAGGAAAGCATAAATATATAAAAAATTGGAATAATTGAGCTGAAAGTCATTTAGATGGAGTATTGATAGCAGGATCATGGGATGGCTTCCTAAGCTTCAAGAAGCTTGGGGTGTCCAAGTCTGAGGTTAGCAAGGATGGTTCTGAATGTGGATTGTCCAATATCAAAGGCACTGTGCACCTTATTTTGTTTTTGCATTAGTCTTGATTCTTTTTGATGCATTCTTGGAATGCAATTCTTAGTCTGGTAGACAAATAATTAAAGACTTTAGTTTACCCACTACTTTTCATTATTAGGTTTGGGAACTACTCTTTGTGCAGAGAAGTGGTTCATCATGATCCAAAATGCCAACCCAAATAAATATTACATAATTTTTTTTGTTATGAATGTGTAATTAACTTTTAAGATCTTGCTCTATTGGAACCTCTGTTACAGCATTTGGATCATTAAAATTATGTCTTGTCTTGCAAAAATTCCTCTTTCTTGAAGTATGTCATTGATTAGCAACAAACAACTCTCACCTTGAAGGTTCTCTTTTGAAGACATATCTGCACAAAACCAAGTGAAAGCATCCGTACAACGGAAGATTCGGCAAAGTATAGCTGATGAGGTTTGTGTTTAATCTGAAAAGTAATCTTTGCCTTTTCACTTTGAACTTACTTCTCATTAGATGGAAGGAAAAGGTTTAGCTCTTGTTCATATGATTGATGAAATCACTTGTTTTGCAGTATCCTGCCCTTGAACCTCTGCTAGATGACATGCTTCCGAAGAAAACGCCTCTAATTGTTGCAAAATGGTTAGTCCAATCTTTCCTCCATTACTTACTTTTTCCTGAACACTATGATATATTGTTGATTACTGATGATTTATATGAAAGCAGTGGCAACTCTATTTGTTATGTGGTAGTTTAATCATGTTAAGAAGAGGATATCAGCACTTGAATTTGAATTGATAAAATAGTTTTTCCAGGATATATTTTTTTCCGGGTTGATTAGCTATTTTGGACTCTGATAATTATAATTAGCACTCATTTTTTTCACTTGTTATATCCATTTAACTATAGAGCAGCAAAACAAAATATACTTTCATTTGCAAAGTTGTCTTTAGGTGCCAAAATTGTCTACTGATACAAATGCATTTTATTCTCCCTTCAGCGTATATAGTTCCTCTTAAGTATGAATATCCTGTCCATCTCAGTGTCTTCACTAGCAAACAAGCCTTTCCTTTCATGCATAAGCAAATTAGTGTTATTAAGTTGTTCAAAACAAAATAGAAGAGGTTTAGATTCCTGCAACCTGATAAGGATGGTGAGAGCAACAAGGTGCATTTGGAAGAAACTAACCTGGAGCAACAATCTTCCATCTCCTCAAGTTTCTTATAAGAGAATAAATAAAAGTTTATGGTGTTGAGTTCCCTTCCTTAGGGTCCAAAATCATATATTCTCTCGTCCTCAAACTCAAGAATAATCCTATATTTCTTCTTTAAAGATGTCCACCAAAAAGCAAGCCGAAGAGCTCTCCAAGCTAACCACCCATCCTTTGTAAGAGGAAATTATGATCATTCCATTACATTAATTGAATTTATGAAAGTCATTGCCAATCAAAATTGTGATTTTAAACCTGCCAAAACTTAGGAGCTAAAGTGACACAAGAAAAGAATGCCTTATCATATTATCTGCTTCCTTGGTGTTCTCATTGGCTTTATTGAATTAAACTTTTGTTTCAAATGCCAGAGTGTGCAAATTATTGCATTGGTACCCAAGACAGGTTGACATGACACCTGTTGATATCTTTTTATTAATTTTTGGGTCAAAAGGGGGTTTCCAAATCCTTCTTTAATTTTTTTTTTGCTTTGCTACAGAGTGGCCTGTGTGCTAGCACAGCATGGCTCATACTTTATCTGCTAATTACTGGCAACCTCATGCCATTAGCACTTAAATCCTTGAATAGAACCTTACTTTGCTAATTTATGTTTGAAATCACATGGATAAAAGTAGGCCAAAAGAAAATTTGGTGCCAAGGAATATGGTTGCTGATTAGACTCTTCATGGTGTGATCTAGTCTCTTTTCCATCATAAAGGAACCTAAAGATGTTCTCCACTAATCAAAGTTGATGAAATTCCTTTGGACTATCCGGTGCTAATCTTTCCAAAGTCAATGCGGACAACCTAACAAATTCTTCTGTCATTCAAATTTTTCCAAAGTCAATGCGGACAACCTAACAAGTCAATGCATTTGGATGGGAAATAAGGAGGAATAAGAGTTTCTTGATCCACTTATTCCACCTCTTTTCGGCCAATTAATCATTCAAGCACATGGAATAAACCACTTTTTCAAGACAGAATGAGTATTTCTAACAATTGTTTAGCATAAATGCTTTACCTTTTCTCCTCTTAACCCATCTATCCCACTTAATATAGGAATAACTTATTTCAATAAAAAGGTGGAATAATTTGACTCCCCCTTCCCCCTCTAACTTCGACTTGCTCTAATGAAAAAGTTGAATAATAAAATGGTTGCTATTAAAATATGTCCTCAATAATTTCTGAGCTTCTTCTAGAAGTCTATCCTGCTATAAATCTTCACCTATCCCCCATGGCCAAATTCTGTTAGCTATTTTTTTTGCTTAATGTGGTTTATATCATTGTTATATTTTCTGCCTCTTCTATCAGTGTTCTAGATTCTCTTTAGTTGAACATTGCATGTGCATGCATGTGCACATGTGTGCTTAGCTGACTTTCCTTTTTTTCCTTTATAGTTTGCTTTATTCATCACAATTATACAAATGCCATTCCTTAAAATTTGAACTCACTAATCCCGAGATGTGACCATTATAATCGATCCACATATCATTGAAGTTTTTAACATCCTCAAAATAAACTATATAATGGAATAATGTATCATCAAAATATATTTATTGACCATAGTGCTTATATAAAAGTCCTCTTACAAGCTTAAACTTATCTACCTATGCATACTGTACCTCCAATGACGTCAACAGTCATGCAGAACTATGTTTTTGTTACTTCAATAATCACTCAATCCAAAAACAGCTATTATAGGGTTGAACCACTCCAACATCCTATACTAACACCAAACCATATCGAACCATCTCGTACCAACCATATTAGGGCCTTGCAGACTGCTTAACCAGTACGCCACCGATTTAGTATAGTATAAACCAAGATGGTACCAGTTTTTGGTACGAGAAAGCTTGATCCAAACATATTTCTCCAAGTACAAGAGGGCTACTACAGATTAGGTTTGTTTTTGTTAGCATATGTGCAACTTATTACGCAGCTTGCTTTCAATATTAGTATAAGTTGCATTCTAATCTGGATCATTGGTGCTAATGTAGAGTTGAGCAGCAGCATAAAGTTTTTTTCTTTAAACAAGGAAGTTTCAAATTAGGAATAAGATCAGATGAACATAATGTGAATCATAGAATGTAATGATGCATATCTGGTGGTGATGTAATCAGGATTTCCCTTTTAATGTGGCTTTCCAGCTAGATTTGTTTAGCAATTTATTAGTTATTTTGGAGTTTATTTTATGTCATCCCATGTATCTTACATTCTTGTCATGCTACTGGTCAATAATGTATGTTGTACAGTTCTGTATAAAGCGTTGAAAAATTTGCGTGGTAGACCATTTAAAACTTTTCTTGGCATCTTGAAACATTAAAGCTCAGCGTTAATTTTTGTAAGATTTCTTACTGAAAATGCCAACTCATTCTCGTCAATTTTGTTTATGCTACTTGTTTTCTAGCTGTTCATGCTTGCAATTATGAAAGTAGATCCACTACTTGATTGGACATTTTGATTAATTCATTTTTCTATTTATTTAGCCAAAATCATTTGAATCTTGTGGTGGTGAACAATGTACCGCTATTTTTCAATGTTCGAGATGGTCCATACATGCCAACATTGAGGCTTCTTCATCAATGTAAAGTATCTCCTTGGCTGTTATTCCTATATTTTTAAGTTTTGTACGAGGTTTGTTTCCAAGCTTTGCAATATATAAGGTTATTTTTTTTATGATTGTATTAATTTTTCTCTTTTTTTTGCTGTATTAAATAATTATGAGCCTATTAGTTTACACATATCAGTGGTTGTGAGTTGGCTGAGCAACAAACAAATTGTTGCATCATCCCTCATGGGAGACATAATCATTGAAAAGTGCACCTTGTTTGTGTCTCACTGATGCCTTAATATTGAGCAGTAGTCTAATTCTGTGTCTTTAGGTTCTCATCCATTTTCTTATTCTCTCTCAGATCCAGATATAATGAAAAAGTTTCAAGTGGATAGGGGAGCTATCAAATTTGTCCTCTCTGGTGCTAACATTATGTGTCCTGGTCTGACATCACCTGGTGGCACTTTGGATGATGAAGTAATGGAAGAAACCCCTGTGGTACAAGTTCTCTCTTGTAGCTCATAGCAAAAGTTGATATATATTTATATTGTAATTATAAAATATAAAATATAGTCCCTATGATTTATATTTGTATTGTAATTACAAAACATAACATTTAGTCCCTATGACTTCCACAAGTCAAGGTTGAGCTGGTCAACCCAGATATATCCGTTGCCAAGCTACTTCATAGAGTAGGCATTAGAACATATTGGTGAGAAGTTCAACTGTTCAGTGACTGGTTGATCTAGTCAACCATGATGCATCAGTTGCTAGGCTATATCATGAAGTAGCCATAGAATAAATTGGCATCAATTCTAACTGTTCAATGACTGGAAATTCTGGGTTATCACCTTCATATGTGGTATTGATGGAGCGTATCAACAAATAATATGTTATTGAATAGTTACTATTACAACCTACAAAGTGTTTATGTTTAAGTAGTCATGCATTCATTATAATACACTCAATTCATTATATGCATTACTTTTGTCTAAGTAATATATCTGTATGCTGTGATGTAGGGAATAATGCCTGATTTGCATAACTTCACAATTTTCAGGCCATAATGGCTGAAGGAAAACAACATGCTTTGGCAATTGGATATACAAAAAAGTCAGCAAGAGATATGTATGTTTTATCTTACATTGGATTCTTTTTATTTTCTATTGACTTTTTAAGTAGTAGTAATATATTTTGATATATTTTGAGGTCCCATGGATCAATCACATTTCGTTTGCTAATTATTCAGAATTTCAGATGCATGCATATCTTAAAAACCATAATGTTGTTTTTATAATTTTTCATTTTGCCACCCAATTTCAAATTCATGATCAATGTCTAAGCTTCTATAAATAAAGGACACTTATATCAGCTCCTCTCTTTGTTTAAGCTATATCAATTGATAGTTTGCATATGCAAAGATGGAAATTCATGGTTACATGTGTCCTTGGTAGGTTTACTTATATTATTTTGTAGGCGACACTATTTCCCTTGGATAAAGAAAGGCTGTATAAATGATTACTACTATACAGGGTGAGAAATTGATCAAAGATGTTGACAAAAAAGTAAATTGCCTAGCCAAGAGGCCTGTATTTTCTAAATTAGAGAAAGCAATGCTTTCTTATTTGTGGATGAGATTAATGGAAGAACTACTTGTGTTGTTTCGTCTAGTTGACCGTGGACAAGTGGTTCTTGATTTTAATTCTCAACATATTCTATTTCTTGGCCTGAGTAATAATTTAGTTTTACTTCTCATAGGTTTCCAAAGGACCACCGAGATTAAACCAGAGAACAAGTGGCTTCTACATATAAAATTTGGAGCCATAAAGCTATCGATTGCATTCTTAATGTTTTGTCCCAAAAATGTAGGAAATTCACAATGTAGAAAAGGTGGTTCAATTGTTTCCTTGATGATTTGTAACAATGGTTAGGCAAGTGATCCTAAAATTTCTCGTTAAACTACCCATGGTAATAGTGCTATGTGTAATGCTTGTGGGTGTGATAGGGATTGGTGTTACTTCCAGTTCAAAGTAGCAGCTTCAGTAGGTTTCGTAAACTCTACGTTGGCATGAAACCTTTTCTAGTTTCAGTAACTTTGTCTCAAACTAGGGAGTCATGTTATGTTTTTGTTCTTCCCTTGCAAACCACATGAAGGATGGAAGGCTGTATTGAGAAGCAAAAGTCATCATGATAATCGAGTGTATTGAAAGTTGGCCACAGTATCCAGGTGGTCAAGGGGCTGCATAGCACATTCGAAGCGTGCAAAAGCATATGCAGATCCCTGTGCAGTTGGCATTTTTTAAATATTGGAGACACAAACATATGGCATAGTAATTAAAATAATAATGGTATTGATGTTAATAAATATAGCAAATGACAATTACTGCTTAATACCAAATAGAAATAACTGTGACATTGTTAACAAATCAATATCATTAACAATATCAGCATCTGGCCCAAAAGATCAACTGAATTCAGAATACTGGCATGAGCTCACAGAAGAATCTGATGCATTATTCTAAGTTATGTGGCCACATGATGTCAAGTGGGCTGCCTATTCGGTCTATATGCAGCCTGGCCGTACCATATAGGTAATGCGGTGCAGTCTGGGGACCACATTTATAACTGTAATTCGAAGGATTATAATTTTGATTCATTGCAGAGGAATGACTTATGGAGATACCTTATTGCAGAGTTGTAGTGCTCTTGCATGCATATATGGAATATTAGACGGGTCTCTCTCTCTCTCTCTCTCTCTCTCTCTCTCTCTCACACACACACACACATCTTCGGGATGGGGTGTTGGGTGGGTTTGTGGTTATGATGTCGACTGGATCACATCTTCCTAAATACCTAGGCTTTAAAATTAAATGGGTTCCATAGTGGTCTTGCAAAGCATGCATCAGCAAATTATGACATTGTCATGTCTGGCACTGAAGGAGTGCATTTAAAGGTATCCTCACTTTGGCATCACTTAGTATCTCAGACAGAAAAAAGGGTTATTTTCATGTTTTGTTATATTCTGCTTGCTGCTGCAGTAGGACTATCAACAAGGGAATTGGAGTTGATACTATGCACTATTTAAATGATGGCCTCTGGAAGGTATTCTTTCTTCTTTATTTTCTTATGCATTTTTTGTTGGGTTTCATCCTTGTTATTGAAGTATACTTACGTAAGTACTTTTTTCTGTTAAGAACAAGTCTAGAAAATTATGATACCCAAGCACTTTGGGAAGCTGATTCCTGCAGTTATGTTAGCATAATTCATGTGACCACCGGATTTGCATCCAGTGCGTACACTTGGTTGTCTATTTCATATGTAAGCCCCTAGGGCCTTTAACTAGGAACATTTTGCATCTTTTCTTTCATGGCATCTGCATTTGCCCATGGAAGCGTCAAGCGTGGCTCAAGAATCGACCTTGTCTTTATGCTTCTTGCTATTTGCCATGTATATGGGTGGAGTCTTTGCATTCATATAATCTTTTTTTTAGTCATTTGAGCGATGAGCTGGGACAGTTTTGTAGGAAAAGCATTCTGATTTTTTATATACCATATCCATTGGTATAATCAATTTTGACACTAAGATATAGACAGGAAAACATGAAAATTACTTGAGAATATTATTGCCTTTTTTTTTTGGTCTATTCTTCATCCTTACATTATTGTCTACTGATCGCAGATGGAACGCTTCGAATGAGTAGCTTGCGCTGGGGACAAGTTAGAATGCTCTCACAAGAGCTTTGTTGAAAAATGATTGTCGAACCATTATAAATGTCATTTTGGGATGAATGAGAAATTGATTAACGGTACTTAATTCTTGAAATTTTGAAAGTCATGATGCATAATTCTCAAAATTTTGAAAGTCATGGTACTTAATTCTTAGAATTTTGAAAGTCTCATAAATAGCTTATTAATTTGCATTAATGATTGCATTAATTCAAGCCTGTAAATTTTTCTTTATTTTTTCTTTATGATGCCTATATAAGAAGGCTTTCTTAGAAGGAAAAAAAAAAAAAAAACTACACGAGCACAACCATAAGTGCCGAGTTTTTGAGTTGTCTATTTTCTTGAGTATTTTCTGGTGATAGAGTGAAGGCATCATTCGAGTTCGATGAGTCGATGTGGTGGTGCTCTTGTTTGACTTGATAGTCATATTTTGGGAGCAGTTGCTCATAGTTTCTCAAGCATCTTTGGTGTAGAGGGAGCAAATCCGCTTTAATGAAAGCATGCACATGCCTTGACTTTCAGTTTTTTTGTTACTCCATACTATTTTCATTCTTAAGGTTATAATCTTTGTTTCTTCAATAATAATATTTATTTTTTTTCTTGACGTGTCTAACAATCTTAAAACAGATTTGTTATATAGAAGATGAACAAGGAGACAAAAAAAACAGTTTGAAAAAATTTGTTTTGCAGGATAACCAACACTTGTTTTGTAGGACTTTTGTAACACAGTCTGTATAACATTTGCGTTCATTTCTGTTGTTGCGTTTATTTTTATGCAAGTTGGATATTTGATATACAAGACTTGAAAACTACTATTGAATATGTATTCACATTAGCTAGTGCAGCTATTTCATTAAAATCTTTCAAGCAAACTGTAATAACCAGTTTCATGATAGAATCTGAATTTGTAGCTTTGGATAAATGTGGCGAAGAAGCTGAATGGCTGCATAATTTCTTGAAGGATATTCCTGAATGGAAAAAACCTATGCCACCAATATGTATATATAGTGGTAATCAATCTACAATTAGTAGAGCATAGAATGTTAATGTATAACAGTAAGTCAAGGCATATGCGCTGTCGATATAATACTATTAGAGAACTGATCTCAATAAGAGTTGTAACTATTGACCATGTGAGGTGAAAGGATAACATTACGGATCCACTAACCAAAGGTTTAAATAGAGATCAAGTTGAAAAGATATCGAAAGGAATGGGACTTAAGCCCAAGGATTAATAAGGTCTGATATGAAGGAAAACCTAACCTAGTTGACTCTAGGTTCAATGAGGCAACCTAATTATAGAGATCAAGTAGGATCATTGTGGGGGTTAGCCCCTACCCATTCCTGTGATGAAGCAATGATGCTCGTTGGAAAAAAAATGGTTAAGCTATGAGCTTTTAATGATCCTTATGTGTTGAAAATTTGAGCAAAGTAATGTGGGTTACTCTTAGATAAGAGATCACCTATGTGAGAGAGAAGTGGGGCCGCTTAGAAGGAGAATTATGGGGGCTTAATTCTCTAAAAACTCTCATATAACTAGGCAGATGTTTACTGTCAAAATGAATATAACCATAAGAATCAAAATTATTCCAGAAAGATATCTGTGTAAGATATATCATCATTTACATAAACGGCAAAGCAGTTCAAAGACATCGCGTCTACTGAGCAGCGAGTAAAGTAAATATATTCTCACGAGGGAAGGTTCAAAGGTTAATGCCTACCTATCCTACCTATCCTATGCAGGTATCAACCGTGGAACTCTATCACTAAGTCATGTCGTTTTCTTGATGTGAATCATTTCATTCACGTAGGGATTGTTGAAAAATGGTTGTAGAACCATTATAAATATCATTTTGGAATGAATGAGAAATTGATTAATGACACTTAATTCTTGGAATTTTGAAAGTCATGGTACTTAATTTTTGAAAATTTGAAAGTCATGGTACTTAATTCTTGAAATTTTGAAAGTCTCATTAATAGCTTATTAATTTTCATTAATGACTGCATTAATTCCAAGCTGGTCAATCTTCCTCTTTGATGCCTATATAAAGAGGCTTTCTCTTCTTGGTTTAACATACAGAAAGAAAAAAAAAAAAAAAAAACCACACGAGCACAATCACAATTGTCGAGTTTTTGAGTTGTCTATTTTCTTGAGTATTTTCTGATGATAGAGTGAAGGCATCGTTCGAGTTCGTCGGAGTCGACGTGGTGGTGCCCTTATTTGACTCGATAGTCATTGTATCCTGGGAAGCAGTTGCTCATGTTTCCTCAAGCATCGTTGATGCAGATGGAGCAAATCTGCTTTAAAAAAAGCATGGTTTCACGTGCTTCAACTTTCAATTTTTCTATTTCTTTATAGTATTTTTATTCTTGAGGTTATAATCTTTGTTCTCTAATAATAATATTTGTTCTTCTTCTCGATTTATCTAACAAGCTTTTCGTAAGTAAATTATCTGAAGGCCATGTTTGCTGATTTTCCAGCAATAATGAAGATAATTAAATTTTGACGGTGAGTGGAGCAATATGGATCCAGCTAGGTGAAGGGTATTGGGTTTTGTTCACATTAAACTAAATGTACAATGATTCTCACAATGAAATTTTTTTTAAGAAGCATCGTGATGCTCCGATAAAAATGATAAAATGAAGCATCCCAGGGGTATCAAGAGAACTTAGATGTTCTAGAAAATCTTTATAAATATTGCTTACAATCAAGGATTCATTAATGCTTTTATGTACTCTTGATCAACGCTTGTTAAAATTCAAGAGAGCGCAAACAATGTTTAAGGACAGCGATTCAATCGTGTCAAGCATCGGTTCTTATCCTATCCTCATCTCTCTCTGTTGACCTAATTATTGATTTTGATGATTAATAAAGGAATTGAGTATATTCATTGTATTACTAATAAATTTAACAAGTGTTTCAGGGCTTAAAAATATTTGTTTAATCAAAAGGCATCAAGAAACGTGTTTTTGTAAGTCTCAAAATTCAGAGCCTGGAGTCGACACCTAGAAAGTCTGGAGCCGACCCCATGGCCAATCAAATGTCTTTCTGATTTTTGATACGGTCCGGAGCCGACACCCAGAGTTTCGGAGAGTGTCTGGAGCCGACTCCAACACGGGGACAGAACGCGTGATTTTTGACTACCTTGGAGCCGACACCTGAACATGGCGAGCCGACACTTTACTTTTTCGGAGCCGACTCCTCAACGAGCTCAGAACTTTCTATTTTTGGGACTTCAGAACTTTCTATTTTTGGATACACGACTTGGAGCCGACACCTGAAAAGTTGGAGCCGACTCCAACCTGTCAGGAACAAATTTTTAAATTGCCAGATCAGCTCAAACGGTAATATTTTCTTTACCTAACCCCTAACGGCTATATTTCATGTATGGAAAAACTTTTCCAACGGCTAGTTTCACACCCAAAAATGGATTAAAGGAATCTATAAAAGGGGAAAGTGCGTTCGTTTGAAAAAAGAAAAAGAAAGAAAAAAAGAAAAAAATAGAGAAATCATATTGAAAAAATCGAGAGGTCTTGAGCAAGAAATCAAGAGAAAAGAATCCACGTTCAAATTCTTCCACTCCAAAAAGCTCAAAGAGAAATCCAAGGCGTTCAACTTGAAAAATCGGAGGATTTCCAAAAGCTCTGTTTTTGTGATTTCCCAACTTCTCATCTGCAACATCTGTGAAGAATCGAGCTGAGGCTTGATTCAACATCTCAAAGAGAAGAGGAAAAAAGAAGAAAAGCTCAAATCCAATCATCTTCAAATCAGGCTTTTCTAAACTTGTTTATTTACTTTGAATATTTGCTCATTTAAGGAGCTGTGTGTTAT
>UESW01004493.1:471884-788098 GCA_900491605.1 Calamus simplicifolius
AATTGTGGGGAGTAATAATTAATGGACCTACACACCCACACCTTATTGATGGCACTATTGTTCCTAAACCCGAAAGGGATTGGAATGATAATGATAGGAGAATGGCACAACTAAATGCTAAGGCCATTAATATTTTATATTGTTCCTTAGACTCAAATGAATTCAACCGAATCTCAACTTGTAATTTCCGCAAAAGAAATTTGGGATAGGTTGGAAATTACTCATGAAGGAACAAACCAAGTAAAGAATCAAAGATAAATATTTTGGTTCATAAATATGAATTTTACATGGAACAAACTGAAACCATCACATGCATGTTCACTAGATTCACTGATATTGTGAATGGTTTGAAAAGTCTTGGTAAGACTTATACTAATGCTGAACTTGTGCGCAAAATTCTTAGGTCACTTCCAAGATCGTGGGAAGCAAAGGTCACTGCTATCCAAGAAGCAAAGGACCTCAATGCATTACCTTTGGAGGAGCTTCTTGGATCCTTATGACCATGAGTTAACAATGAAGCAGCATGTTGAGGAGGAAGTCAAAAAGAAGAAAACATTGCCCTCAAGCTGCAGAAAGTGAAGAGCAGCAGTGATGATGATGATGAGAGACTGCTCTCCTTGCAAGAAAATTCAAGAAATTTATGAAAGAAGGAGCCCTTCCACAAAAGAAATTTGGAGCAAAAATGGAAGGAGAAAAGGAGAAGAGAAGGACAAAGAAAAAGAAAAAGAGCCCTTAGTATGTTATGAGTGCAAAAACCAGGGCATTTTAGATATGACTGTCCTCAACTGAAGAAAGGCCTACAAGAAAAAGAAGAAGGCATACATGGCAACATGGAGTGATAGATGAATCTCTTCCGAAGAAGAACAAAAGAAGTTGCCAATATTTGCTTTATGGCCAACGACGACGACAACGAGGTAAGTTCTGAAAACCCTTGATGATTTTACATTTGATGAAATGTTTGAGGCTTTCAATGAACTTATGATTTTTAAATCCTTGAAAAAAAGAACAAGTTTTGAAAAATGACAATTTAAAAAAGAAAATAAATTAGATGAAGAAAAATTGAAATCAAAAATGAATTTGAAAGAAAAAGAATCAATCAAAGAAAATGAAGATTAAAGAAGGAAGTTGATAAATATAAAAATATTTTGATAAATTCACTATAGTTCTGAAAAACTTAATTTATTATTGAGTAATCAAAAGCTATTTTGATAAAGCTGGATTAGGATATAACCTAACATAAAACAAAAATCTTAAAGAATTTTTATAAAAGAACCAAAAAATATTTAACTTGTCATTATTGTAACAAAAAGGTCATAAATCCTTTGAATGTAAAAAAAATAACAACAAGTTAAATGTAAAGGAAAGAAAATATGGGTTCCGAAAGGAACAATTTTTATGCTACTAACCATGAAGGACCCAAGAAAGCTTGGGTACCTAAATATAAGACTTGATCATTTTTGCAGGAATGTCTTGTAGCCAAAAGATCAAAGAAAGTGGTACCTTGATAGTGGCTGCTCAAGACACATGACGGGTGACAAAGATCAATTCATCACCCTTGAAAGCAAAAGAGGTGGAGTTGTTACGTTTGGCGACAATGGCAAAGGTCAAATCATGGGCCTTGGTAAAATTCAAATAACTCCATCCACATTATTGAAAATGTACTTTATGTTAATGGTTTGAAGCATAATCTAATTAGTATTAGTCAATTATGTGATAAAGGTTTTAAAGTTCATTTGAAGCTTCTATTGCACTGTTTCTAATCCCATTGATAATAGCATTGTATTTACTGGAAATAGAAATGGCAATGTTACTTGATTGATTTAGACAATTTATCTACTAGTAATCATTGCTTAGTTGCTAATAATGCTAATATAAATGAGATTGGTTGGTTATGGCATCGTAGATTAGGTCATGCAAGCACACACCTAATTTCAAAATTAATTAAAATGGATTTAGTAAAAGGATTCCAAACTAGATTTTGAAAATAACAAAATATGTGATGCATGTCAATTTGGAAAACAAACTAGAAACTCTTTCAAATCTAAAAACATTGTTTCACTTCTAGGCCACTTGAACTACTTCACATGGATCTTTTTGGACCTACTAGAACCACTAGTCTAGGAGGAAAGAAATATGGTCTTGTGATTGTAGATGATTATTCTAGATACACTTGGGTATGTTTTTAGCTCATAAAGATGAGACCTTTCCATATTTTTGAAATTCTTCAAGAAAGTCACAAATGAGAAAAACACACTATAGTGTCTCTTAGAAGTGATCATGGAACAGAATTTGAAAATCATTATTTGAAAACTTTTGCATTGAAAATGGCATCCATCATAATTTTTCAGCACCTAGAACACCACAACAAAATGGAGTTGTAGAAAGAAAAAATAGAACTTTAGAAGACATGGCCCGTACCATGCTATGTGAAAGCAACTACCAAAGTACTTTTGGGCGGAAGCTATAAACACGGCATGTTACATTCTTAATAGAGCTTTAATTAGGCCAATCATTAAGAAAACTCCTTATGAACTATGGAACAATAGAAAACCAAATATAAGTTACTTTCATGCATTTGGTTGTAAATGTTTCATTCATAATAATGGTAAAGATAATCTAGGAAAATTTGATGCAAAATCTGATGAAGGCATTTTCTTAGGATATTCAACATCTAGTAAAGCCTATAGAGTGTTTAACAAGAGAAACTTAATTGTAGAAGAATCTATTCATGTAGTTTTTGATGAATCTTTAGCATCGAGTTCTGAAAAGATTGATGATGAGGAAGATACAAACATATTGAAAGAGATCTTGAAAAATTAATATTGATGTATCTTCAGATCATGAACAAGAAGCTAAAGATGATGATTCTCCTAGTGTTGATGTTGTTGATGCAAATCATAATGATGTAGATCTTCCTAAGATTGGAGATATGCCTATGGTCATCCAAAAGAATTAATTATAGGTGATCCATCTCAAGGAGTAAGAACTAGATCATCAATGAGAAACATCAATAATCATCTTGCATTTGTATCTCAAATTGAACCTAAAACTATTGAAGAGGCTGAAAAAGATAATAATTGGATGTTAGCTATGCAAGAAGAATTAAATCAATTTACTAGAAATAATGTCTGGACCCTTGTAGATAGACCTAAAGATCATTCAGTTATAGGATCAAAATGGGTATTTAGAAATAAATTAGATGAAAATGGCATAGTAATTAGAAACAAAGCTAGATTAGTTGCAAAAGGATATAATCAAGAAGAAGGAATTGATTTTGATGAAACTTTTGCACCTGTAGCTAGATTAGAAGCAATTAGATTATTACTTGCATTTGCATGTCATATGCATATCAATTTATTTCAAATGGATGTTAAAAGTGCATTTTTAAATGGATTTATAAATGAAGAAGTTTTTGTTGAACAACCACCTGGTTTTGAAGATCATGAATTTTCAAATCATGTTTTAAATTGCACAAAGCACTATATGGTTTAAAACAAGCACCTAGAGCTTGGTATGATAGATTAAGTAAATTTCTGATTGAAAATGATTTTACAAGAGGAAATGTTGATAAAACACTATTTTTGAAAAGAAAAGACAAGGATTTATTAGTAGTACAAATATATGTTGATGATATTGTATTCGGTGCTACTAACAATCTCTTGTGTCAAGAATTTGCTAAGTTAATGCAGGGTGAATTCGAAATGAGCATGATGGGAGAACTCAACTTCTTCCTAGGACTTCAAATCAAGCAAAGCAAAGAGGGATTTTCATCAACCAAGCAAAATACACAAAAGAACTTCTCAAGAAGTTTGGAATGGAGTCAATCAAACCCCTTGGAACACCTATGAGTCCTTCATGCAAATTGGACAAAGATGAAGATGGTAAGAAAGTAGATCAAAAGTATTATAGAGGTATGATCGGATCTCTTCTTTACTTAACAGCAAGTAGACCAGATATCATGTTTGCTGTTTGTTTATGTGCTAGATTTCAATCTGAACCTAAAGAATCTCACTTAATTGCTGTAAAAGAATCTTAAGATATCTAAGTGGAACTAAAAATGTAGGTTTATGGTATTCTAGAGACTCAACATTAAACTTGATTGCATATTCTGATTCTGACTATGCTGGATGTAAACTAGATAGAAAAAGCACAAGTGGTGCATGTCAATTTTTAGGAAGTAACTTAATCTCTTGGTTTAGCAAAAAGCAAAATTCGGTTGCATTATCAACTGCTGAAGCAGAATATGTTGCAGCTGGAAGTTGCTGTGCTCAAATCCTATGGATTAAGCGACAACTTGAAGATTATGGCATAACACTTGATAAAACTCCTATTAGATGTGATAATACAAGTGCAATAAATTTAACAAAAAATGTAGATATCACTTTATATGATGAAATTTGTCTTGATTATGTTAATACTGAAGAACAATTAGCTGATATATTTACAAAACCTTTAAGTGAAGAGAGATTTTGTTATCTTAGAGGTGAATTAGGGATTTGTGACCCTTTGGAATGATTTTGAAACTCTAAGGAATGACTATCTAGATTTCTATTAATTTCTTGAATTCCTTTCATAATTTTAAGGACAAATTATCTAGTCATCTGAGCAATTTGATTCTTCATATTCCAAAGATTTTTTCAAAATTTTATTGAACCTATTTTGACAAGTTTCAGATGTTTGAATCTCATTTTTTTCTCTGAAACTGTCAGTGGAGTCGACACCTCAGTTTGAGGAGTCGACACCTTCTGTGTCGCTCTCGGTCCCTGACCTTGGAGCCGACACCCGTATAAGTGGAGCCGACTCCAGTTCGAGCGCTGACTGTGTTAGCGATTTGGAGTCGACACCCGACTTTGCGGGAGTCGACACCTGGGGGTCCCAAATCGACTTTATTAGGGCAGAGTCGACACTTCGTCATTTCATTCTTTTTCAATCCTCCAAACTCTTCCCAAACTCTCTCAAAACCTCCCCAACTCAAATTCCACTCTATTCGAACTTTCCTAAGGATCTAATGGCACCTAAGCGGAGAGGATCTACTTGGAGCGCCCGTGACGACTGGAAAGTTCGGCAAGGCGACCCGTCCGCGAGCCGTCTCCGAGCGAGGATTCCACAACCCAATCGGACAATCCAGGCCCTTCTTCTCCTCAGGTAGACACCTTAGCCGGGAGAGTAAACCATGGGTAGAAAGGTTGATTTTGAATTCTTTGAGTCCGAGGGTTTTTCAATTGGAAATCAACTCAAAGAGCTAGGTGGGATAAAGTGTGCTCATTAGATGTTCCCACCTATCCGGCCCTTGTCAAGGAGTTCTACTTCAATTTGTCAAGAGGTGATGGTGGGATCGTAAGTCTGTTAGAGGTAAAAGAGTCCACCTTACTTTTCAGAAATTAGGAAATCTTCTAAGCATTCCTATCACTGGATTAGCAGCAGATTTCACAGTGAGAGGTCAGATGCTCTGTCAAGGATGTTAGGGAGAGAAGTAACAGAATTTGAAGAGGTTAGGGCTAACCAATTGCCCTTGGAGTTAGATTACTTCACAATATTTGCAGCAGAATTTTATTTCCCTAAGACCGGCGATTTGAGTATGTCTCGGAGCGAGACATAGTTGTGATGGATAGTGTGTTGACTGGTCAACCCATAAACCTTGCTGCAATGATGATTTTCTATATGGCCGAGGCTGGAGGAAAAAGGAGATCTTCCTGCCCTATGGCATGATTTTGACTATGGTTTTCAGGAGCCAAGGAGTTGTGATTTTGGATAATGAGCCTTCCAAGAACCTTAGGCATACTGATACTATAGTTTGGCTACTTCATCGGATGGGATTTGTGAAGGTTAATGGACAATGGGAGAGGAAAGGCAGTTTGGATGAGAGAGCCACTGAATTGAGGTCTTCAGCACCTTTTGAGGCTGGTCCGTCTGTGAGGTTCCTTCTCCACAGCCTGCAGTCCTGCTCCTGCTCCTGCTCCAGTTCGGTACCTCCATCTACTTCATCAGTCGGATTTTCAGACATTCAATTGGAGCAACTTAAAAGTCTACTTGCTGCTCAAAAGGATGAAATGAAGACTGAGTTTGATAGTCATTTATGAATTTAAAAGAGACCCTTTACTCTTTGGATGATCGCATTAGTAAAATTGAGTCCACTCTTGGTTCATCTGCTGAATCCTTAAGGAATGATCTAAAGAACATATTTGAAGAACTTAAGGATATTTGTGGAGACTCAGAAACCTACTCAAGATGCAATGCTGAACTTCAAGATAAGATCATGACTGCTTGTCTTTTGTTGATAGAAGATTAAAAGAATTTGTAGGACTCAGAGTGAAGGAATGGGAAAGATTTTAGAACGTTTACAAAGGATTATTAGAACTAATCTTTAATTATCATGTAATGAAGTACAAGTTTTTGATTCAATGTAGTTTGATGTTTTATCTTGAAATCTTAATGTAATGATGTATAGTTTGATGTTGACAAAGTTCAGTTTCATTTGTAACCTGACTTTTTGATGTAATGAAATTATCTTTTGATCTATCAATTTATCATTTTACTCTTCTTAATCTTTTTGTTGATTACAAAAAAGGGGGAGAAAGTTATGTCGTATATGCATTGATTAGTTATGCTTTGATTGGTATTTGATTGATATTAAATTATTTTGGATATACATAAGCTTAAGTGAAAATTGATATAACTGAATTTAGGTATCAAACACTAAAATGTAAAATGCAAAAGGAAGAACAATTGTTAATTGAACTTCATAGGGGGAGCTACCTTATTCAGGGGGAGCTTACCTGTGAGGATCATCTTTGAAAATTTTGATTTGAGAATCCTATGCATATACTCAATGTTTTTATAATCATCAAAAAGGGGAGATTGTTGACCCAATTATTGATTTTGATGATTAATAAAGGAATTGAGTATATTCATTGTGTTACTAATAAATTTAACAAGTGTTTCAGGGCTTAAAAATATTTGTTTAATCAAAAGGCATCAAGAAACGTGTTTTGAATCAAGTGCCAAAGGTAAGTTTCAAAATTCAGAGCCTGGAGTCGACACCTAGAAAGTCTGGAGCCGACCCCATGGCCAATCAAATGTCTTTCTGATTTTTGATACGGTCCGGAGCCGACACCCAGAGTTTCGGAGTCGACACTTACAGTGTCTGGAGCCGACTCCAACACGGGGACAGAACGCGTGATTTTTGACTACCTTGGAGCCGACACTTACAGTCTTTGGAGCCGACACCTGAACATGGCGAGCCGACACTTTACTTTTTCGGAGCCGACTCCTCAACTCAGAACTTTCTATTTTTGGATACACGACTTGGAGCCGACACCTGAAAAGTTGGAGCCGACTCCAACCTGTCAGAAACGGATTTTTAAATTGCCAGATCAGCTCAAACGGTAATATTTTCTTTACCTAACCCCTAACGGCTATATTTCATGTATGGAAAAACTTTCCAGGTACATTCCAATGGCTAGTTTCACACCCAAAAATGGATTAAATGGAATCTATAAAAGGGGGAAGTGTTCGTTTGAAAAATAGAAAAGAAAGGAAAAGAAAAAAATAGAGAAATCATATTGAAAAAATCTGAGAGGTCTTGAGCAAGAAATCAAGAGAAAAGAATCCACGTTCAAATTCTTCACTCCAAAAAGCTCAAAGAGAAATCCAAGGCGTTCAACTTGAAAAATCGGAGGATTTTCCAAAAGCTGTTTCTGTGATTTCCCAACTTCTCATCTGCAACATCTGTGAAGAATCTTGCTGAGGCTTGATTCAACATCTCAAAAGAGAAGAGGAAAAGAAGAAAAGAAGAAAAGCTCAAATCCAATCATCTTCAAATCAGGCTTTTCTAACTTGTTTATTTACTTTAATATTTGCTCATTTAAGGAGCTGTTGTTATTGTAAACATTATTCTTTCTTGTTTTTGCTAGTTCAATCAGGGGGATTGAATTAGTGGAGGTTGGTATACCTCGGGACAAGCTAGATTAGCTTGTGTTTGGGTTTTGTGCTGGTGAGCCCGAAAAACCAGCTGGGTTCGTTGTGATCCCGGGAAACAACAAGTTTGAGTTGTGATCTTGTAAAACAACTCGGCTGTAATCTAGAGATTATAGTGTGGACCCAAGTGAACTTGGGAGTGGACGTAGGTGTTGGATACACCGAACCACTATAAAATTTTTGTGTTTGCCGTGCTTTAATTGTCTCTCTCTATCTCTTCATTTGTGATTGAAATTTCTGCACTTGCACATTTCAAGCCAATAGTTTCTAAAAGGTTAAATTTTTTTAACAACCCAATTCACCCCCTCTTGGGTTGCCATCTGGGCCAACAGATTCTAATCATTATCTCTATCTCTTCTTTCTTAGTTTCCTTATTCAAATTCTCAACTATCTCAAACATTATCTGTATGGAGACCGAGACTACCATATCCACCATCAAACTCATGAACCAAGACCTCATGAGATTGGATCATTTTGATGGCACCAATTTCACATGGTAGCAAGACAAACTCAAGTTCTTACTACGACGTTGAAGATTTTCTATGTGATAGATCCAGATTTGGCCCCTATTTTCGAGCCCATCGTCGAAGACTCTGATGAACTCAACACCGAAAGAAAAAAGAGGCATGAAGATGAACTCATATGTCATGAACACATTTCAACGCGTTGTCAGATCGCCTCTACGACCTCTACACCAACACACAATCTCCGTGGGAGATTTGGAATGCACTTGAATTTAAGTATAAGGCCAAGAAAGAAGGTACTAAGAAATTTCTCATCTCTAAATACTTTGATTTCAAGATGATTGATGAGAAAGCAATTCTTGTACAAGTACATAAGTTGCAAATTATTATCAACAAGTTGGTGGTTGTGAAGATAGAAGTTTCCGAATCTTTTCAAGTCGGTGCAATTATTGCAAAGTTGCCACCATCTTGGAACGAATTTAGGAAGAAACTTCTTCACAACTCTGAGGATTATTCCTTGGAACAATTACAAAAACATCTTTGAATTGAGAATGAATCAAGGGTGCGTAAAAAGCTTGAGAAAGTAGATATTGAAATTTCAAAGGCAAATGCTATGAGCAATCATAAGAAGTTTAAGAAACTAAAGGGAACAAACTTTCCCAAAAAGGATCAAGATAAGTTCAAGAAATTCAACAAAAATAAGCCCTATGTGAGTTGCTTTGTACGTGGCAAACATGAGCACTT
The DNA here is from genome assembly GCA_900491605.1 of Calamus simplicifolius. Taxonomy (NCBI): domain Eukaryota; kingdom Viridiplantae; phylum Streptophyta; class Magnoliopsida; order Arecales; family Arecaceae; genus Calamus; species Calamus simplicifolius. Next base: position 481,070 of record UESW01004493.1, read on the forward strand.
TGTTCATGATTGCAGGCACCGAAAGGGGTAAACCAATAAGGCAAATGCAACCGAAGTAGACGATAAGATCGTCGCCACTGTGGCGAAGTCATGGTGGTCAGAGAAAAGGTTTTCGATTGGTGGTATGATACTTGTGCCACCGTCCATGTTTCCTATGACAAGTCACTTTTCAAGACTTATGTGGATATCACCAATGGACAAGAAATTCAAATGGGCAATGAAGGCCGGTCCAAGGTGTTTGAAAAAGGAAGCATGGATCTTCACTTCACATCCGGCAAGAAGATCACTTTGATCAATGTGCTGTATGTGCCGGATATGAATAGGAATCTTGTTAGTGGGGATTTATTGAGCAAACTGGGGATTAAAAGTGCATTTGAGTCGAAAAAACTTATACTATCCCGCAATGGTATTTTGTTAGAAAAGGCTATTCTATGATGGAATGATCAAACTTTGTATTGTTGACAATAATAATAATAATAATAATAGTGTGTCTTCTGCTTATATTGATGATTCCGTTACTTTATGACATGGTAGATTAGCGTATATTGGTATTAGCACTATGAAAAGATTAATTAAATGTGCATGATTTCTTGCAATGTTGATAAGTTTAATAAATGTAAAATTTGCATTAAATCAAAGATGACTAAGAAGCCATTTCATAGTGTAGAGAGAAATACTAATTTACTAGAACTTGTGCATAGTGATTTTGTGAGTTAAATGGTATATTAACTAGAGATGGTAATAGATATTTTATTATTTTTATGATTGCTCTAGATACATACATTTACTTACTTAAGCATAAAGATGAGGCTTTCCATGCTTTTAAAGTTTATAAAGTAGAAGTTGAAAATTAATTAAGTAGAAATATTAAAATCCTTAGAAGTGATAGGGGTGGAGGATATTTCTCTAATGATTTTAATATTTTGTGAACAAAATAAAATCATACATGAGTATTCTGCACCATGCACATCCAAACAAAATGTGTTAGCTGAACGTAAAAATATAACATTTTTAGAGATGATAAATGCCATGTTGTTGCATGCCGAGTTGCCATTTAATTTATGGGGTGAAAATTATTATCTGCATGTCATATTCTTAATAGAATTCCTACTAAAAAGAATAAGACATCTTCATATAAGTTGTGAAAAGGCAGAAAGCCTAATATAGGCTATTTTAAAGTATGGGGGTATCTTGCTTATTACAAGAACACCGATCCTAAAAGGACCAAGTTGGATCCTCGTGTTATTAGGTGCTCTTTTGTAGGATATGCTACAAATAGCAAAGCCTATAAACTCCTTAATTTGAAGTCTAATATGATAATAGAATCTAGAGATATGGAGTTCTTTGATAATTTGACCACTTCCAGAAAGAATTCTTAAAGTCCCATAAATAAAGATTCTTGCGAAGAGAATTCTTCTAAGGTTGTTGAAGAAGAACAACCAAAACTTTGAAAAGTAAGAGAATCCAAAAAGTTAAGGATTTAGGACCCGATAAGATAGATTCTCAAGTCATTTCTTTCTATTTAGTAGAAGAAAGTAGAGAGAATTTTATTCGTAAGGTACCTATTGTTCTTCAAGTGGAAGATGATCCTAAAACTTTTAAGGAAGCAATGGTTTTGAGAGATTCTGCTTTTTGGAAGGAAGCTATTAAAGATGAGATGGATTCTATTATGTAAACCACACTTGGAAGCTTGTTGATTTACCCAAAGGGTCTAAGCCTATTGGTTGTAAATTGGTGTTTAAGAAGAAGTATCATAGTGATGGTACTTTAAACACCTATAAAGCTAGACTAGTAGCTAAAGGTTTTCGATAAAAAGAAGGAATTGACTATTTTGATACATATGCATTTGTAGCTAGAATAACAACAATTAGAGCATTGTTTGCATTGGCTTCATTGCACAATTTTTGTTCATCAAATGGATCTCAAAACGGCATTCCTAAATGGTGATCTCGATGATGAGGTCTATATGGAACAATCAGAGGGTTTTGTTCTATCGAGTAATGAACATAAAGTGTGCAAGCTTGTTAAATCCTTGTATGGATTGAAACAAGCACCCAAACAATGGCATGAGAAGTTTGACTCTATTAAACTCTCAATTGGATTTGTTCACAACGTTTATGATAAGTGTTTATATAGCAAAGTGCATGGTGACCTTGTGGTATATGTGTGCCTTTATGTTGATGATATGTTGATCATTAGTAATGAAATAAAAGGAATACAAAAAATGAAGAGGTTTCTATCATTCACTTTCAAGATGAAAGATCTTGGACAAGTTGACACTATTTTGGGCATCAAAGTGAAACAAATATTGGGGGTTTTGAACTTGGTCAATCACATTATGTTGAGAAAGTGTTACACAAATTCAAACATTTGAAGTTCAAAGAAGTGAATACCCCGTTCGATCCAAGTCTTAAGCTTGAAAAGAATAGTGGACGACCCATGGCTCAACTTGAGTATGCAAGTGCTATTGGTTATCTAATGTATTTGATGCAATGCATTAGACCCGACATAGCATTTGCAGTCAGTAAGCTGAGTAGGTTTACTAGCAATCCGAGTGTAGAGCATTGAAAGGCTATTAGTAGAATCTTTGGTTATCTTTTGAAAACCAAAAGGCTAGGTCTACAATACTCTAAATTTTCGGCTGTATTGGAAGGATATACCGATGCAAGTTGGATATTGAGTATGAAGATAATAAATCTACCACTGGTTGGATGTTTACACTAGTGGATGATGCAATATCTTAAAAATTCAAGAAACAAACTTGCATTACACACTCAACAATGGAGTCAGAGTTTGTGGCTCTAGCTTCAGTAGAACATAAGGCTGAGTGGTTAAGGGATTTCTATTGGAAATCCTATTGGCTTGTGAGAATATTTCAATTGTATCGATATATTGTGATAGCCAAGCCACTTTAGCCAGAGCGTACAGTGAAATGTACAATGGAAAGTCTAGACACATTAGTCTAAGACATGAGTATGTGACAAATTAATCAATGATGAAATAATTTCTCTCACTTTTGTGCGATCAAGCTATAATCTAGCTGATCCACTTACTAAACCTCTTACAAGAGATTTATTTAAGATGACTTTCAGAGGGATGAGTCTAAAACTCCTTGAGTAAAAGTTCACCAATGATGGCAACCTAACCTAATACTAGGAAATGACTAGTCTTAGGTTCAATGGGTAACAACAAGTCATTGATAAGTGGATTGTAGCTGCACTTAGTGTATAGTGCTGACTGTTACAAGTTGGAGGGTTGAGTTTTTTAAACTTTTAATGAAGTTCAGTTATATGGACAAGTATCTATTATAACAGAGATACTGAAAGAACTTCACCTATGTGAACCTTGAGATGGTGTCGTCTCAAGTGAGAGTTGGAATTTCTCTCATGAAATAGGATAAGCATATGGCCATAAATTATGCTGAGCGAGTGGTGTAGGCAAAGAACTCTAAGGAGTGTATGTGAAGTGTCATCGGTCTTGACATAAGGGATAATGGTTCAAAGCTCTCATACTATCGGCGATCTCGTTAAGACTTTATGATGCTTTCACTAAGGTTAGGTTCAAATCAAAAGATACCTAACCATATTAACGCTTCTTTAGTCTATTCTGGATTATATTTAGTCCAATGTGACTAAGTGAGGGATTGTTGGATTTTGTTCACATTAAACTAAGTGTACGGTGATTCTCACAACGAAAAAATTTTTATGAAGCATCGCGATGCTCCGATGAAATGATGCGTCCCAGGAGGCGTCAAGAGAACTTAGTCTTTCCAGAAAATCTTTATAAATATTGCCTATGATCAAGGATTTATTAATGCTTTTATGCACTCTTGATCAAGGCTTGTTAAATCTTGCAAACGTATTTATGATAGGCTCAAAAAGCATTTCAAAGAACACAAATAACGTTTAAGGACATTGATTCAATCATGTTCAAGACTCTTATCCTATTCTCATTTCTCTCGGTTCTAATCATTATCTTTATCTCTTCTTCCTTACTTTTTTTATTCAAATTCTCAACAAAGGGTTATGACTTCCATCGGGGAATATAAAGTTTGACAGCTCCCTCGTGGAGCCTCCACCGTAAGATAAAAAATATGGCTTCTAAACCTTTCGGCTTTTTGTTACAACGCAGAGCATATTGTGTTGGACGATTATTTGTCTTAGGGTTATTTTGCATCAATACATGGGGCATGTAGCCTACAAACAATTTACTTTTGGGCCTTCTATTTATTTTTTAACCAATTACAGTGATGCCATTGTCTCATTTTTTTCCTGCTATTTTATTCTATAGTATGCAAAGCCAAAGCCATCACTACACCTTTGTGCCAAGTGACTCTTGTACCGTACACCGAGTGCCCATAGAAAGCTTAATTACGGTTGTTATATACTCTGGGAAAAATATTGTATACTCTCTTTAGTAAAATTAGTCTTGCAACTACGTGTCGTGTGGATCCTTTGGAAAAACCAAAGTGGACAAATAATGCAGCTTCCGTTGGAGATATTGACGCTCGATCCCTGGAACTAGACGTCGGAGAAAGCTTTGATGGAGATCCTTCGACGGTCAAGTTAGCAACCGAAGTCACAGCAGAGAGGAAGCTCGAAGGAGCTCCGAAGAGGAAGAAGGCTCTGAGGATCGGAGTCTCTTCTAGGGCTTTAGAATGTGCAAGCCAATGTAAGTATGAGCGTGTGGATACTTGTACCTTTGTTCTGGCATCTCTTACTCTTTTATAGACCTTCGGCATCCGCCTAGGAATTAGTCACGTGGAATTCCGTGAAAAGAAATGTCTGCTAGGATAATGGCTATTACGTGAATAGAGGCTGGTCAGTAGGCCTTGTCCCATTGAGCGCATGGGCCTGGCGGTTAGTGGGCCTGGTCCCATCAATGGCATTGGTCAGGCGGTAGGTGGGCCTAGTTGTGTCAAGCTGCGCGGATCAGGTGGTAGGTGGACCTGGTTGTGTCAGGCGGCACATGCTAGGTGGTAGGTGGGCCTGGCTAAAGCCGCTGGGGGCCAACTTGAAAGAGTCGGGGCCGCTGGGAGCCGACTTGGAAGAGCACGACCGCTGGGGGCCGACTTGAAAGAGTTGGAGCCGCTATGGGCTGACTTGGAAGAGCGCGGTCATCAGCTTCCGCTCACACTGTCGGTCAACTTTGCTGTTAATATCCATGTGGCGCTACCAGCTACATCAGATGCCCTCTCGCTCCTGAGCTCAAGGGGCCACGCGTTCATTGACCCTTGTGCGAAAGGAGCGCAAAAATTCGTAATATTGGTTGGCTTTTGTGCGCCTTTAATCGTTGGAAGTGCGGCGTGCTCTTCCGAGGCGATGTCGTTTCGAAAATCTTCCATAATCAAGTGAGATAGGTGGGGGATGACGTCAGCACTGGGTGCATTGAGAGGATATCTCTCGAAGGATGGGAAAAAGGTGGGCGCCATCATTACTTTGATGTTTTCACATCTTATCATTGGTCGGAAATCCCGCTCCCTGGGCAGAATCAAGGCGTTGCACCTCGAGTGTTGGTGGGATTGTCGATAGCTGGACACCTTGTGCAATGGCAACAGACCACGTGGCAAGGTCTCGGGCAAGGCGATTCAAAAACATGGTATAAAACCGTCCCTCGCGCCGAGGAGACCTTTATGCCATCACTGTCTTCTTCGTCGTTCTTCTTCTTCTGAGCCCTGAGTCTTCGAAGCCCGAAACTTTCAGTCTTTGTCTTCCTCTTAACACCAGGTTAGTTCCTCCTTTTTGTTTCTTTTCCTTAAACCCATGGACCGTCGCACCATTAAGGAGGGTAAGAGACCCATGGTGAACTCTTCTTGCTCCTCTGATGATGATGATGTCCCTTTGGTCCGCTGTGTGCCCCGGTCGGTCGAGGGAATCATCATCCGCGACCGCCCGATGGTAAGTGCTTAGCCATCCTCTCGAGTGTCCCCGGCTAGGGTAGATTCTCTACCCTCAACCCATCCGGCCCCTCCTCCGGCAGCCAGTTCCGATTTGACAGGGCGGGGGGTGGCTTCCACCATGACTTTCGAAGAGATAGAAAGCCTCTTAGGAGTAGGTATAGGGTCCCCAGTTTCATCTAGTTATCTGTGACATGACTCGAGGACAGAGTAACCTCCGATCTATCCGGTCGGATTGCTCTGTACGAGGAGTTCTTTAGGTGTGGACTACATCTTCCCTTTCATTCTTTCTTCTTAAACTTGCTAGATGGATATAGGTTAGTTCCGGCACACTTCAAACTCGATTCGGATTATCCGTGCGTTCATCGTCCTTAGCTTTTTTTCAGGCTCAAAAGCTAGGCTTTTTTTATTCCGGCCTTCTACAAGCTCCACCACACGGCGCGTGGTGGATGTAAAGCCAGGTCAGCTTTACCTCTTCGTTTTCTTTCCAAAGTTAGGGAATGAAAATCTCTCTTTTTATTTGCCCATGTGGGAGAAGGGTAGATTGGAGAAACCTAATGTTGGCTCTAATAAAAATTCTGCTGTAGACGAGAAGGACTAGGATCTACGACCATCTGGTATCCTTTGAGATTCTTCTATAAAGAATTGTTGGCTGAGAAGAATCTTGCGAGGCGAGTTGGCTCCGAGCACAAGATCTGTCCTTCTCTCCTGGGCCAGCTTTTTCCTTTACTAACTATTGATTTCTTTGTGCAGCAATGTGCCGTTGAGAGGCGGTCATGCAAAAAGAGGAAAAGACCGCGAGGAAGTAAGGCCCGGGGCGAGCCGCCCCAGACCAACAAAGCTCCTACGGAGGCGCCCCCGGCGAAGGCGGCTCCAGCAGTGCTGGCCTCCGAGGAGGAGGCAAGAGAAGAGGCCTCGGCCGAGGTGCAGGCGGATGAGGCAGATCCCGCGGCGGCCGAGGTGAGAATAGAAGAGGCGGTCCAGCCGGCCCTGACTGACGAGACCGGCAAGGGGATCCCGACTGCCCCCGATCCGGCGCTCGTAGACTTGAATCCCAAAAACGGGACGTCCCTGTAGAGCCGGCCGAGGCGGAAGAGCCGAGGGCCGAGGGTGGACGATGATGTAGTGCAGGCCAAGGAGTGGAGGAGGCCGAGGAGCTTTAGTAATAATGGTAACATCCTTCTCTTTCCCCAAATCCTAACCACCCACACTGTCTCTCTCTTCTGATACCTCTTTATTTTCCTCCTCTTCGTTCATCGCAGGGTATCGATCTGATCGCCGGAGGCAGGAGCAAGAAGGCCAAGCGCACGGTGCCCAAATCCAACGATGTTTAGCTCAAGCTCCTCGTGAAGGTTAGTTCAGTTCAGATTGGTTTGGTTCGCAGTGGATGTGATCTCTATGTCCTATTTTCGATAGCATTCGATCGAATAATGGAGCAGATGAATCCGTTTGTTTGCATTCTTTGATCAACTTTATAGGTTTCTGGTGCGGAGGACGGCGAGCAGGTTTAATGCGGTGATCCTCAAGCGCCTGTGCATGAGTAAGATCAACAGGCCCCCCATCTCCCTCAAAAGGCTCGTCACCTTTATGCAAGGAAAGGTTCGATCTGTACTCTTTATTACCCCTATATATTTATTTAAAAAAAAACATTTTCTTTAAGTATTAACGAAAGTTTTTGAATTTTAAAACAAAAAATTCATTTATAGATAGGTAAATGACTGGATGCTTACGGCAATGTTATTATTTTGGATAGGAGGATCAGATCGCGGTGATTGTTGCACGGTGACCGATGATAAGAGGGTTTATGAGCTTCCTGCAATGAAGGCGACGGCTTTAAGAAGGCGAACTTGGGCGCGTATATATTAGATGATCCCCGCATTCTTTTTTTCTTTGAGTTACCGTTACCAATGCTCGCTTGATTCGATTGAGGAAGTGAATATAGATGATTGCTTTGTTTTCTGTTCAGCTACGTAAATTTTCATGATCCAACTAATATATTGTCGTATATGATAGGTTTAATTGCTCTATATCTTCTGTTTGAAGCAGAAAAGCACTGAGGCCAGAAGAGTCTCTGCAACTGAAAATGTTCCTTTTCCTTCTTTTTCTTAGTTAAGTTTTCAGGATGCTAAAGCTAAATTTTGCACATGCTACTGGAAGATGATGCTATTAGAACTAACTACAGAATAGTTGCTAAAGTAAATGTCATTTAAGTGTGAGACAGATAATATAGTAAGTGATGAATGAACAGCTGCGTGGACATTGATTGCTTTCTATTGATTCTTGGTTCAGTTATACTGAAACTATATAGTGTTTTTGAGTATGTATAAGAAAAAAGTTGGTGCTAATGGAGAAAAGACTCTTTCAACTGTGGAATTCAGTGAGAACATGGATGCAGGAATTGGAAGTACCTTATTTTATGCATATGCAAGAGGCAGCATTCCTTAGTCATCATTCAACCAGCATCTTGTTGGATTGAGTCCTTTTCTTGTGTGCATGCGTGTGACCTTTACCTAAAGCACCAATGGACATGCAGAAGGTTGAAAATTTAAGCTAAAAAAAAGTGCATTTACATTTGACTATGACCATATGAAGATGGTAATTTAAGTTCTAATACTAGATTCCGGTCATGGGGACTTTGCTAGGGATGGCAACGGTCCGGGAATGGACCGAGACAGTCTATATCGGTACCCATCCCTGTTAGAAAAAATATCCCCGTTTTCTACCCCGTTAAGCCGTTATAGTTAACGGGGCGGGGACAGAACCCGACCGGGCAAACGGACCCCATATCCGTTTGCCCGTTTACATAAAAAATAAAATTATTTTATTAAATTTATAATTTATTAAAAATAAAAATAAAATTAATTAGGATAAGATATAATAAACCCCAACAACCAATCGTTGATATTGATACATCTAACACATTAGCTTAACTTCGTAATAAAATAATACATTCAAATTTTAAAGCAAAAAATAAAGAGATATCTTTCTTTAGAAATAAAAGTTTCTAAAAGAAAGAGATGAGCATACAAAAAAAGAAAAAAAAAGGATTTTGGAGGGCGTCGATAAGGATTGAAGACGATGGAGTAGATTCAGAACTTCAGAGTTTAGATCAGCCGGAGACGATGAAGTAGGTTTAGACTTTAGAACTTCAAATCAGCTGCGTGAAAGAGGAAGAGTAAGAGACGGTGCGTGAAAGAAGGCAGAGCAAGAGTCATTATATAAAGCTAACGGGGACGGGAATGGATAAACGGGGATGGAACAGAGAATATCATCCTCGGACCGTTTACCGTTTAGCCGTTAACGAAAAATCTTTGTTATCCGTTAAGCCATTTAAAATGGGATTTTTCGACCCGTTAAAAATGGTACCAGCAGGATAAACAGGAAAACAAAAAAATTGCCATCCTAGACTTTGCTAGTTCTATACTTGGTTTTGCCTTGTGGCCCTCTTCAGCCATTTTTATGTATCTTTTTGAGCCTACATGCATGCATATTCATGACCTTGTTGAGGAAATTTAATTTGTTAATACTTTAGCTTTCTTTCATCAGATTATTGCCATGCTCTAGGTTGCTTCTTAGTGGTGGCTGATATGTATAGCCACATGTGGCTTTAATGTGCCACTGAAAGCAAGTTTGCTTTTCTTTTTACTTTTAATAATTTTTTCTGGATAAGTGCACACGACCCATAATGCTGAGGCTGAATTAGGCAGAGGAGAAGTTATCACGTGGCTTGTTGATCAGTCTAGAATACTTGGGTCTAGACTCTGTTTATATGGTTTGATTGACGTACCTGCATCACAAATTTTTGGACCACTTTTAACAATTTTATATTTGATGGGCTTTTTGATTCTCAACAGCAGATTTAACTTGCATCCCTTGATCAATAAAAGATAGTATAATTTACTAAGGCCTTTGTAGATGCATGTAAATAAAATCAATTGATATCTTGTCCTTCTGATGAGCAGAATGGACATCTGAATATCTGTGGGTTCTACGACGAGCAATTTGTTACTTAGATGCTAAACTTCACTTTGTTGTCATTATTGCTTTGAGGCCAACAGAGGGTGGACTTGTCAATCAATGACCTTATATTGACACGCAAAGAGCATATTTATGAAATGTTGCTAGCGTTTGTTATTGCTCTTATCATTTCCTTAAGTACTAAATTTCCCCTCAACTTTTGCTTCTGAAGATTGTGATACTTAAAGATGTAATGCTTCAAGCAATGATGATACTGTTTTAATCCCAGCTCATTATGAGACCTTCTATTGTAATGGAAGATCAAGGAATGGACACAACATTATCTGAGCTGAATCCTTTTAACTTATATTTTTTTATTTTTTTTTTCCCTTTAAATTGCATTTACTAGAGGTCTATATGTTATTAAAATTAACTTTGGTATTTTTGAATATTGTAGTTATATACTTATTTGAAGGAACTTCACACATTTTTCTCAAACTATGCTTATGAATTGTTATTTATTTGGAGCGATTTTCAAATTATAATTTATATGTTTATTTTCTTTTTCCTTTTTTATTTTGGATTGGGGGAGCTGTCATCCATGTTTTCACAACTCACAAGGTAGTTAATGTTAGACTAATAGCGATGGCTGTCATGAAAATTGGTTGGTTTCAAGGTGTGAATTGTGAACATTCCTATGATGTCCTTGGGTATTCTAGAAGCAACCAAAATGTGAGCTGCTCACATCTCCAAATGAGATTCCATCACCATTTTTATGATATTTTTCTAAAATAAAGCGTCATCTCAATAGTATTACTCCCACATATAATATGGGCATTTATATTTTTGTACAATATTTTTAAAGTTAAATTTATTTACCATACCACTCATAAAAAGAGCCAAAGAATCGAGAATTTGCCTCATTATCATCAAAAAGATCTTCAGTTGTCAGTGGGATTTGTTGTGGTATGACATTTTTTTTATATAGGCGGGCGATTATACCATTCTGGGGTGAGTCAAGCCCGAAATGTCGGAGTATATAATTTGTTGCAAAATACAGGACATGGATAGCCATTATGCCATTCCCACTGACCTAAATGGCGGGCTACAGCCGAGGCAACCCAATCGGCTGCAGCATTGGCTTCCCTATAAATATGACGGATTACCGAGCACATGTAGATTGAAGAGCAGCCCATATATCCCTGGTCAGGGGGTTTTGTGGAGAACAACAATCAGCATCCCGTCTGATCCAACGGATAACCGTAAGAGAATCTCCTCAATAACCATCCGGCTAGATCGTAAGGTACGGACCGCATGAGTGATACCAGCCCACGCAGCTTACAACTCAGCCATAGGAACCGAGATGTCAAGGGAGCTATAACTTCCAGCCGCAAGCAACTGGCCCTCGGCCCCCTGATAATAAACCGATCCAGCGATACGACCCGAAACAAAACCATCAAAATTTACTTTGACATAACCCGGGGTAGGGGCTCCCAAGATATAAAGACCGTAGAACGGTGCGCTTCCAAAGCAGCAGAGGAATCCCAGAGGCCGAGTCTGTCAGCGTGAATGCCTGAGTCGACGCGGAGATACTCCATGGCAAGGAAGCCAGCAGTGCAGATAACAGTCTCAGATGAGGCCACCTTCTCTTCAAAGATAAACTGGTTCCTGGTAATCCAGATATGATAAGCCAGATAAGCTGAGAAAACACCATGAGAACGGTTACCATGCTGAACATCCAGACAGATGGCGCGCAATAAAGACAATAGGGTAGGACCCTCCCCAGGCATCCATGGCATCCATGGAGTATAAGAGAGCTGCTGCCAAATCCTAACTGCCCAAGAACATGTAATAATGGCGTGCTCACCCGTCTCATCCTGAGAACCACATATCGGACAGAGTGGTCTGATGGAGAGACCACGACCAGCCAACAGAGAGCAAGTAGGGAGGCGGTCCCACATCATCTTCCACAGAAAAAGTGAATCCTGGGATGGATAGGCAGCCTCCATATCCATGCGACATCATTCAAACTCAGGGGCCGATGACAGATGCAGTCAACGATGTCTCTAGCAGGGGCACGAGAAAGGCAGGATCGACGCCATAAGCGGGTATCAGACCCATAATTGGGAACAAGAGGAATGGCTAGGATCCTCTGAGCTAGCTCAGGCCCAAAAAATCGAGACACAGTAGGGACATGCCAAGACAAAGAATCCTAACAAATCAATGCAGAGATAGGTGCAGAGGGTCAATATCAGAGCTAAAGAAAGTCGCCAGCAAGCTAGAGGAAGATCCGCTATCCAAGTATCCTGAGTGACATCAATCGATCTCCTATCCCCAATCATCCAATGAATATTAGTCATGATAGTAGGAGCAGACTGGCAAATCACTCTCCATAAAAAAGAACAACGATGAGGAGGGTGTGAGACCGAGTCGGGAGTCCAATCACCGTATCTGCCACGCATGATAGTACTCCATAAGCAGTGTGGATCCAGCAAAAATCTGGAAGCATGCCTAGCCAAAAGAGACTGTCTGCGAACAACCAACGACTGAATCCCCAGACCACCCTCACGAATAGGCAGGCACACCATATCACAGGACAGCAGGTGGATACCATGACCTCCCTGAGTCGACGCCCATAGAAAGTCGCGGAAGTGTCGCTCAATCCGGCGAAGACAGATGGTCGGAATCAGAGCATTAGACAATAAATAAAGGGGGAGGGATGTAAGAATGGATCGAAGTAAGATGACACGCCCCATCATAGAAAGGCTGGAAACCTGCCACCGATCCAATCTATCAGTAATCCGGCGATCCAATTACCAAAATCCTGCTGACGAGGACGACGTCCCGTAATGGGGATCCCAAGGTAGAAGAGGCGATCAGAAGTCGTCGAAATCCCAAGCATCTGGGAAATGGCAGCACGACACCGAAGAGAGGTCGACGAACTAAAACACAATACAGATTTCTGCAAATTAATCAGCTCCCAGAGGCCTGACAATAAGACTGAAGGATAGCGGAGCAGACAGTCGCATTTTGGACAGTTGCAGGGCTGAGCAAAATATAGTCATCTGCAAAGAGAAGGTGAGAGAGAGGAGGCCCATTGGGTCCAGGCATATAAGGCTACAACCGAGAGACCCCAACTGCCTGAGCAAGAGCACGAGATAGATCATCTACACAAAGGATAAATAGAAATGGGAGAGAGGGCACCCCTGGCGCATGCCATAGCAGACGAAAAAAACTCAGTGGACCATTGATAAGGAGAGAAAAAGTGGGCCACTGAACACACGCCATAATCCAATCAATAAATTGATCAGCAAATCCAAATTCTCGAAGTGTATGCCGAAGAAATATCCAACTAATCCGATCATAAGCTCTTTCCATGTCCAGCTTGACTGCCATAAGTCTCTGTCTAGCAGGTGCACGCTGAAGGTCATACATAAACTCCTGGGCAATAAGGGCGTTATCCGATATGCTGCGACCACGGATGAAAGCCCCTTGTTCAGGGGAAACCAACCGAGGAATGATCCCCTGCATCCGAGAAACCAATAAGCGGGCACAAACCTTATATAAGGTGGTACACAGACTAATCGGCCGATAGTGCTGAGGCAGCAAGGCATCTGAGCGCTTAGGGATAAGGGCAATAAAAGTGTGCTGCCAATCCCGAGGTATGGATGTAGAAGAAAATACAGACTGGACAGCCGAAATAATATCCTGGCCCACAATGTCCCAGTAGTGATGAAAAAAGAAAGACGGGAAACCATCAGGTCCTGGCGCCTTGTCAGGCCCCAACGCCCAGACAGCAGAGCGAATCTCCTCCTCAAGACCCCCGAATAAGCAAAGCATTGTCGGCATCAGTAACCCTAGCAGACTGAGCGACAGGGATAAGGGGAGAGCCTCCACCAACCCGCTCCGACCATCGAGAGTGGAAAAAATGACAGAGCTGCTCCCAAATAGCGTCATCATCCTCAAGGATATTTCCCTCCTCATCACTGATGCATCGTATCCGATTAGCAGCACGCCGAGCCAAAGTAACCTGGTGAAAGAACCTAGTATTGCGGTCACCCTGCTGAAGCCACTGGACCCGAGAGCGCTGACGCCAAAATGTCTCCTGATGACTGAGCAAGGTGTGGTGTAAAGCCAATTTCTGCCTGAGAGTGTGAAGATCAATCTCAGAAAGGCCGCTATCCCTATCCTCTTTAGCCTGAAGAGAGGCAATATCATCTTCCACAGTTTTCACCTGCTACAGAATATCGCCCACCTCCGTTATGTGCCACCTCAAAAGCCTGCGCTTAACAATTTCAAGGCGACGAGATAGACGGTAGGTGGAGCTCCCTCTGACTGGTATACGCCAAACCTGACGAATCAGAGACCGAGCAGAGGAATAATGAGTCCAAAACTGCTCAAAACGGAACGATCCCCGTGTCAAAGAGGCCGGTTCTGTAGAGATAAGCAAAGGGCAATGGTGAAGCAATCCTCGAGAGATGAGTAATAGTAGCATGGAAAACAACGTATCCATTCCGAGGAAGCCATAGCTCGATCCAATCGTTCCCACACACGAGCAGTGCCCTGGCGATTATTACACCAAGTAAACTGCGATCCCGAGAACCCCAAGTCAAAGAGACCAGCAGCGAAGATGAAGGAGCGAAACTCGGTAGAGTTTGGGGTATCCACAAATCGACGACCCCCTCGCTTTTCCGAAGCGTTGACAATACAATTAAAGTCACCAGCAATGAGAGTGGGAAGATCCTGATCTAAGAGATTAAGAATCTCAGACCAGAGGCATCGACGCTCCCGATAATCTGTGCTAGCATAGACCCCCAGCAGTAGCCATGGTGGATTAGTCCCCTCCGAAACAACTAAAGCCACCTGCTGCTGGCAACAATGGAAAGCATCAATGCGAATAGATGGGGATCTCCATAAAGCCAGAATACCCCCCGACAGGCCGTTAGAATCCACAGTAGGAACTCCAAGATCATGAGACTCGGCGCAGGAACCGCTGAAGGCTAAGTCCAGACAGCCGAGTTTCAAGTAAAATACAAATGTCAAAGTGATGAAGCTGCAACAACCGACTAAACGAGGAGTGAAATGAAGGTTTCAAAGCTCCTCGAACATTCCATATCAAAATCTTCATTAATCAAGTTATGGGTTACTCTGGACCCCATTGTGAAGCCCAGTCGGATCCCTATCAGAAGGATCTAAAACAGAAGAACCTCCCGATGAGGGCAATTGTGGACCCTGGTTTGGAGGAGATACCGCAAAATCATCGGTCACACAAAGATCGGTGGGAGCTAACCGAGACAGCTCCATGTCATCAGTCCCACAAAGATCAGCAATAGTAGCTGCAGAGTCATGGTCACAACTCTGCAAGGAACTGATACTCTGATTATCCGCACCACCTTTACTTTTTCCTGCATCTAAATTGGGGGTATCAATCGGGCCCACTAACTCAACTGACCGAGCCCGTTTAAGGGAAGCCGGATTGGCATCATCCCGAGCCTTGGACACACCAGCCCATCGATCCGAACCACAAAGGCCGAAAGGATTAGAGGCCACTTTGCTTCTCCTTACTAACTTCACTCCTGATTCAGCACAGTGACCTTCCCCCTGAGGCTGATCAGCAATGCCAGAATGCTGAATCTTCAGACCCTGAACAGAGGCCTTCGCAGAGAATTTGAAGACAGACTTCTGGCTTGGTTCCTGAACACCCAGATTGGACTGATGAGGAGTCTTCCTCGCCGAGCCTGCTAGCCGTCATGTTCTTCCTGGGAATAGAGTTCAGTGGGGTATCAATTGATGCTACAGTAACCGGCACGGAGAAGACCGACCGGCACGGCCTAGAGGAAATAGCTTCAATTGAAGGCCCTGGAGCAGTTACAGGTTCAGTTCCCACCACCGCGACGTTGCGGGTAGAGGACGAAGGCACCGCACGCGGCGAGACGTCTTCCCCGGAGTCAGCCATCCAACCTCCGCCTCTTGAGGAACCGGCTTAGGGTGATCTGAGGAAGAAAACAAAGTAGACCGGGAGCCAGCAGCAGACGAAGAAGATGGAGCGCGGAGCCGGAGCGCTGCCATCCATGGTCCAAACCGAGGAGCCGACGAAGAGGAAGACGATGCCTTGGAAGAAGAACAGGGGCCAGAAAGGTGAAGAGAACCGCAATGGCAGCAGATGCCTTCCACATGCTCGTAAGCAAATTGCTGCCAGAACGGGTGGCCTTGTCCTCTGATTCTTGCACCAGGACGAAGAGGGTGGTTAAGATCCACTCGAACACAGGCTCTGGCAAAATTCCCCGCCGTTTCTCCTTAGTAGAAACATCCGCAAAGACAAACTGCCCTGCCACGGAGAGAATGGATCTCAGTGCGTCGTCGGACCAATACTCGATCGGGAGATTGGGCAGACGAATCCACAACAGCGCCGTTGGTAGGGCGTCTTCCGCCGGCACAAAATCGGGGCACCAAGGGACAGCGGCAAGGGGTTGTCCATTGACAACCCAGGGCTGATTCAGAGCAGCATCTCTAACTGTGGAGGTCTCAAATTTCATCAGCAACGTCTGGTGGGAGAGAGGGATGGAAGTAATCCGACCAGCCAGTCCAGCACGGCGGAACTCCCTTGTAATGGCATCCGCGGCACCCACCTCGAAAGACTCCTCATGATTAGTCAGAAGAAGACCAGTCCGAGATATCAGCGTCGATAGCCTCAGAGGGGAGATGTAAGATGCTTGGAAACAGCTCTTCGAGCTCTGCAATTTCCTCCGCGACGGCGAAGAAGCAGACCATTGGAAGCGTGGCCTCCTTCCCATCGAGAGGGGCCACAGGGCACTTGGCGACGATCTCCACCGGACACCGGTGGGGGATTAACGTCCTCCATCGGCAGCAAACGTCCGATGAACAGAGTCGTCGATGATCACCAGCAGCCGGGACGAAGAAGGACGCAAGCGAAAATCTTAAAGCAGACCCTTAAAATAGCGTTAGAGAACACTAAAGCAGATTCTCAAAGCAATCCCCTGTTACCAAGCTCCGATTCGCGGTATGACATATTTGATGCTTTGGTTATCAAGATATGTTGCGAAGTTTTTAATTGCTCTAAATTAAAATATAGGTGAGTGAATGATGGATGGATCAGCACGTTTTGAGGAAGATACACCGAAAACCGGGAACAAGACTTGTAGCTGGGAAAAAGTTTGCTGACAATGCTTCTAACCGTAGCACTGCTCGAAAAATAGTTCTCTTTGTCCACCACCGTGCATTTTAGCTTTCACAGAGTCAGCATGTGTTGCTGGCTTCCCTTCGTATTCCAGTCCTCATTGAATTATTTTTAGATCACTTGTGGGCGTTTGACAGAAGATAATCTATTTAGGTTACCGATAATTTAGATAAGATTCACTAATGATACATATTTTAATAGTAATATATGTAAAATAATTCTCAAATTATCTTATCCATATTATAGAGACGTGATAATCTGATAAATTATTTTATAATAAAATTATATTTTTTATTACTTTTTACTCACATCCTTTGTTGTCCGAGTCACATCCTTCCCCGCAAATCCAATCGCGGATCTCCACATCCTCCCGATTAGAATATTATTTATAAATATTTTTTTTAAAACATTATTATTTATAAATATAATTTTTTAAATTGAATATATAATAATATATAAATTTTTAATAAATTAAATTTAAAGGTATTTTAGAAATTTAATGTTATATGATTGATAATATGTTTGTCATACCAAACACAGTACTATGCATTACCTATGTATACCAAACATAATAATCAATATTAATTATAATCTATAAAATTAATCTATCTTGTAAGCAATCCATATTATCATTCAATATTGCTAGCAATGTACATATTGTTGGCGATGTACCAAACGCAACCGGAGTAATCTTGCCAAATCCATTGGATTGGAAATAGGATACCTAGCATTACAAGATGGCAGTCTGTTGAGCCTGTTTTGACCTTAATTGGATCTTCTCCGGCCCATTGCTATGGGGGTGGACTAAAAAAAAATGGAAATCCTATTTCTCTAAGTAATGGATTGAGGGAGATCCAATCTATGGGAGTGGCAGGATTATTTGAACCGGCTATTATTGTACGTTAAATTCTTACAAGCCTCTGTAATAAAGTAGCCTACAAGCTTAACCTAACCAAATGCAAATTATTGTCACAGATCGACCAATGAGAAGTCCAAACAGACAATTGGAGAGGCTTGGACAGCACACTAATATCAGCAGAAACTGACAATTCTACATCCCAGCTTATTGTGCTATGCTATGATACAAGCAAATGAAATTTCCCATGTGTTTAAACAAACAACAGGGTAACCCCTGTGCATGTCAAATTGAGTACTAAATTAGAACACAAAAGGATGTGATAATTATGGAACCAATTAGAGAAAGTAACTTTTCAACCATAATTGCTTCATTATCATCAATTACCAAATTCAGGTTCCCCCCAAATTTGACCTAATCAGGGCAGCAAGAGTGGTCTTTGAACATCAAAACTTTTGAATGAACTCACATATGTGATCAGAGATCTCATGTGGCTTTTCCTGGTTGAGGAAATGACCCACTCCTTCCATCACAACAACATTCTGAAGAAATGGAACCTCTCTTCTGAGCCCACCTTTGTGTATGTAGTCTTGGATGCCTGGGGTATGGTATGTTAGGTCCAGGTCCCCCACAATAAATTTCACAGGTACTTTTATTTGGACCCCAGTCCAAGGTGCTGTGAGCTCCCAGTTCCTGCACATTAATGTTAAAGTCATCGAAGGATCGGATCTCAAGATAAATGACAACAGAGGAATAATAAGTAGAAGTTTCGTAGCAAAATGTGTGATACATAAGTTTAAAATAAATTTGAGATTACCAGTCAAGCCATGTTACCTCATCAGTTTTCAATTTCATGGTATTCTCTAGTGGAATATAAATCAAAAAGCTTGTTGGGTAATGATTAACAATTGTTTCGGAAGTGCATTTAATAAAAGATGTTTACTTAGGTTTAGCTATAAAGTTCAAAAAAAATCTGCTATGCCTTGGTGATTCCCACAAGAAAAAATAAAAGGTTGTTCTAATGAAACACTATTTAGGGTGCATCAAGATGTCAGACCACATTTGGTGGGGTCAGGCAAAGGCAATAGTCAAAGAAAACATGGATTCAACTATTAGTAAGACCTTTACACAAAATTATCAACTAGCTCCACAATATCAATTAAAGCGGACATTATTGATGGCAAGATTATAAATGAAAATAAGAGAAGTGGCCTAGGAAAAGTGGTATACTAAAAAAAAAAAAAAAAATCAAATGTCTATCATCTATCTCTTTTGATGAAGTAAAGACAGTGGCAAAATAATATTCATCTTTCCTAGCATGCGATATAATCATGTGATTTAGTTTTCAAATATATGTTATGTAGCTCAGTCATAAGATATACAGCCTTCACAATCAGAATAAAGTTGCAGTGAACATACAAGTTCAGACACCGATAGTAGTTCAATCCTCCAGTAAATCCTGACTTCTCAAATTTGCTAGCATAATAGTTCACATCTTCTTCTGTCAACCATGAAGGTAAGGTAATTTCAGTATTAAAGGAACCTCCAAATCCTTTGTCCTTGGGAATTACGAGTGCTTCTGGCTTGCGATATGTTAAGAACTTCTTAAGCAGCAATGCAGTATTAATACGAGCGAAATCAGCTTCTGCTGCCCCAGGTTCCTGCAACATTTTTGTCAGAGAGGTAGAAAATAATGCAACCAGTAAACCTGTGAAGCCTTACCATTCTGAATAGGATATCAGACACCACCTAGTATTACTGTAGAGAAGAAATAAGATGAGCAACAAAAATTAAGGTTTGATGAGTTCAGCACAGTCCAAATAAAAACACATTTAAAACTAAAGCCGCAGAATGCCTGTTACCAGTTTTGAGTAACAAAAGACAACCAAAAGAACCGATAATGGATGCAGAGTTTTTCCCCAAATAAGGTTTTTTTTTAAAAAAAAAATAAATAAATAACCAAAGCATAAAGCATTGGTGTGCAGAAATTCAACTTAGAATTAATATGTAACCACTTGCAATTATTTGTTAAATTAGAAAAAAAAATGAAATGAATTCAAATGAAGAGATGCAAGCTTTATATTCATATTAGGAAATGGCTCATTTAATTGGTATTTTTGTAGTAAGTAGAGGCCAGAAATTTAAATATATATAAATGAAGATCATTCTGATTTGCCTTTGTAAATGCATGAACTAAATCTAAAGCCTGGTTGAGAACCATGTTTTCAATCATAAAGCTAATTCCTTTCTCCGCACAAGAAATTCTTACACAGAATATTGGTGTCCGCAAACTCCGTAAACATGCACTGTGGTCTTTGTACTCATAAATTCAGGACACAAAAAACAGAACCATAGGTCCCCTCACACTACTCTGGTTAAATAACTCATTTCATCCCAACAATCCTCTCTTTGAACCAGAAAACGCAATCGCTAATATTTATACTCTGCATAGATATGAAGATAGGGGCCAGATCAGTCTCGAACGTGTTGATAAATTCATCATAACATAGTTTCACATGATTCCATGACCAGCTCATAGCCAAACATCAACCTTTTAACAACTCATCGTGCAATCATCGATTCAATCGGTACAACAAAAAAATAAATAAATAAAAAGAAGTCAATGAGTTTATACCTGGAAGCGGCAGATGTAGTGGTCCTCTCCAAATATGGCCTGGATCGTGTCGACGGGCCGACGAGCCGGATGGCGGGGGCTGAAGGCCACGCTCAAGTTGACCAGCGCCCGCACACGGTCCGGCCTCAGCATGCACAGCCACCACGCCACCACCGCCCCCCAGTCATGCCCCACCACAAACACCTTCGATATTAGAAATCTCGAATATTAGTAAAATTCTAAAGATATACATGTATTGAGAGAGGGAGAACAGGGTCGCCAGTCACCTGGTCTTGGGCGAGGGCATCGAGGAGGGCGACGAGGTCGCCGACGAGGTGGAAGATGGTGTAGGCGGTGGCGGAGGGCGGGGCGTCGGTGTCGCCGTAGCCGCGGAGGTCGGGGGCGACGGCGCGGTAGCCGCGGGCGGCCAGGGCGACCATCTGGTGCCGCCACGAGTACCAGAGCTCCGGGAAGCCGTGGATCAAGAGCACCACCAGGCCCTCCCCCTTCTCCGCGATGTGCATGTTGATCCCGTTCACTGCCACCGTCCGATGAGTGATCCCTTCCATCTCTCTCCCACTCCCTCTCCCTCTCTCTCTCTCTCTCTGGGGGCGGCTCTATACCTTATGATATTTTTGTGGATTTTGGGAACTCTTTGCCGGCTAAATTGTCAAGTCAACTTCGTGGCGATGACGCAGCTGGTGAGGTTATGACCATCATCATCCTTAGGATTGGGTGGGTGACCTGGGCTCCAGCACACGAATTCGTGCAATGGAAACTTGCCATGCGCGTCTCGCCCGATTTGGTACGATGGATTCGGCAATTGGCAGCGAATCCACAGCCTGTCTCCGATTCTGGAATCTGGAAGTGGGCTGGCTTCGTGTCAGCTTCCTTCATGCCCCTCGGTCTTACTTTATTTGCATATTTAGGCTATGTTTTATAGCTTTTTTTTTTTTTTTTTTTTGACTACAATAAATATATAGGATAGTATTTATGATAGTTGAGAGGATAAATATCTTTTTAAAATTATCATTCTATTCTCAAAGGATAACTTTAGTTATTCCTAAAATTTTTAGGGTATATTTGATATGATGGATAAGAGGAGATATCCCTTAAATATCTCTTCTTATCTTCAAATGCTATAGCTACAGGGGATAGTGCTGAAAAAGTTTAACCAGAGGGGATAATCCATGTTTAACCATGGGTTATCCCCTGAACTTATTCCCTAGGGAACCCAGGAATAACTAAAGTATTCCTTGATGGCAGAGTGATAATTTTAAAAAGGTACTTATCCCCTCAGCTATCCTCTTGATCAATGCTATCCTGTATATTTATCCAGGGATAGCCAAAAAGCTATCAAACACAGCCTTAGGGAATAAGTTCAGAGGATAACCCTGGTTAAACATGGGTTATTCCTTCTGGTTAAACTTTTTCAGCACTCCTCTAGCTATAGTATTTAGGGATAAGAAGGGATATCTAGAGGATATCCCCTCTTATCCACCATATCAAACACACCCTTAATGATTGTTTCGTAAGAGGACTGCTAGATGTCGTGGCGGCACGGAGATGCGTTACCGAAATCGAGTTTGCGATGTTACGTGGAAGTTATCGGCTAAGGCCGGGAGAAATCGTCGGCCCAGCCTGGGTCCGCATGGATGCCATTAAGCAGTTCACAAAAATACGTTTTGGAGGAAGGAAAAGTTTTTGTGCATTATCTTTGATGTATAAAGATATACATTGAATATGTATATTTTTATCATATATTGTACAAGCATGTCATGATCTATTGAATCGTGATGCGTTCACACAAGTATGCGATTAATGCGCACGTTCGATGCGTGCCTTTGTGCACAGAAAATAATACACAAAAAACATTTCCTCGGATGAATGCTGCTCACATCCTACTTTCTAGTCTTAGAGAAAGATCGCTCCATCTCTTTCTCAAGTTGTCAGACTCAGTCCGGATATTGACTCGGCCAAGAGCTCGGGTCATCGGATCACTGGTTTAACTATTAGGTCACTTGTTGAACCATCGATCAATAATTTTAATATAAAAATATATTTATATTAATTAAAATTAATTTTTAAATAAAAAAATTAAGAATAACATGATAATAAAGCCGGTGACCTCATTCGATTTCGGACTGAGTTGATCGGTTTATGGATAACGGGACGGGATAGATTGACTAGATTATTTTGGATCATTGTGCATCCGATTTTATATTAGAATCGGACCAACTTAACCTTCGAGTTCCGATCTAATCAATCTAATCGGCCGGTTCGGTGTTTGGTCTACATGTCACGACTTATAAATTTAAAGCAACCTAGATTTGGTTGGAAAGAGATTCTCAAAACTAGGATTTTTTGGATTTACGGTTCTGCCAATTTCCATCTCATTATACTCTCTTTCAAGATGTTTAATAGTTGAAAATAATTCTTTAGGCTATTAAAGTCATACATATTTATAGAGAATGAAACAAGGTGACGGATTGGCTTGCTAGGAGGTCTTTGCATGGCGATGTGACGTCGGATGGTTCTAGTCTTCTCCTCGTTATTTTATATTAAGGTCCAAGGAAACCCCATTCAGAGAACCAGGTGAGCGGCATGGAACTCTGTTTATTATACTCTGCTTGTGTCTTGATATTTGTTTATGTATATAGCTTTGCCTGCGAGTTGGATGTTATTGGCAGAGGCAGCCATGATTCTCACGAAAGGTGTTTTATCGCTGGTGGATTTTCTTCTATTACTCTGTTACGGATGATACCCTCTGCCGGCCTGTTTGTGTTTTTAATTTAAATCAAATATCATTTATGTATTTTTTCATCACCAATGAATTCATCAAAATAAATAAAAGATCAATTTCATCAAAATATGAGACTAATAATACTTATTCAAAATTATAATACTAAATAATCTTAGTTAAGAATGTAATAATAGATGAATCATTTTCTTTTATTTTAGTTTTTAACCATAAATCATAAATTACATATTATTACATAAGTAAAATAAATACAGATTTTGAGATTATTGCTCTTTTAGATGGGTTTCTTTTGTAACGCCAAACCAAACTAACTCTTAACAACTAACCATCATCAATATATAAAGATACCATAATTTTTAAGACAATCTAATAACTAATTGATTAAATTCATAGGTATTGTATATCATAGTGGGATAGAATCAAACAAGTTGATACTCTCATACTTATATGAAGAAATAGTCACATTTCGAACGTAAACCTATATATATATATATATATATATATATATATATATATATATATATATATATATAAGCTTTAAATATACTCAATGATTCAAATCTTTGTCACTACCACTCAAAAGCACTTATTAGTTTTGATCAAATTCTCATCATTTAGCCACTTTCAAGTCTTGATTGGCTCGACCCTTAACCATACCTCTTTTATGAGCCAGACTAATATAACCTCGCTTTCCTAGATTAGCAAACTCTTCCATAAGCTGGGTAATCAAAACATTCATCATAAAAATTATATACCTTAAATATTGTCATAAAAGTTATTAAATAATTATGATACAAATATTACTTTCACATCTTCCATGACGAGGGATTTAAGGATTTTAGAGTTGAAGAAAGAACAAGTAATTGCTTACTGATACTTGTTACAAACTCTGTATACTAAAGATTTCAAATGGTGAAAAAATGTGTGTTGAAGCTAAAAAGATGCCATATTAATGAAAGACAAAAAGTTTTATTAATGATGAAAAAAAAAATGTATAGATGGCGTTCAATTTAAGTTAAAAATAAAAAGGTATTGATGATTTATTTGAAATAAAAGAGAGGGTTGTGGGCGTGGCCCTATTGTTATTTTAGCCGCACCCAGGACTTTGTCCACCTCAAGTGGTACAATTGAAACCCCTGAACAGATTTTTTTGTCTGATAGCTCACATGCTTGCACGTTTTGTTGGCATATAATAATCTGTGAGTCTAGCAAAAGTGATGCACTTGAAAAGATCAGTGCCACAAAGCCGTTCTGAAAGTTTATATTCTTATTTACATTTAGATGACATACTAAATTATGTATGTTCAATTTAAGTTTATATCCCAATCCAACAAGAGATCGAGAGGTAAACACAATTTGCATGATTGAGAGGCCAACCGTCTAGCAACATTGGAATCTTATGCCTTCTAATATAATTTTATATGTTCGTTTCCATAACTCATGCTTTTGAAAAATAAGAGAAATGTTGAAATTCTAGATAGGCTAGTCCAGTTTCATACTATATATATATATATAAGTAGAGAGGATAATTACAGCTGCAGTTATCAATATTGTACACCATAAGTGCCATCAAGCAAATCATAAGCTAACTCTTCACGGCTTTCTTCTTCGGCAGCATGAGATCTTTTGAAGGCAGAGGTCTTGGATACAGTAAATTCACGACGGAACCGAAGCACCAAATTTTTTTAACAGGCCACTCTGAAGCGACGTGCAACTAATAGGATTCGACGACTTACCGATGGG
This sequence comes from Calamus simplicifolius, assembly GCA_900491605.1. Classification (NCBI taxonomy): domain Eukaryota; kingdom Viridiplantae; phylum Streptophyta; class Magnoliopsida; order Arecales; family Arecaceae; genus Calamus; species Calamus simplicifolius. Next base: position 506,095 of record UESW01004493.1, read on the forward strand.
GAAGGGCACTACTAGGAGGATTACCATACTATTAGGAATCAATTACTTCACTTCTTTCAGTTCAGATGGTCGAAGCATACTGGCGATGAGTTTCCTATCCATCCGATCCTGACTCCCAAGAAGGTCTCTGCTTATGAGAATAGCTTTTTTATCAGGCCGATTACAGCGAAGGAGATATGGCTAGCATTATGGAATCTTGGGTCTGATAAAGCCCCTGGGCTTGATGGGTTTCCGCCTTTCTTCTTCCACTGCTATTGACATATTGTGGGCCATGATGTAGTGTAGGCCATCCAGATTGTCTTCCAATCCAAATCCAATCCTGCGGATTGGAATCGAACACTCATTACTCATGCCCAAACACCCTGATGCTTTCACCCCTCTATACTATTGGCCCATCAGCCTTTGCACTACCTTGTACAAGGTCTGTACGCATATTTTAGTCACTCGCCTGCGAGATGTGATACCTCGCTTTATTTCTGCAGAGCAAAGGGCTTTTATCAAAGGGCGTAGCATTGTAGACAATGTCCTCATAGCCTAGAAATTTATGCATGACCTCCAGAGATTCTCTGTCCGATAGTGCCTTATGGCTGTTAAGCTAAACATAAAGAGAGCTTACGACAGATTGAGCTGGACATTTCTATATCGAACTCTTCTTGAATTTAGGTTTGATGGGCTCTTTATTGATTAGATCATGGCATGCATTCACATGCCATCTTTCATTCTGCTGTGGGGCTGCGACAGGGATGCCCACTATCCCCTTTTTTATTTATCCTTGCTGCTAACGATCTATCTCATGCATTTTATCAGGCGCAGCAGGACCTTCGCATTGTTCCCTTCATGGCAGGCCTGTAGGGGCTCTCGGTCTCTCATCTCCTGTTGCTGATAACTGCATCTTGCTGGGTCAGGCTTCTATCCATAATGCGGCAACTTTTACTTCCATTATTCAGTACTACTGTCAGGCCTCTAGGCAGAAGGTTAATCTTTAAAAGTCTATGATATGCTTTAACCCGAAGACTATTGGTATAAATAGGAAGGCCATCCTCCAAATCTTGGGCATATCTAATCAAGCTGACCGGTTATTGTACTTGGGGATCCCTATTACGGGAAGATGACCACATTGCAGTGATTACATTGACATAGAGCATCAGATTTATGACCGTATTGATGGCTGGCAGGTCAATAGATTATCCATGATGGCAAGGATCACCCTACTATGCTTGGTTCTCACTTATCTTCCTGTATATCTTCTATCAAATCTGCAATCTCGATAACTTGTTTGAGAAAGATAGAGAGATGCTTTAGGGACTTTCTTTGGGCTTCTATGTAGGATGACTATGGTATTCATCCGCAAGTAGGAACACTGTTTGCATGCCGACTTCAGAAGGTAGCCTTGGAATTCAATCTTTGACCGCAAGGAGAGAGGCACTAATTGCTAGACATGCCTCACGATTTCTACTTGATCCGCACTATTTTTAGAGCTCTTTTATGCGTGCTAGATATGGTGATTGGACCCCATCTATGGATTTTTACTCTTCAATGGTTATTCTTTCTTTTGGAAGGAGGTTTGCCGGCGCGCATCAGTTATCTTGAACAACATCTCGTGGATGATTGAAGATGATTCCTCGGTGGATATTGTTCAGGATACGTTGATTGCTGATCTCCCCTTCTCACGCTGGCCTACTTTTATCAGTATTGATATTTCTAGCAGCATGAGGGTTACCGATTTGATTTCTCAGGATCTTTCCTCTTGGCACTATCCCATGGTGTTCCAGTTTTTCAGTGAGCAGCTATCTCATCAGATACTTTCCATTCCGATTATACTGAGGCACACATCTGATACCAGATTATGAAAGAGATCATGTCTTTCTAGAGCTCCGACTAGGGACCTCATAAAGACTTATAGGCAACAGCCTTAGTATACGATGGATGCAGTGCGAATTTGAAAGCTTCCCATCCATCTCAAAATTTAGCTCTTTATTTGGAAGCTCGCATGGGATTGTCTTCCCACCTGCTTACTGCTCTCTCGGAGGGGATTGCCCATCCAGGATATTTGTCAGTTGTGTGGACAGGAGGAGAAGACAATAGATCATGCCATATTCTTCTGCCCCAGAGCGAGATAGATATGGTAGATTATGAAATACCACCTTAGGAAGAGTGGTATGGTTTCTTTGCGATCCCTTCTCCTGTGCGATATTCGGAGGGGCAATCAGCAGTAGGGCGCCATTTGGGCCACCACAGCCTATCAGATCTGGTTATTGCGGAATCTACTTGTCTTCACTGATGACATTGTCTCCACCCATAGGATAGTGAGGAAAGTTATATCTTTATCTATCGAATACACTCTCCATTGCACTGTACTTGATTCTGATAGCTTTGGCTACTAGGGTTCACCTACTGCTTCGGTAGCGATCCGGCATCTGGTCTTTATCTCTTGGGAGTCCTCCCAGGGTATGTAAAAATTAACTTCGATGGAAGTGTTTGAGGTAGATTAGCTGGTTCGACATTTATTATCCGAGGGATTGATGGAGCAATGGTGGCGGCGAAAGGATTTGGCTTCCTAGATACCTCTGTTCTTTTGGTTGAGCTTTATGTAGCTTGGGCTGGTATTTCCTATACTACACGGATCCTTTATGCTCATAGTCTCTTCATTGAGGGGGACTCTCTCACTGTCATCCGATGGCTTCGGCAGGAAGGCTGTGCCCAGGTTCCAATCAATACTTTGCTCCATGACATATGATCTACCCTGCGGAATATTCACAGAGTTCAGATCTGACACATCTATCGAAAATCTAACTCAACGGCTGACTAGGTGGCAGGTAGTATGGCCTCTCATTCCGGATTTTGAATTTGAAAACATGATGACCCCTGTCCTATATACTTAATAAATACTGTTTTCTATCTATCTGGATTAATTCGCACTAGACTTCTGTGATCATCCATCTATAATAAAAAAATTAATAATTTTTTAAAATAAGAACAAAAATTAAATGCGGTGCATTACCTGTGCACCTTCGAGTCTGCTTTTTTTTTTTCTTACTTTTTTTTTCTTTTCTATCATCGCTTAATGTTTAGATATAGGCTAAGGTAGCATTAGAGGCTACGATGGTACTAAGAAAAAGATATAAAAAAAACTGTAAGACATGATACTACACCATGCAAAAGCTTCATTGTCCAAATAATTTTACTTTTGTATCGTTTGTGTAGTACAATTTTTGAGCGTGTGCATGTATGAATAGTGCACTTCTATCTGCACTCCAGCTCCTATACGTATTAGAGTACAAGCAGAAGGGAGCATATAAGTATCAATTACCTTCTCCTCACATGGCAGCATGTGAGGTTGCCTTGCCGGAATTGGCTCACTTGATTGCCTAGAATAATGACAATCATAACTGTTGGATAAGTTTGAGAAAAAGATAGTATTTGGAATGATTTATCTATTTTAAATGTATTTGAGAAGATGTTGTGGCGTGCACGGCACTGTCCTTAAGAGTAGATTCGCACCTCTCGAGATAATATCTCGGTGCAGAAGATCCGAGTACGACTATCCTTCAGGATACAACAGCAGAATCTTCTTACAGGCGTGCACACACAAATGTCAGAAGAGGATGAACAACCAAGATGATTTCCTTCTCTTTGGATAAGAACGGATGATTTTCTTCTATTTGGATAAGAACATAAGCATATGAATGAATCTTTAGATAAGGATGGAATGAAAAGCATAAATTTTTTTGAATGAGTTAAACACCGGCATTGCTTCGAATATTTATAAGAAAGCAAGCACCGGTCGAGAACGACGAATCAATCCAATGGGAATGATGATTCAGTCCAAAGGTCGATTAGTGTCCAACGGTTGGTCAAACAAAAATAAAACACTTATTACGTACGTAGAGACGTATAAGTCAAAAGACTGGTAAAAAAAAGACTTATCCTACCGGTTGAAATAAAAAGACTTATCCTACCAGTTGAGAATGACGTATCAGATAAAAGGACTTATCAAGTCAAAAGGCTTTTGAATATTGAAATACACTAGATTTCTAATAATTCCCTACTATTTCAATATACAAAAGAAGACAAGACAAACTTTGAAGGAACTTTAAGAATGTAATGCATAAGCCATGGTGTCTATGTGACTATGAACCAGGCATAGAGAAAATAAGTGTAATCTATAAAAGGTTGGTGAAACTAAGTTTCTATGAACCAATCCTTCTTTTATTGGATCATTGAATTATAACTAACATTCTATCTCTCAGATTTTGATTGTTCAAGCGGGTTGACACGTTTCGGCCATACGTCTACCTGGATATTCATGAGTGCTCTAGAGATCCCATCCAAGTCTCATAGGAAGTGGTCACCACCTCCATACTCATATAGGTGGATTGTAAGTATACACTGCAGTTTTGTATACCACCCAAATTAAGCTATGACATCCATTAAGAACTTCACATATTAGTTCAACCTAAACACTGCAGAATACTATCTCACACCATATATACTCCAAGTTGTATAGTGAATTGATTTCTCATATGAACCTTCTTCCCGGGATCTTCGTTCATGAAGGTTGGGTCATCATCACTTCAACTTTTGATCTGGGTATAATCCCATTTTCCTCGATGTATTGCTCACAAGCTTTCTTCTTAGAGGCTTAGTCAGAGGATCGGCCAAATTCAACTCTGACCTTACATAATCCAAAGATATTACTCCATCATTAATAAGCTGCCTCACAATATTATGTCTTAGACGTCTATGTCTACTCTTTCCATTATAAATTTTATTTTTAGCTTTAACTATGACAGCCTGACTATCACAATGTATAGACACAGATGGAGCTGGTCTCATCCAAATGGAAGATCTATCAAAAGATTCTTGAGCCATTCGGCTTCAGTACCAGCCTTCTCCAAGGCAATAAACTCGGATTCCATTGTAGACTGAGCTATACATGTTTGTTAGATGATTTCCATGACACTGCTCCTCCTCCAAGGGTAAACACATATCCTCTAGTAGATTTTATCTCATTAGAGTTTGAAATCTAGTTAGCATCACAATACCCTTCTAATATTGTAGGAGTCCCATAATACATTAAACCATAGTTCAGGGTACCTTTCAAATATCTAAGCACTCTTTGTAATGCAATCCAATGATTCTTGTTAGGACATTGGGTATATCTACGTAGTCTTCCTATGACATAACCAATGTCAGGTCGAGTGCAGTTCATCAAATACATAAGACTACCAATAATTTGAGCATATTTGGATTGTAAGACACCATTACTTTTATTTTTCTTAAGCAGTGAATTAGCATTATAAGGAGTGCTCACAAGCTTACAATCAAAATGTGAAAACTTTTTCAAGATTTTCTCAATATAATGTTCTTGTGAAAGTATGATACTATTCGACTTCTTTACAAGTCTAATTCCTAAAATCATATATGCTTCTTTCATATCTTTCATATCAAAATTCAAAGTCAAGAATATTTTGGTGCTAGTAACAATATCAAAATTAGTGCCAAATATGAGCATATTGTCTACATACAAACAAATTATAACAAATTCATGATTAACAACTTTAGAATAAATATATTTATTAGCACTATTAATTTGATATCCATTTGAAACTAGCACTTTATCAAACTTATCATGTCATTGTTTTGGTGCTTGTTTCAAGCTATACAAAGATTTAATTAATTTACAAACTTTGTGCTCATTACCAGGAAGAACACAATTCTCAGGTTGATCCATATATATTTCTTCTTCTAGGTCTCCATTAAGAAATACAGTTTTAACATCCATTTAATGAATTATCAATTTATGAATAGATGCAAGAGCAATCAAGACTCTAATAGAAGTTATTCTTGTCACAGGTGCAAAAGTATCAAAGTAGTCAATATCTTTCTTTTGAGAAAAACCTTTTGCAACCAACCTTGCTTTAAATTTTTCAATAGAACCATCAGGCTTTAGCTTTTTCTTAAAGATCCATTTACACACAATAGTTTTAGCTCCAGAGGGTAAACTTACTAATTTCCATGTATGATTGCTCATGATTGATTCTATCCATTATTTATAGCTTCTCCCCAAAATATAGCATCAGGAGATGAAATTGCTTCAAATAGGTTTGAGGATCATTATCAACAAGAAAAGTATAAAAATCATCTTCTAGATTGGTTTCCTTTCTGATTCTCTCGGATCTCCTTAGCTCTTGAATTTCATCAGGCTTTAAATTAGGTTCAATCACTTGTGGTCTAGAAGGTCTTTCTAAGGAGGTTCTCATAGAAAAGATATGTTCAAAAAATTCTGCATCTTTGGTTTCAACTATAGTATTAGGTTCCATGATTTTATTTTCACTTTTAATCACTAAGAACCTATAGGCTGCACTATATTTATTTGCAGAATTATTTTGAACATAACTATGAACATACAATCAAAAGTTTTAGATCCTAACTTTCTCTTTTTAGGTTTAGGAAGCAAGACCTTAGCTAAACAGCCCCATACTTTTAAATATTTAAAACTTAGCAAATGATCATTCCATAACTCATAGGGTGTTTTATTGGTTTTCTTATAAGAAATTCTATTTTGAATAAAACAAGCAGAAAGAAGGGCTTCCCCCCACAAGTTCATGGGTGCACTAGAACTAAGGAGCAATGCATTCATCATTTTTTAAGTGTTCTATTCTTTCCCTCAGCCACTCCATTAGATTCAGGTGAATAAGGAGGAGTAAATTCATGAATTATATCATGTTGTGCACAAAAATCATTAAAAGGAGTAGAATTATATTCTTCTCCTCTATTATATCTAAGCCTTTTATTTTCTTGTTAATTGATTTTCAACTTTGCCTTATATTTTAAAAACATTTCGAAGGCTTCATCTTTTGATTTTAATAGATAAACCATTGCATAACGAGAAAAATCATCGATAAAAGTAATATAGTATTTCTTTCCACTTCTAGTCATATTACCTTTTAAATCTCCTAAGTCAGAATGAATTAATTCTAACAATTAGTTTCTCTTGTATGAATAGATTTGCAACTCCTTTTGGTTAATTTAGATTCTACACATGTTTGACATTTTTCATGATCATAAGAAATAGACATGTTATTTAGCAAACCTAATTGTTTCATTCTTTTAATATAAGAGTAATTAACATGTCCTAATCTACCATGCCAAAGATTAACATAGTCAAGCAAGTAAGCAAAAGAAGATGATGCATTTCCATTCATAACTTTGAGTACATTTAATATAAATAGACCCTGGTTACAATATCCTTTCCTAATAAATTTTTAGATTTGGTCATGACAACTTTGTCAGACTCAAATGACACTTTCACACCATTTTTTTCAAGCAAGGCCATAGAAATCAGGTTCACACGGATGTCCGGCACATGTAGCACATCTCCAAGTGAAAGGACTTTTCCAGAAGTCAGTTTTAGATTAACTTTTCCTTTGCCAATCACTGAACAAGACTTTGAGTTGCCCATGAAGACTTGCTCCTCTCCTTCTAACAGTGGGATATAGGAGGCAAATGCATTTCTATCACCACATATATGACGAGTGGCTCCATAATTCATCACCCAGTCCTTTGTATGTGCAACAATATTGGTCTCGCTAACAACCGCAGCAATCACATCTTCTTCAACCATCAAGTTAGCCTTTGGTTTAGCTGAAGCATCATTATTTTTTCTGAACCTGCATTGGGCAGCATGGTGTCCTGGTTTCCCACAAATATAGCAAGATCCCTTTTTCTTCTTAAAATTTTGACTTCTTTGAACATGAGGCTTCTTATCATATTTCTTGTAATTATTTTTATGTTTGGGCTTATTGGACTTATGTCTATCCTTACTAGATTCATCCTCTATTAGATTAGCCTTACCAGTCATTTCCTTAGCCTTTTCTATCTTTTCTCGGGTTCTGTTTTGCTCTTCAATCCTAATATGCACAATGACATCTTCAAGGGACATAGACTTTCTTTTATGCTTTAGTTTATTCTTATAATCTTTCCAAGATTCTGGTAATTTTTTAATTAGGGATCCAGCAATAAAAGCATCAGAAAGAATAATATTTTTATTTTTAAGATCATCTATGAGAACATGGAAAGCATGGATCTGAGATGACACATCTTTATCTTCTGACATATTAAAATTTAAAAGGTTTTCTATTGTAAATTTTTGAGAACCAGCATCTTCAAGAATATATTTTCTTTTAAGGCTTTCCCAAATCTCAGAGGCTGATTTAATAGGATAATAAATATCAAATAGTTCATTGGATAGAGTACTAAGAATAGTATGCCTACATATTCTGTTAGCCTTTGTCCAATTTAGAAGGTCCTCCTCTTTCTCAGGTTTAGGATCAGTCAAAACATATGCTATATTATAAACATCTAATATTAAAATAATTTCTCTTGCCAACGTTTATAATGGAAACCAATAAATTGCTCAATCTTGGATGTATGGGAAAGGACTTAATAGCAGCAACCATAATAGAGTCCATTATCTGTTCTTAAGATTGTTGGATAAGTTTGAGGAAAAGATAGTACCCGAGATGATTTATCTATTTTGAATGTATTTGAGAAGATGTTGTGGCATGCATGGCACTATCTTAAGAGTAGATTCGCGCCTCTTGAAGATAATATCTCGGTGCAGAAGATCAGAGCACGACTATCGTCCAGGATACAACAGCAGAGTCTTCTAACAAGCATGCACACACCAATGTCAGAAGAGGATGAACAACCGAGATGATTTCATTCTCTTTGGATAAGAATGGATGATTTCCTTCTTTTGGATAAGAAGGGAAGCAAAGGATTGAATCTCTGGATAAGGATGGAATGAAAAAGCATAAAATTTTTGAATGAGTTAAACACCGGCATTGCTTCGAATATTTATAAGGAAGCAAGCACCGGTCGAGAGCGACCAATCAATCCAACGGGAATGATGATTCAGTCCAAAGGTTGATCAGCGTCCAACGGTTGGTCAAACAAAAATAAAAGACTTATCACATATGTAGAGACGTATAAGTCAAAAGACTTGTAAAAAAAGTAAATAAAAAGACTTATCCTACCGGTTGAAATAAAAAGACTTATCCTACCGGTTGAGAACGACGTATCAGATAAAAGACTTATCAAGTCAAAAGGCTTTTGAATATTGAAATACACTAGATTTCTAACAATAACTTGAGAGATGAGGACTAATCCAATCGACGCTGGTCACTTTCCAGGTCCAAAGGAAATTGTTGCAATTTTGAAAAGAGAAGATTGAACATCCTTAATTGAAAGGATAGGGGAAATGGATTCATAACAAGCGCATCATAATAGGAAAATGTCAAATATTCATCGAACCATTTGATGGTCTGATGCAAATTAGATTCTTGAATCACATCTCTAGGTGTGTAAAAGCACATCTTTGATTCCATGCCCATCTATCCCATGTGAAATTGTGCTTTCATGCATCTCAATTGTGATCCAACTACCCACACTACATGGAACCATCAAATAGTCTGAGGAGCAATGGGCCGGCATAATCGATGCATAGCGATATATTTACGTGAACTGAGTGGAAGGTATCATAGGGGATGGATTTCTGTTCTACATCATGGGGTTATTGAGAATGTAGTTCTGACTTTCGAAAGCACACCTCCGCTTTCCTTCCTTTCCCACCTTCCTTCCATTGTTTTCTCCTCTGTTTAAAATTGTAATTCTGGTCCATTGTCACAATTTCAGGTCTAAAAATTGTCATGTGCTTTGTTTCATTTTCTTAATGAGTTTTGTGGGTATCCCATCTTTCTTTAAAAGAAAACAAGCACAACAAGAAGAAGAAATACTTTGATCTGATTTAGAACAACACTATCTCCGGAGAGCCAGAGGCACAACTTGATTGGAACTTCATGGCCTAGTTTTATCTTTGATTGTCCAAAGCTCACCAGCTGTCCCTATGACCACATCTTCCTTCTTTCAGCATCTCAGCCCTTCTTAGAGTCTTCCCATCTCAATTAACTTGAAAGTAAATTAAACCCACAAGCATCCTTCAGGAACCGTTCTTCAGTCTTTATCACAGGGAGCCCCCAAAAAAATAAATCACCATTCTATCAAACCAATCAGCACTTCCAATTTGCTCTGATAGTGAGAAGCTTTCATCACCTGATGCTCTATGAAACCCGGAATACACCTTAATTCCATTGCATTCTTGATACGAGAGACTATTTCCGTTAATCAGCTAACTGGCCTCGGGGGAGTTGTTGGGGTATATGTAGTAACCCATCTTAATAATGGTCCTAATTTTATTGACTAAACGTATCTCCTATTAAAGTGATAACAGCCCCCCTCCCTTAATTCCTAAACGCTCGCTTGATGGGGCATGCGTTGAAGGAAATGGGTATAAAAGGAGACCCATCCTAAGGTTTCAAAACAACGATTCTCTCGAGAGAGATCCTAAAGTTTCAGAATACGGTTCTCTCGAGAGATCCTAAAGTTTCAAACAACGATTCTCTCGAGAGAGATCCTAAAGTTTCAGAACACGGTTCTCTCGAGAGAGATCCTAAAGTTTCAGAACAGGTTCTCGAGAGAGATCCTAAGGTTCTCAAGAGAGAAACCTAAAAGCGGAGGCATTAGAATTGAGTCCCTGATCAAGAGCAATCATGAAGGCATACACCATCTGAATGCGAGAGCTCGTTGATTAGAAGACCGATCCATCGAGAGGAAGAGCGAAGATCAAGAGGGAAGATCAATCGAGATCGTTAAGAAAGGAAGATCTCCCGTGCAGTCCAAAGAAAACCAGGAAGATCGGATTCCTTACCACCATTAAATAATAATGGCTGGAGGTAATTACGTTTAAGCAAATTAAGTCTAACATTTGGTATCAGAGCAAGGTTAAAACCTCTGCCTTATTTTGCGAAGATTTCTATTAAGTTTCTCTTTCAAGCAATTAATGCCGCGTGTTTTCCATTTTTAGTTTTTCGGATCTCAGGTTGGTTTCGATCAGTTCTTATCTTTGTTCACGGAATTGACAGAAACCATTAAACCTATTTAAGATTCCGATTTTTGCGGAAACAAAACGTGGCTTCTTTCTTTCTATTAAAGATTTCTTTCTAGCATTAAAGGTTTCCCGGATTTCTTTTTATGGTATTAAAGAGATTGCATTAAAGAAAGAAAAAGAAAAGAAACGTAGCATTAAAGAAAAGAAAAACTAAAGGAGAGAAATGCAGCGAAAACGTGGCTTCAATAACCACATCGGTGAAATATTAAAAAGGGGAGAGAAAACTTTCGGTTTTCGTTTTTCTCGCTTATGGTCTTTCCGTTGGATTTAAAATATGGATTGGTTGGATTTTAAATGCATTTATTATCTGTTTAATGTTTTATTAAATCATGTAACATGATTTATTTTTATCATTTGTTTCTTGAGTTTAAATTTTTGTATTAAAATACGCCTCCTGAGTCTCTATGCCTACGGTGTTTTGCATAGACTGGCCCAAGGGAATAATGAGCTACGGCCGGACGTGTTTTAATTAACAAAAATTTTTTCTTAAGATGATAATTTTAAAATTCATTAAATAGATATTGAAATGTTATCTTCTGTTCTGCATACTAGATTTATTCTATGCATGAATTTGGTGGTAGTGTAAAAATCACAGTGCAAATCCTTTCAAGGTCTGATTGGTCATTGGTGTCTAGAAAGGTAAAGAGATTGTGGTTACTTAATTGGTTCCGTTGACTACCTAAGGAAAGCAACGGGGGGACCCCCACTTCTCTTTCACTGGCCTGGCCAATTTGACTAACTCGGATCTTGATTTGGAAATGTTACGTTGATTAAGATCACTACCTAATAATCATGCTAAATTGGTTATCTATATGCATATAATGTCATGTGATCAATATGATGTTGATTAATTGAGGAGTAGCCACAGCATCTTTGATTAATCAAAATTATATATTAAGTTGCAAAGATCACATAAGGTTAGATGACATTAATTGTGACTAATTATATTAATGTAATGAATCTTATCCCACAGGAATTTTTGTTGCACTAATATAATTAATTAGGATGCGATAACAAATTATTTTCTTAATTACCCATAGGAATTAAGAAAGGAATATAATTTGTTAGTCACATCATTAAGCTAATGAGTCTATTTGAGTATAATAACTTAGCCCACAGGTAGTTATTGTATGTTATTGATTCATGTTGTTGCATGTTTACATTGGTAAAACATGACATCAGTTATATGCCTCAAATTCAATTACATGAACATGATTTTATTTTTATGCAGCTATTTTGCCTGTTAATATTTCTGATATGAAATGTGACATTCCCGATTTAAGTGGTGATAATTATAAATTATGGAAGGAGAGAATTCTTCTTCAATTAGGGTGCATGGATATTGACTATGCTATCAGGAAGGATGAACCACATTTAGTTACATCTACTAGCACTCAGGCTGAGATTGCTGCATATGAACGATGGGAACGGTCCAATCGCCTCAGTATGATGTTCATACGTACTAAAATTTCTGCTAGTATACGTGGTTCAATTCCTGAGTGCAAAAATGTCAAGGAACTTCTGAAGGCTATTGATGCACAATTTGAGTCTTCAGATAAGGCAATGGCTAGCACCATAATGACAAAATTATCATCAATGAAGCTCACTTCGGTTGGAGGTGTGCGTGAGCACATCATGAAGATGAGGGACATTGCGGCTCAGTTGAAATCCCTAGAGGTTGAGATGTCAGAATCTTTCTTGGTGCACTTTATTTTGAGCTCACTCCCACAGCAATATAGTCCCTTCAAAATATCTTACAATACACATAAGGACAAATGGTCAATTAATGAACTTCTGACCATGTGTGTTCAAGAGGAAGGAAGGCTGATTTTAGAAATGGGAGAAAGTGCACATTTAGTCACTCAGAGAAAGACTAAAGCTCCCAAAGCCAAACGCAAAGGAAAGGGTAAAGTATCCATCCATACAGAAGACAAGAAGGAGTCCAAGTGCTTCTTTTGCAAGAAGAAAGGACATATAAAGAAAGATTGTCTCAAATTCAAAGCTTGGCTTGACAAGAAAGGTACTCTAACCTCATTCGTATGTCATGAATCTAATTTGGTTATATGTCATAACACATGGTGGATTGATTCTGGTTCTACAATCCATGTTTCAAATACCTTGCAGGGTTTTCTAAATCAAAGGAAACCATTGGGAAGTGAACAAAGCATCTATTCAGGAAACAAGATGGGTTCACATGTGGAAGCAATTGGAACGTGCAGACTTATTTTACATTCTGGTTTTGTTTTGGATTTGGAAAAGACATTTTATATTCCAAGTTTCTCTAGAAATTTGATTTCAGTGTCAAGGCTTGTACCAGCAGGATATTCCTTTAATTTTAATAAAAGCTCTATTGATTTATTTTATAAATCTAAGCTTATTGGGAATGGTACATTGTCAGACAATCTTTTCCAAATCAATCTAAAAAATAATACCACCTATAATGTGATGCACGCCCAAACTGGTATGAAAAGATGTGTTATAAATGAGAATTCCTCTATTTTGTGGCATCGGAGATTAGGTCATATCTCCATTGAGAGAATTAAAAGATTAGTAAAAGATGGAGTACTTGATACTCTTGATTTTACTGATTTTGACACTTGTGTGGACTGCATAAAGGGAAAGCAAACCAACAAGTCTAAGAAAAATGCCAAGAGAAGTTCGGAAATACTGGAGATCATACATACGGATATCTGTAGTCCAGATATGGATTCGTATGGTCAGAGATACTTCATCTCATTTATTGATGACTATTCACGATATATGTATCTCTACCTACTTCATAATAAGAACGAAGCATTAGATGCCTTTAAGGTATTTAAGGCAGAAGTAGAGAAACAATGCGGCAAGCAAATTAAAATCGTGAGGTCAGATAGAGGTGGAGAATATTATGGTAGATACACTGAGAATGGACAAGCACCTGGTCCGTTTGCTCGGTTTCTTGAAGAAAATGGAATTGTTGCACAATACACCATGCCAGGGTCTCCTGACCAAAACGGTGTAGCTGAAAGGAGAAACCGGACATTATTGGACATGGTAAGGAGCATGATTGTCAGCTCTAAGTTACCTAAATCCTTGTGGACTGAAGCTCTTAAAACTGCTGCGTATATATTGAATCGGGTTCCAACCAAGGCTGTTTCCAAAATGCCATTTGAGTTATTTAAAGGTTGGAAACCGAGTCTGCAACATATACGTGTTTGGGGATGCCCATCTGAAGTAAGAGTCTATAATCCACAAGAAAAGAAACTAGACCCAAGGACTATCAGTGGATACTTTATTGGATATGCTGAGAAATCCAAGGGTTATAGATTTTATTGTCCATCTCACAGCACTAGGATTGTGGAATCAAGAAATGCAAAATTTCTTGAGAATGACTTGATCAGTGGGAGTGATCAATCTCAGTATTTGGCTTCTTCTGAGAAAGATCATTCAGTTATTCCAGCTTCCACTTCAAGTGAGGGATTGGTTGTTATTTACAGCACTCCTCAAACTCAATTAAGTGCCCAACAACCAGTCATTGAGATTTCACAAGCTGATGGTAATCTAGAAGATCGTGTTGTTCATCAACAATCAGTTGTGCAAGATACTCCTCAAGAGGTCATTGATACAACATTAAGAAGATCAACTAGAATAAAGAAATCAGCAATTCCTAGTGATTATGTTGTGTATCTACATGAATCTGACTATAACATTGGAGCCGAAAATGATCCTGAAACGTTTTCATAAGCCATGAGTTCTAAGGAATCAAACTTGTGGTTCAATGCCATGAAAGAAGAGATGGAATCTATGGCATCTAATCGAGTCTGGGATCTTGTTGAGTTGCCTGATGGTGTAAAAGTCATTGGATGTAGATGGATCTTCAAAATAAAGAAAGACTCACAAGGTAACATTGAGAGATATAAAGCAAGACTCGTTGCCAAAGGATTCACTCAGAGGGAAGGAATCGACTACACGGAGACATTTTCTTCTGTATCCAAGAAAGACTCTCTCCGAATAATTATGGCATTGGTAGCTCATTTTGATTTTGAGTTACATCAAATGGATGTGAAGACCGCATTCCTTAATGGAGATCTAGAGGAAGAGGTTTACATGAAACAACCTGAAGGATTTTCCTCTAGTGATGGTGAGCATTTGGTTTGCAAACTTAAGAAATCCATATATGAATTGAAACAAGCCTCACGTCAGTGGTATTTAAAATTTCATGATGTGATCTCTTCCTTTGGTTTTGAAGAGAACATCATGGATCAATGTATATACCAGAAGGTTAGTGGGAGCAAAATTTGTTTCTTGGTCCTATATGTGGATGACATTCTACTTGCAACCAATGATAAAGGGTTGCTACATGAGGTGAAACAATTTCTCTCTAAAAATTTTGATATGAAAGATATGAGTGAGGCATCTTATGTCATTGGCATTAAGATCCATAGAGAAAGATCTCGATGCATTTTGGGATTGTCTCAAGAAACTTATATCAATAAAGTCTTGGAGAGATTTTGGATGAAAAATTGTTCACCAAGTGTTGCACCTATAGTGAAGGGTGACAAGTTCGCTTTGAACCAGTGCCCTAAAAATGAACTTGAACGGGAACAGATGAACAACATTCCATATGCTTCAGCTGTTGGAAGCCTAATGTATGCTCAGGTTTGCACAAGACCTGACATAGCATTTGCAGTAGGAATGTTGGGAAGATATCAGAGTAATCCAGGTTTAGACCACTGGAGAGCTGCTAAAAAGGTCATGAGGTATCTTCAAGGAACCAAGGACTACATGCTCATGTATAAACAAACTGATCATTTGAAGATAGAGGGCTACTCAGATTCGGACTTTGCTGGCTGCGTTGATTCTCGGAAATCAACATCAGGATTTATATTTATGTTAGCTGGTGGAGCCATATCATGGAGGAGTGCAAAGCAGACCTTGACTGCTACCTCTACTATGGAAGCGGAGTTCGTTGCTTGTTTTGAGGCTACATCGCAAGGTGTATGGTTGAAGAGTTTCATCTCAGGGCTTAGAATTGTTGACTCCATTACTAGGCCAATTAAACTGTACTGTGACAATTCAGCTGCTGTATTTTTGGCTAAAAACCACAAGAGTGTTAGTCGAAGTAAACATATCGACATTAAGTATTTAGCCATAAGAGAACGTGTTAAAGAGAATAAAGTGGTCATAGAACACGTTAGCACTGAATTGATGATAGCTGATCCTTTGACTAAAGGCATGCCAATTAAGAAGTTTAAGGATCATGTGATAAGAATGGGAGTTGGTTCCATGATATAATTGTATTGATAACAATTTGTACAAAGAAACTCTTATTTCAATCGTTTGTTTATTTCTCATTCAGGTGTACACGTTATATGACTTTTGAGAAATGACAAACTTTTCTTTTGGACTCTGAATAAACATATGGTTTATTCATTATGTTATGTTGTCACATTTGGAATGGTGATAAAGAAATTGAATGCATTGTAATACATAGAAGATAATACTCAATTATAGAGGACCTATCGCTATGATTCATGTATTTAGTTTCTTGTTCAGTGTTGATAAAATATACGGACCAAGTGGGAGAATGTAGTAACCCATCTTAATAATGGTCCTAATTTTATTGACTAAATGTATCTCCTATTAAAGTGATAACAGCCCCCCTCCCTTAATTCCTAAACGCTCGCTTGATGGGGCATGCGTTGAAGGAAATGGGTATAAAAGGAGACCCATCCTAAGGTTTCAAAACAACGATTCTCTCGAGAGAGATCCTAAAGTTTCAGAATACGGTTCTCTCGAGAGAGATCCTAAAGTTTCAAAACAACGATTCTCTCGAGAGAGATCCTAAAGTTTCAGAACACGGTTCTTTCGAGAGAGATCCTAAAGTTTCAGAATAAGGTTCTCGAGAGAGATCCTAAGGTTCTCAAGAGAGAAACTTAAAAGCGGAGGCATTGGAATTGAGTCCCTGATCAAGAGCAATCATGAAGGCATACACCATCTGAATGCGAGAGCTCGTTGATTAGAAGACCGATCCATCGAGAGGAAGAGCGAAGATCAAGAGGGAAGATCAATCGAGATCGTTAAGAAAGGAAGATCTCCCGTGCAGTCCAAAGAAAATCAGGAAGATCGAATTCCTTACCACCATTAAATAATAATGGCCGGAGGTAATTACGTTTAAGCAAATTAAGTCTAACAGTATATAGATCAGGCATGAAACAGCCCCTCGATATTTGTCAACAAAATAATTTCCTTGAAGATGTTCCGTTCAAGATACTGGTTCCAGTGAGACAGTGGGAAGATTTTTGCAACACAGCAGAAGGTTTTCAGTTTTCTTCCTTACCATACTTTCTGTGATCCTATAGTTTTCCCTTCCTATCAGGGTTGTATTCCCTTTATCTTTTGATAAATTAAGTGCTTAGCCTCCTTTCTCTCTTCCATTCTCTCTCTAAGAGAAGAGATGGAAATGGAGTACCACTGCAGCCAATACTTCTAAAACTATATATTTCAGCGCCACCCCTGTCACGAAGAGCAAAATGATAGCTTATTTTCTAGGGATCGAGATTTGGCCACAACAATAATGTCACCTTGAGAGCTCACAATAGATTCTAAAGTAAATGTCTTTGATATTAGACGTATTACAAATACGCGGAGGCCAGAACACCTATCAGAAAATTTCGCCTTCGGTAAGCAACTACCCCGTTTCAACAAAACAGGGTGCAATTCTACTTCATCTTAGCATGAATGAATCCGTTCGTGAAAGCAACCATCCATTCCAGGATCAATTTCACTCGATTAACCATCATTATGACAAATGAAGTACTTTCTAAAATCATTTTGAAGCCATTTCTTCTCTTTTAGTTGGAGACAGAGCAAATGGAAACAAGCTTCCTTCCTCGTAGAATGTCATGGTAGCTATTTTACCTCCTCCTCATCCCAAAAATTAAAAGTTGGAGCAAGATGGTAGTACTGTACTATTACCTCATCATTCTCACAAATTAAAATTCAGTAAAGCAGAGCAAGAGCCGAACTAATCCATCCACTCCCTGTAAGAAAGCAGATCACATTTCCTTTCAAATTAAATCATACAAAGCAATTATTCAAAAGTTTTTCAACAACAGATTGAAAACAAATTAACATTAAACGAGAAGCAATTTCCGGTTCCTCCTACCAAAAAAAACAAACAGCAGCGAAAATTAAATATATACAGATGAGTCGAGAGAAAGAGAGGCAAAGAGAAAGCAGAGAAATCAAAGAGCGATGGAAGTGGGCAGCAAGTCATCGAAATTCCACAGCATCCCCATACTCGAAGGCACGGCCGCTTGTTGATTACAAGGGTTCGATCCCATCTCCGGCACCGCCATAGCGCCTCCTCTTCAGTCGCTGCCAGCTGCGCCACCGCTTCGCCCTCCATGTACGGTAAGTCGAAGAAGTTCATGTACGCCTCGTACGCCATCAGCTCTTCGGACAGCCTCTTCACCTCGCCACCGCCATCACCACCGTTCGCGACCGCCGGAGCGGGGGAAGGCTCCACCGTTTCCAATTTTGGAGCAGCGAGCGGGCGGTCGTGATGGACGGGTGGGGGAAAGAGGGGATGGGGCCGCGTGGGTAGTACTGTGGGTGGTGGCGCTGGGGTTTGGGGGAATCGGGAGGTGGGTCTTCGTTGGGGAAGTTGACTTTGGCCTTCTTGCCGCGGATGCGGCGGGCCTCCCGGTCATAGGCGCGGGCGGCCTCCTCTGCGGTGCTGAAGGTGCCGAGCCAGACGCGGACGCCCTTCGTGGGGTCCCGAATCTCGGCCGCCCACTTCCCCCACGGCCGCTGCCGGATGCCTCTATAAAGATTCTTCCTTTCCCTCTTCCTCTTCCCTGTATTGCAACAAAAGAGCCAAAACTTGTACCTTTTTGTTGATTTTTTTTAAAGAAAGCAAGAAAACCTAATAAGGGATCGATAAAGAGCTAGAGAATAGTCCCAGTGGCACCTTTCTCGGCGGGAGGGGGGGAGGCGGGTGGGAGACGACGACCTCGGGAGTCTTGGGAAAGAAAGCGGAGGCCTCGGACCAGAGTTCGGAGGCGGAGACGAGACGGCCGGAGCCGCCGTTTTTCCTGCGCGGAATGAACTCGGCGATAATGGAACCTCCACACATGGTCAGCAAGAGTTTTTCCCAATGAGAAATAGAAGAGGAGATGTATCAGCGAAGAGGAGGAGAGGAGACGTATTATGGTTGGCTTGCAGGTAGGTTGGTAGGTCTTAGGAACAAGGAAAGAATGGCGGTAACGAGATTGGGCGTCGGCAAGAGCGCTTTATATAGAACTTTCGCGATGGTCTCTGAGCTTTTTCCTTTCACCAGCGACTCGATGGATAGACTTCAGCGTTTCCTACCGAGTACCGAGCCTTCGGTCGCACACGCTGGTCTACCTTACCTCCTGGGAGATGCGCGTGGGCCAGCGGAGCCGCCCGGGACAACCGACCCTGGTTTCTTCTCCCATCTACAATGGCCTCGCGGGCGGAGCTGAGATCTTGATTTATTTTCGTTTTAAACGGACATCCAGCTGGAAGAACGGAAATGCGACACCTTAAATGCATTAAGACAGTGTTTGGTAGAAAAAAAAAAATATATATATATATATTCATGAATAAGTATACGAGATAGAATTTATTCTCTGCATATCCTTAGAAATATTCTTTGACTATCATATTAATCATATCAAATATAAAAAGGTAAATTTAGATAATTTTTTTTACTCTTATTTGGAGAGATAATCAATTGTTTCTATATTTTTTAAGAAATAAATTGAGGAAATATCTCATGGTTAATCATGAATTATCGTTTTGATTAACTTTATTTTCAGCTATCCCTTATAGTTATGACTTTTAAAAATAAGAAAAGATATTCAAAGAATATTTTTTCTTATTTCCTATTTCAAACACTACTTAAATGTGTGCTTGCTTGTCTATGTAACTTGATAATTTGAATAGAATTCCATTTAGATCTACTGAGATCTTGAGATAAATTGCATTGGATTATATTTCCTTCCAACCATTAAAACCATTTAAAGATTCTATACAATAAATACTTTTGGACCTAAATATAATTTTAATCTTTTAATTATGTTCATTGAAAAGTAATTTGAATTTGATGCACATCTTTGCGTAAATCCAAGGAACTGATGGTACGGAGCTGGTTCAATGTATATTAAATATTAATTTTCAAATAATATTGAATTCAACCGCATCTAATTTAATCAATGCATTTACTAAATATAATAACAATTGATATGTTTTTAATGAAATAGGTAAATAGAAGTGCCATCAGTATATTATCTTACAATAAAGATTCTAGATTCATAGTTCAATGTGTTTCCTAATTGTCAATAAAGACAAGAAAAAGAATAATAAAATTATAAATATTCATAATTATATATAAAATAATAAAAATTATATATATATATATATATATATACTGATTAGCTGAATCTTAAGAGCAAAATATTATTTTTTTTTTTCAAAAGACTACAATTGATTAGATTTACTAAGTCAGTAGACGAAAGCATTAAAATTTCTGCTCAGCTCAACTTATCTTAGCCTTTTTTTTAAAACTATGTGGGTCAGCTACATTAATCTGCTTTTTTTATTCTGCTTTATTCAGAACCAAATTGATATTTAAATTATAAATAATTATATTTTTTAATTATTTTTACTCATATTAATTTAAGTTTATCTTTATCTCTATCTTTACTACGAATTGTTAAAAGATCACTCTTACTAATTGAAGCATCTAAAGGTCTATATTGTATATGTCCAAACCATCGTAATCAATTTTTTCTTAATTTATTTTAATTAAGGCTACTCCTATCATTTCTCTTATATGTTTATTTCTAATTTTATTTTTAAAATTTTACTACATATCCATCTTAACCTACGCATTTATGTTACACTTAATTTATTCACATATTATTTCAGTATTATCCAACATTCTATCCTATATAGAATACTAACCTAATAACATTTTTATAGCAAGTATTAATTATAATTTGCAGATAAATAATTAGAATTAAGGAGTAATACGATTAAGAATAGTATCATAATGGTGTGCGGCTAATACAGCATTGCCATTTGCCAGTGTGCCCGGCCATGGTTGGGCAGGTAGTAAATATGGGACAGTCCATGGGCAATTTCCGTAGGGGGGTTTTTTTTAAGGAGGGTAGGGGCTTCCACCAGCCACCTCCAAGCTGTAGGCACGACTTTTGAGTCGGCCTTCCATTGGTCCCGACGGTGCAGCTCAAATGCCCCGTAGACGTGCACTGGAACCCGTACGCTCCCTGACCTCGCGAAAGGCCACGTAGAGGTTAAGCTTCTCCTTAGAGTGTACCAGGGTTCACCGCATAGCAGGCACGTTACCAAATCCGATTCGGTCAGCACGAAGGAGCCGCAAATATGTCGTGGAATAATTGGGATATTTGAGACCGAGGGCGAGAACATGGTATTTAAGCCGCCGGATTTAACATGAGAAAAGAATAAGACTGTCGACTTCTTCGAAATGCTTAGGTGAGCCACCGGAACAAAAAAATATCGAAATTTTTTAAGCCTTTTCTTTTTCGTTGGTAAGAGCACCGGATCCGAAGGCATTCATGCTGTTGACCCCGCATCTCTCGGATGGGAACGCACGCTGGCCTAGCACTGGAACTGGGCTGGCCTTTTTCGGATCCAATATCATCTTAGATCCTGAGGTTTGATTTTTCCGTAAATATAGTCAACAAGGGTTGACTTTGCCCTAGTTTGAGAAAAAAGGAGGGGGGGGGGGGGGGGGGGATTCCTAGCATTGGTGTTGCCATCGGGATCCGTCCTTTGATTCGGATGCAGTCGATCTTTAAAGGTAGATTTGCACATAAATCCTCATGCGAGAGGCATTGGGGGTTGCCCTCCATGGAAGATCCTCCAACGCTCAAGTCAGTTAGGAGGAAATCGATGATCAATCAGAAAATAGGGAGGTGGATCTCTCCGGGGAGTCTCTCTAGGGGCAGCCGATCGGGAGCTCCAAAAAGGGGGAGAGCAACGTCGAGCAACTGGCGAGAACGGGAGAGTGAGAGTGAGGGTGTGAGCGCATACCTGAGGGAATCTGGGAGCGTCATATTTATAGGCTGTCACCTGTATCTTGAGCGCCTTCTGGAAGGTTCAAAGGTTGTTAGGATACGGAGATAGATCGAATCGGGCCGTTGTGGGGCTGTTGGGATCCATATCTTGTTTGTTAGGGAATCGACGGCTAGGAGAGCCCCTTGATCGCTTGAGATCTGGTAAGTGTGTAGGTCCCAGGTAGCCGTGTTAGGTTCTAGACCATTTCTCAATATGATTCATTGCCTGGGATGTTGTTATGATAGGCATAGGCTCTCCCGCGTTAGGTTTCGCGGAGGTGTATATTAGATCGTGGATCGCTCAGTGAAGCCGAGCCATGGAAGCTTGGTGAAGCCGAGTCATGGAAGTTCGGGCGAACCGAGTTATAAAAGCTCGGGAGAGCCGAACTACGAAAGTTCGAGAAAGCCGAGCTATGGAAGCTCGGAGATATCTTGACGGGCAAAAGGATGGGGTCGATCTTAATCTTCTCACACGGATATTAATGCAATAATGATTTTACACCCCTCCTCCCCATACACACACACACACACACAATTGGTCTGCATTTAATCCATGGATTTATCACTTAAGCTTAACCAAGCGTATTCGGCTTGGTTTATAAGTATATATTTTCTTAAGCTTAACCAAGCGTATTCGGCTTGGTTTATAAGTATATATATATATATTTAACCATAGGTCCATAACCATGATGCCCATAATGAGAGGAAGCTAGGGACTTTCCTCATAAGCTTCTAGATGACGCATGGTACGATTCTCCAGCAGCCTTCTTTTTATTAATTGTTTTCTTTGCGAACAAGTTACTTCAACTTTGATTGCGAGAAAATTTTATTGAAGCCATAATTTCTTTCAGACAAAAAGTCTGCACCACATCAAGCTGGGGGAATGGAGCGCACAAAGCTGAAGACCGAGCAACACGTCAGCGCCAATGAACTTGTCTTGTAGATAATAGCTTGAGTGCACTCCGTTACCTGGGGTAGGTTGGAAGGCGAGGGAAGTGGGGAGCAGGCAAGACCAGCTTTTTTTGTCTCTCTCTCTCTCTCTTTATCTACGTCACGTTGATTAATCACGCAAGGTCCGTAAGACATTACACTGAAAATTAGATAACGTTTCTTTAATTTAAATTGGGCCAAACTTGATTTAAATCCAGTCACCGTGTTAACGTTGAGTGACTCACTAAACCGAGAACCATGCTGACCAACTTTGTCGCTAGTGTGGAAATAATAACTAATAAGGGAGGATTCAATCCTATGACCCACCGAGAGCCCGTTTGAAGAAGGGATAAACCGATCTATCCTACGGTAGCATTTGAAATAGGGAGATAAGAGGGGATATTCAAGAAATATTCCTTTTATTCTCAAAAGTCACAACTATAAGGGATAGTTGGAAATAAAGTTAACTAAAGGGATAATTCATAGTTAACCATGATTAATTATGGGATATCCTCTCAATTTATTTCCTAGAGAATGCAGGAATAATTGGTTATCCCTCCAAATAAAAATTAAAAAAAAAGTTATCATATGGATTTACCTTTTTGTATTTGATATGATCAATGGATAGTCAAGAGATATCCCTAGAGATAGCCAGAGGATAAACTCTATCTCGTACACTTATCCATGGATAATATTTTTTCTATCAAACACTACCTAAGATAAATACCGAATGACCTTAGGCGCGGGTTAGTCAAACTATACTTAATGTCATTTATCAAAAAAAATACTCGTTATGGACTTTGTCTAGTGGTTTTATCATTAAAAAAAAAAAAATCCTTCACTCCTTGGTAGAACAAAGGACAACCATACAAGAATTTCTAAAGTATAATAACTTTCAAAACATTATACCATTCTCTTAATCTAGAAGATCGGTTGGTAGAAAAAACTTTAAGACATTGCCAATATGATGAGCAAGATGCGAAGCCACCCAACCGTTATTTGTGCCATTCCCCTCTTAAATACAAACAAATTCTTTGATGTTGTCAAAAAAAAAAAAAAAAACGAACAATTCAATTATAAAGATATTTATGAAATGTTCAAAATGTCATTGGTGAATCAGGATAAGTGTTTGTCAACCTGCTAATCTATTGATGAACATTTGGGAGACTTTTTCTAACCTGCTAGGCTTATTTGGAAATAAGACTCGACTAATTATTTTATTTAGTAGTAATACATTATAAATAATATTATTATATTATATTATAGTAATTATTAGATACTATAATTTAAATATTAATTTAGTAGTATTATTTGTTATCAAATAGATCAAAGAAAGATGAAATTGGCAACAAAACAAAAGCATAATCATTGCTCGAAATAGCATCATCTATTTTGCTCCAAATTAAGATCCTATCTCAACTAAAAATACCCAAGTTAAATCTATATATTAAAATGTTTTTATCTTTAAAAATCACCCATTTTGTTACAATAATGGGCTTGTCATGAGGAAGGGTATCTAAGTCAAGGCGGCGTGAGCTTTCTAGCACGTTCCATGCATATTAATTTCTCAGCAAATTTAAAATAGTAAAATTAATGGTTGTATGGAAGCGTTCTTACTTATGTTAAGAAGTAGATCAATATATTTTTATTAAGGAGTTTCATATGTACAAGAAGATTTAGCAGTGCACTTTAGAGAGAGTTTTTACTTGAAACGATTCTATTTTCTAGTCCATGCTCAATAAAAAAGATGGTGTGGAAAGGAATAATAGTGAAGATAAAGAGAAGGAAGAATTGCCCAATTACAATAAAATAGTATTATCCTATTTGTTTTCGATGCGACTTGACTTGATAATCAGGATTTTCTCTAATTATCGTGTACCTATAAGATTTTAGGCGTGATTTAATGACCTGAATTCCCATCCCTTAGAGACCTCTCTCTCTCTCTCTCTCTCTCTCTCTCTCTCTCTCTCTTTATTCTTAGACTCTTTATTTCTAAGTATCATCTGGCTTAAGATCACTCTTGAGGTAAAATTTTTCATCTTAAACCCTAAACTTAAAGACCCTATATTATGGATCTCGAACCTAGACCTGGATCTTAGACTGAGAGAGGTGGACCTGATATTAAATCATTATTTTATAAATTTTTAATATTTTAGTTAGGAAATAATTGAGTAGAATTCAAAGCAAAAAATAGGCTAAACTAGAGCTGAGTTTTTTTTTCCATTCTATTGATTAAGGTAAGACAAACATTACATTTTAGTCTTAGACTAAGGTTAGACTAACCCTAGTAATAAATCAAATACTAATTAATTGAGTGTGTTAGGTGTAAATATGTTACTAATTTATGAATATTAATAAACAGATTTGATAAGCACTCTTTTAGGAGTGGAGTTGATTTTTTTGTTAAAACATAGCTTTTGATTGGGGTAAAAATCTCTATGCATATTTATGTGTGTGTATGCATGTTGTTATAATTATACATGTTTTGGTAATACATGTGTTAATGATATTAAATTGATCATGCATAGAAATTTATGATGAAAACTGTGTTGGTAATCAACATATTGTAACAATATATGTGATGGTAATATTATGTTAATCATATATGAAAATTTATTACAATGGAAATATATTTAATTATCCAAATATAAATTATATGTGCATATTTTGGATTTTACGTGATTTAATATAATGGTATTGGAATTCATGTTTATGTGCTCATGTATAGATGATGATCATGATTAAGGTAATGGACTAGATATGTAATTGGCTCTTATCATAGACTAAAGCATAGCTAAACTTGGTTGTTACTATAGGTAAAAGTGCGAATATAATTAGTTTCCATCATGGGCTAAAGTATAGCTAGCTAGATTTCATGGATTTATTTGCCAATTGTGGGTTGTGGGTTGAAGCGTAATCATGACTAATCCCATGCTGAGCTAGCAAGATTAATCTTGTGTATAATAAACTCAATTACTGATATTATTAATAAAGCTGCTCCAAAAGAAAAGTGTTACGCTAGAAATACATTGTTGTCTATACATATATTTATATATTTTATACTTTAGTATGCATGTAAATATTATAATTCATTAATAGTTTATAATAAGTATTCATGTAGATGTAGCAACGAGGGCAATCATGGCAAAATCAAAAGTTTAAGGCGGCCCCGCCCCGGCATCTCTAAGTCGGCTGAGTCGGCCCCGACTTCCCAAGTTGGCCCCGCTCGGCCCCGGCACCTCCCAGTCGGCCGACTCAGCCCCGACTTTCCCAAGTCGGCCCTGCTCGGCCCCGGCATCTCCAAGTCAGCCGAGTCGGCCTCGACTTGGGGCACCTCTCAATCGGCCGAGTCGGCTCCGACTTTCCCAAGTCGGCCCTGCTCGGCCCCGGCATCTCCAGGTCGGCGGAGTCGGCCCTGACTTCCCCAAGTCGGCCCCGCTCGGCCCCGCTCGGCCCCGGCACCTCCCAGTTGGCCGAGTCGGCCCCGACTTTCCCCAGCTGGCCGAGTCGGCCCCGACTTCCCCAAGTCGGCCTCGACACCTCCAAGTCGGCCGAGTCGGCCCCGACTTTCCAAGTCGGCCCCGGTACCTCCAAGTCGGCCGAGTCGGCCTCGACTTTTCCAAGTCGGCCATGCTCGGCCCCGGCACCTCCAAGTCGGCTGAGTCGGCCCCGACTTTCCAAGTCAGCCATCTCGGCCCCGGCACCTTCAAGTCGGCCGAGTCAGCCCCGACTTCCCCAAGTCGGCTCCAATTGGCCCCGGCACCTCCCAGCCGGCTGAGTCGGCCCCGACTTTCCCAAGTCGGCCCTGCTCAGTCCCGGCATCTCCAAGTCGGCCGAGTTGGCTCTGACTTCCCCAAGTCGGCCCCGCTAGGCCCTGGTACCTTCCAGTCGGTCGAGTCGGCCCTGACTTTCCTAAGTCGGCCCTGCTCGGCCCCAGCATCTCCAAGTCGGCCGAGTCGACCCCGACCATCCCTGGTCGGCCCCGCCGCGACATCTCCTGGTCAGCCGAGTCAGCCCTGCTCGGCCTCGGCGCCCTCAGGAGAGTCAATGCGGTTCCGACTTTCCCAAGTTGGCCCTAGGATGGTCCTGGCAGTTCAAGCCGCCATCTTTTTGGCCCGCGCGACACCACCAGGTCCAACCACCCACTGGCCACTCCATTGATGGGACCATACCTAACTACCCACCAGCTCCACTGACTGATGGGACGTGGCTCACCAACCGCCCTTTTTCTCCTCTCCGATGGGACAGGACCCACCAACCGGCCCAGATTCATGCAACCCCCACGAACCCCGCGGACATTCCCTTCTCACGGAACTCCACATTGTTGTGCAGGTGTCAACTCCCTATAAAAGGGTAAGTCCACTCAGGAACAAGGTATGCAAACTCATACGCTCGCTACCCTGATACCCAGAGAGGGATTCCACCCTTTATGCAGACTCTCCTCATCACAAAGGGGAGCTCGTCTGAGCTCTTCCTCAGCTGTGACCTCGGTTGCTGACTTGATCGTCGGAGGGTCCCCATCGGAGCACCCCTCCGGTCTTGGAACTTTTTGCAGGCCACCTGGTTGAACAAGGATCCACTGATTAAGCTACTCTCTTCTTCCGACGTTCAAGATTGGTGATCGGGCGTCATCAGATTGGTGCACCAGGAAGGGGGGCGCAAAAGCACAGAAGGCCCGAACCCTACAGTATACTTCTCTTTTTTCTCTCTCTCCCAATAATGGTAATGACATGAGCTCAGGATGCCTCAGTCAGTCACCCTGGGGGGCATCTTCCCCTAGCTAGGCAGCAGGAGACCAACCTCCCCGCCGCTGATCCTCCCGTTACTTCCCCTCAACCGGAGGCGGCTGCCCCGGCTGCGGAACAGCTAGCAACTCTCACTCAGCAAGTCTAGAACCTCACTGCCATGGTCCATGGACTTTAGCAGCAGCAGTCCGTGGCCACCTAGTATCAGACCGCTCCCCCTGCTAGTCAACAGTCTGCAAGGGGAGGCTCTCCTCAGCGAGAGGCCGGTCGTCGCCGGGCTTCTTCAAGGAAGCCTCGCCGTGAGCCCCCAAAGTGGCCGCGATCTCCAGATTGTGGCCCGAGAAAGTTTCCTCCAGAGCCGCACCGCCACGAGGAACCAAAACGGAAATCTCACCTTCCGCGTCCTTCTCCTTCTTCTTCTTCCTCCTCTTCCTCATCCTCCAAGCCACCTCGGAGGGCCCCGACGATCAGCCGCCAGGTGGAGGAGCGCCTAGACGACTACAACCGACGACTAGATGAGCTCGCCAGGAAGATCAACAGTCAGCCGGAGGAGGAGTTTGAAGGCATCGCTGTCTCTATGACGATCGCCAAGCACCCTGTAAAGAGGATATTAGTTGATAGTGGCAGCTCAGCTGACATCCTTATCTATGACGCATTTGTTAGGATGGGTTTATCTGTTGACTCTCTTCAGCCTGTGGCAACCCCCCTGGTTGGATTCACAGGGGATTCAGTAAGGGTTGAGGGTGAGATATCTCTACCTGTGATAGCCGGGATACCACCGCGCCAAAGCATAGTAATCATGAAGTTCTTGATAGTGCGAGTCCCTTTGGCATACAATGCCATTCTCGGGCGCCCAGGTTTAAATCTATTAGATGCGATTATCTCCACCCGATGCCTGCTGGTGCAGTTCCCTACTAGCAAAGGTGTCGAGGAGATGGGGGACGAGGTCGGCTCAGTCCTGCCATGCTATCATGTAGCGTCAAGTCCTTTGGAGGCAGAGTCGGTCCCCGAGGCGCCCGATCCCAAGGAGTCTGGCAGGGGGGAACCGACCGAGCACCTCCTAACCTTTTCCCTCGGGGACGATCCGGCAAAGATCGTGCGTGTCGGCGGACTCCTTCCCCCGAAAGATCGTGATCGCCTCCTAACCTTCCTGCGGTCCAACTCAGATGTTTTCGCTTGGTCAGCGTCTGACATGCCCGGTATCCCTCCAGAAGTAATCACCCACAAGCTCAATATCGATCTGAAGCACCGTCCAATCCTTCAAAGGAAGAGAAGCTTTGCTTCTGAGCGGCAAAAAGCCATCGATGAGGAGGTTAACAAGCTCCTCAGTGCCGGCCACATCCGAGAGGCGCATTACCCTAGCTGGCTAGCTAATGTGGTTATGGTACGAAAGGCAAGCGGGAGCTGGAGAATTTACATTGACTTCACCGACCTCAACAAGGCATGTCCGAAAGACAGTTTTCCCCTACCAAAGATAGATCAGTTGGTAGATTCCACCTCCGGCCACGAGCTCCTCAGCTTCATGGATGCCTTCTCTGGATATAACCAAATAAGGATGGACCCTAGCGACAAAGAGCACACCTCCTTTGTGACAGAAAAAGGCATCTATTGCTACAAAGTGATGCCTTTCGGTCTCAAGAACGCGGGGGCAACCTATCAGAGATTGATGAACAAAGTTTTTCAGGACCAGCTGGGCCGGAACATGGAGGTCTATGTGGACGACATGCTGACAAAAAGCACCTATGCCTCCAACCACATCTCCGACTTAGAGGAAACTTTCAACAACCTCCGTCGCTTCCAGGTCAAGCTGAATCCCAAGAAGTGTGCCTTTGGGGTCACGGTGGGTAAGTTCCTAGGTTTCATGGTGACTCAGCGGGGGATCGAGGCAAACCCAGAGAAGATCAGCGCCATCCTCGATATGAGGCCACCATCCAGCAAGAAGGAAGTACAACGATTAACGGGGAGGGTGGCGGCTTTAAGTCGTTTCCTCTCCAAATCAGCCGAGAGGTGCTTGCCCTTCTTCAAGGCCCTGCAGAAAGTAAACAGCTTCAAGAGGATGAACGACTGCCAGAAAGCCTTCGATGGCCTGAAGGCGTTTCTGTCTTCTCCGCCGCTCTTGTCCAAGCCAAGGGATGGGGAGAGTCTTTTCCTCTACCTCGCCGCCTCTTCCGAGGCTGTTAGCTCAGTCTTGGTGCGTCTTGACACTGATGAAACCCAGAGACCCGTTTATTATGTGAGCAAGGTGCTCCACGATGCGGAGGTCAGGTACTCCAAGACAGAAAAAATCATCTTTGCCCTGATTGTTTCCGCTCGACGTCTCCGCCTATATTTTCAAGCCCATCCCATTGTGGTGCTCACGGACCAGCCCCTCCGAGCCATCCTGGCCCATCCAGATACCTCAGGTTGACTCGCCAAGTGGGCCATCAAGCTAGGAGAGTTTGACCTCTCCTTCCAAGCACGGCCAGCCTTGAACTCCCAAGTCCTGGCCAATTTCCTAGTCAAATACACTTGGGCGAAAGAAGAGACCAGGGAGGTTTCCGTGAAGCAGCACGAGCCCGAGCTGAGCGATGATGGAGAAACCTGGATCCTCCATGTAGACGGTGCGTCAAACTCTCAGGGAAGCGGTGCCGGCCTCATTCTCACCGAACCGGGTGGAGATAAAGCAGAATGCGCCCTGCGGTTTCTATTCAAAGCCACTAATAACCAAGCCGAGTATGAGGCCCTGCTGGCAGGATTAAGGCTAGCCCAAGAGTTTGAAATAAGGTGTCTCAGAGCTTTCACTGACTCGCAACTCGTCTCCGGACAAATCAACAGAGAGTACGAGGCGTGTGACCCTGCTATGACTCAATACCTGGGCAAGGTTCGGCTCTTAGTCTCCCCATTAGCTTATTTCAGCATCAGTTACATTCCCCGGAGTGAGAATGCCAAGGCCGACATCCTTTTCCGCCTGGCTACCTCCACCGACGACATTGCAAGAGACGCCTACATTGAATACCTAGAAAGGCCCAGCATAGAAAATGGTGAGGAAGTCCTCCCACTCTCCCAAGAGCCTACATGGATGGATGCCTACGTCCGCTATCTCACTGACAGCAACCTCCCTGATGATCGCAATGAAGCCAAGCTGCTCAAATGGAGGGCTTCCAAATTCGTCCTCCTAGACGGACGTCTATACAGGAGGTCGTTCTCTTACCCCCTGCTCAAATGCATAGGACCTGCGATGCCGACTACATCCTTAGAGAAATCCATGAAGGCATCTGTGGAAATCACCTGGGAGGCAGGTCCCTGGCCCAGAAGGCCCTCCGTCAGGGATATTTTTGGCTTACCATGAGGGAGGATGCTGCCAAACTGGTTCAGAAGTGCGATGGTTGCTAGCGCCATGCACACATCCAGCGTCAGCCGTCTACCCCGCTAAGCCCACTTTTGGATCCTTGGCCCTTCACTCAGTGGGGAATGGACATCCTCGGGCCATTCCCCCTAGCTTCGAGACAGCGGAGATTCTTGCTAGTAGCCATCAACTACTTCACCAAGTGGGTCGAGGTC
This sequence comes from Calamus simplicifolius, assembly GCA_900491605.1. Classification (NCBI taxonomy): domain Eukaryota; kingdom Viridiplantae; phylum Streptophyta; class Magnoliopsida; order Arecales; family Arecaceae; genus Calamus; species Calamus simplicifolius. The sequence goes on from UESW01004493.1 coordinate 537,426, forward strand.
GAGGCGCTGGCTAAGATCACCGAGAGTAAAGTCAAAGCCTTCTTCTGGAAGTCGATCATATACCACTTTGGCCTACCTCACACTCTTGTCACGGACAATGGCCGCCAATTCAACAATGATGCATTCAAGGCTTTCTGCGGCGAGCTGGGTATTCGCCATCGATTTACCTCTGTCGGTGACCCCCAAACCAATTGAGAGGCCGAGGTCATGAACCTCACCATTCTCAAAGGGCTCAGAACTCGGCTAGATGGATCCAAGGGTCGATGGATGGAGGAACTCCCCAATGTGATATGGGCTTACCATACGACCCCCAGGGCCCCAACGGGCAAGACTCCCTTCAGTCTCGTCTTCGGATTTGAAGCTGTCATTCCTGTTGATATCGGATTGCCCAGTCCGCGTATGGAGTCCTTCAACAAAGAAAATAATTCCACACTGATACGGACTAATCTGGACTTCATCGATGAAGCGCACAACCGGGCGAGGCTACGAATGGTGACCTTCCGCCAACGGGCCGCCAAGTACTATAATGTCCCGGTCTGTCCCAAGGTCTTTTGCCATGGAGATCTGGTTTTGAGAAATGTTGAAATATCCAAGCCTACGAGGGGGGCAAATTGTCCCCCAACTGGGAGGGTCCTTATCGCGTCGCCAAGACACTCCATCGGGGGGCATACCGACTAGAAGAACTCGACGGACGACCCATTCCACGTACCTGGAATGCGGATAACCTCCGCCAATATTATCAATGATGTATCCCCCCAGAGCACGAGTAATAAAAGGGTCCCTTCCAATGCCACAGCCTACTCCCCCTTGTGTCCAAGGACCAGATCTCAGAAAAGGAGCTCGCTGGCATCGTGGCCCACGGGACACCACTCGGCCCCGGCACGGAGGTGCCCCCGAGTCGGTTAAGACCCTAAAGGTTCCGTACCCGATCGAATCGCCCCTCAGGCGGCACACAAATCCCCGAGGTGGTCCTAAAGGAGCTCGCCGACATCGCGACCCATGGGACACCACTCGTCCCCAGCACAGAGGTGCATCCGAATCGGTTAAAACCTTAAAGGCTTCGTACCCGGTTGAGTCATCCCTCGAATGGTACACAAACCCCGAGATGGTTCTAAAGGAGCTCGCCGGCATTGCGGCCCATGGGACACCACTCGTCTCCGGTATGGAGGTGCCCCCGAGTCGGTTAAGACTCTAAAGGCTTCGTACCCGATCGAGTCGCCCCTCGGGCAGTACACAAACCCCCGAGGTGGTTCTAAAGGAGCTCGCCGGCATCGCGGCCCATGGGATATCACTCAGCCCCGGCACGGAGGTGCCCCCGAGTCGGTTAAGACCCTAAAGGCTCCGTACCCGATCGAGTCGCCCCTCGGGCGGCACACAAACCTTCGAGGTGGTTCTAAAGGAGCTTGCCGGCATCACGGCCCATGGGACACCACTCGCCCCGGCACGGAGGTACCCCAAGTTGGTTAAGACCCTAAAGGCTCTGTACCCGATCGAGTTGCCCCTCGGGCGGCACACAAACCCCCGAAGTGGTTCTAAAGGAGCTCGCTGGCATCGTGGCCCACGGGACACCACTTGGCCCTGTAACGAAGGTGCCCCCCTAAGTCAATTAAGACCTCAAGTTGGTCTCAGCACTAAGTTGCCCTCAGACCGTTCCAAGTCTTTGGAAGAATCGTGTGCGGACGAATCTCCCTTCAAACAGCTCGCGACAGCTTAAGGCATCTTAAGCAACCTCCCACGCGGTTGGCATGTCTCTCAAAGATGCATCCAAACATTAGCAAATCTAAGACTACGATTTGGCAGCGGCGTCATCGATGTGCGCAATGCTCAAAAACAGAAAACATCTCAGAAGGAAGGGTCCTCCTCATTAACAGGTACGGGGCCCGCCTTGTCGTTAGTTGCACGATAAAATGTTCGATCCAAAGGAAGAGAGAAACAAACAAAATAAGACAAGGCACAAAAGCATTTTTACAAAAAACTCTTTTCCATTAATGGTGGAATTGAAGTACAAAATTTGGCCCGATGCCAGTTACAAAAAGAAAGAAAAGAGAAAAAGAAGAAACAGCAACTCTTCAGGGCTCGCTAGGGCCCGGCTCTCCCTCGTCGTCCTCCTCCTCCGCCGACCCCTCGTCAGATTCCCGGGGCGGATCCCTTCGAGCTCGGCGATGTTGATCTTAAGAGCCACGGACACCTTAGTTTTCCACATGTCGAAGCCCTTAACATAGGCATCGAGGCTGGCCTCGAGGACCTCCTTCCCGAATTCTGGCGAGGACTTATAGTTGGCTATGGCCTGTCCTGCCCTGGCCTCAGCCTGCTGAGCCCTGGCATCGACCTCCTGGGCTTGCATCTCAGCCCGCCGTGCCCTAGCCTCAGCCTCCTTGGCTCGCGCCTCAGCCGCCCAGGCTCGGCTCTCGGCCTCCTCGGCATGGGTATTGGCCTCGTCAGCACAGGCCACCGCCCCGGCCTTCTCCTGGCTCGCCTCAGCCGCCGCCCTTTTTGCGGCGACGGCTCTCTGCACAGCGCGAGTGCCTCTTCCCGTGCCGCCTCGGCCTCCTTCTTGGCATTCTGGAGCTGGCGAACCAACCCCTCATTCCGCTCTGCGGTGGCCTTCGGTCTGTCCGAGACCAGCTCCAATTTGGCCTCGACCGCGGATGCCCGGCCACTTTCGGCTTCGACCCATCTTTCCACCTCCCTTATTCGGCCGCCTAGGTTCTCCTCCCGGGCCTTGGCTTCCTGATGAAGTCGAGCAAGGCTCTAGGACTGCGTCGTGCTCTCCTTCTTATATTTCTCGGCCCGCGCTATGGCCTTCATGAGCGCGTTCGAGGAATGAGACAGCGCTTCGCGAAGGCCGATCGCGCCATTGGCCATCTGCAACAGGAGAATGTGTTAATCGCAAGAAAAATTAAGGCATCACAAAGCGTATTCAGAGATGAAGAAAACTCAGAATGTTACATGGATGATGGAGACCATCACCATGTCCAAAATTACAGAGTGGCTCTGCCCCCGCATTTCTTCATCGGACTCGGCAGTCCGAACTCTTGACAGAAGACGAGCGGTTTGCTCGGCGTCCGCCATTGAACTGAACCTGGGCGTCGGCCGCGCCGGCCCCTCCTGCGGACCTTCAACCCGAGGGCAAGTCGGGCGGCACGCTGATCGTTGGGATGAGCTCTCCAGCCCATCCCTCTGCTTCCTGGTCGCCTCCATCCCAGCCTTGGACCTCCTGGCGACTAGCTCCCTCTCTTCGGTAGTTGGGGAAGCACTCTCCGTCTCCGGCTCCGCGGCAGCCGGAGGGCCGATAGCAACTGTAACCTGCCCCACCTCGGGCACGTCAACGGTGGCAGGGGCTTCTTCTTCAAGATCTACAACCACCACAGCTGCCTTAGTGGTGACCAGGATCTCTCCTTCCTCTACCTCGGTCCTAGCCGGCCCTGGGACCACTTCTCCAGCCGGCATTTCCGCGGTCGGCTCCTCCGCAGACGTTGGAGCTTTGGGGGCTTCGATAGCCCGAACCATCTCGGCCTACTCTCTTCTTCGAGCCCTCTTCGTCGGTCTTGCCGACTCGCCAGCCACCGGCCTCTTTTTCTTCAGGGCAGCTTCGAATGCGCCGGCGGAAAACTTCATCGCTGCGCCAAAAAATGATGAATGTTAGCAACAGCATACAGTAAGCTTCCAGTCGAGACAGAAGGAATCAGACGTCGTGCTCCCCGACCGCCGAGGCCAACTCGGTCTCAAATAGGTTCTCCTCGGACATGAGTTCCTTGTAGCCAGGTATTTGGCAGGATGACAACTGGGTAAAGAGTTCCCTATCTCTCTCCCTCACGGTGGCATTATCGTTGGAGCTGGTGTCCGGCTTCCTCCAATCAGCCCTCACCCCCTCGACATGGACAAAAAGAAATCGGGGCTTCCATCCCCTAATCTTGGATGGGAGACCTAGGGGGAAGGCTCTACCTGGCCTGGCAGTGAATGCCCACCATGCCCCCTCACCTTGGCGGCGGAGCTTATAGAAAGCCCGGAATAGTAATAGCCCTGGCCGGGCCTCTTGGAAGTAGCAAAGAATGACAAAAGCACAGATGATCCGAATCGAGTTCGAAGTCAACTGCGCCGGCACTAACCTATACCTATTTAAAAGGTTCAAGAAAAAGGGATGGAAAGGAAGGCGCAGCCCGCACCGAAAAAATTCTTCGTATAGAGCGACCCGACCAGAGTGGACGGAAGTCACTTTATCTTCGGGCCCCGGCGCGGATAGGCGGATGAAACTAGGAACTTGGTACCTAGCCCTAACGACCTCTACATCCTCAGAGGTCATGGTTGAAGCCACTCCCGCTGGACCTACGGGATCAAGGCTCACCGCTGAAGGTGGAGCCGGACGACGAGAGGACACAGGAACCGCCCTAAGGGGGGAGGTTGAGGTAGACGGAGGTTCATCCGCTAACGGTCGATCATGGATGATGATTCCGCCCACTGGCCGAGGCGCCTAATGGGCTAAGGAGGTTTGGTCTTCACTATCGGAATGGGAAGACTCTACCATGGGCCTCTTACCCTCCCTAACAGCACGACGGTCCATGGGTGAAAATGAAGGATGAAACTAACCTGGAAATCAAAGGGAATTCGAAGACAGAAGGGCTCAAGTTGCAGAAGAACTCAGGAGAGGGAAAGCTAGAAGAAAGCAATGGTAATGTAAAAGCTTTCCCCAAGCCCTTGGGGCGTTTTATACCCCATTTCCGAATGACAATAATCGAGGCCCCGCCACATGGCGCTCTTCTATTGCGCCACGAGCTGTCCGCCGTAAATCTCGCCTGCACCCGAGATGTGCTTCCTCGATTCACCCCGAGGAGCGTGATCCCCGACCAATCGCAGGGCATAGAAAACGGGGAAACAATAATAACCTCCACCTTTTTCCATCCCCCGATAGGCGCTTTCCTCAGGGCACCCGGCGTCGACGTCAGCCCCCACCTACCGCATGATTGTGAAAGATCTGCGAAGCGACACTGCCTCGAGACGATGCGCCAGCTAACCAAGCTATTAAAAGCGCACTAAAGGGCAATCATTTTTTGAATTTTCGCGCCCCTCTCATCCAAAGGACAGCGGGCGCGTGGCCCTTAGCGCTCAGGGGTGGGGGGGCATCTGATGTGGCTGACGTAGCCACAAGGGCAATCATGGCAAAATCAAAATCTTAAGGCGGCCCCGCCCCGGCATCTCCAAGTCAGCCGAGTTGGCCCCGACTTCCCCAAGTCGGCCCCGCTCGGCCCTGGCACCTCCCAGTCGGCCGAGTCGGCCCGACTTTCCTGAGTCGGCCCCGACTTTTCCAAGTCGGCTCTGCTCAGCCCTGGCATCTCCAAGTCAGCCGAGTCGTACTCGACTTCCCCAAGTCGGCCCCGCTCGACCCTGGCACCTCCCAGTCGGCCGAGTCGGCCCCGACTTCCCCAAGTCGGCCCTGCTCGGCCCTGGCATCTCCAGGTCGGCCGAGTCAGCTCCGACTTCCCCAAGTCGGCCCCGGCACCTCCCAGTCGGCCACGACTTTCCCAAGTCGGCTCTGCTCGGCCCCGGCATCTCCAAGTCGGCTGAGTCGGCCCCAACTTCCCCAAGTCGGCCCCGCTCGGCCCCAACACCTCCCAGCCGGCCGAGTCGGCCCCGACTTCCCTAAGTCAGCCCCGGCACCTCCCAGCCGGCCGAGTCGGCCCCGACTTCCCCAAGTCGGCCTCGCTCGACCCCGACACCTCCAAGTCGGCCGAGTCAGCCCCGCTCGGCCCCAGCACCTCCAAGTCGGCCGAGTCGGCCCCGACTTTCTCAAGTTAGCCATGCTCGGCCCCGGCACTTCCAAGTCGGCCGAGTCAGCCCCGACTTCTCCAAGTCAGCCCCGGCACCTCCTAACCGGCCGAGTCGGCCCCGACTTTCCCAAGTCGGCCCTGCTCGGCCCCGGCATCTCCAAGTTGGCCGAGTTGGCCCCAACTTCCCCAAGTCAGCCCCGGCACCTCCTAGCCGGCCTAGTCAGCCCTGACTTTTCCAAGTCGGCCCTGCTCGGCCCCGGCATCTCCAAGTCGGCCGAGTTGGCTCTGACCATCCCTGGTCGGCCCCGCCCGGCATCTCTAGGTTGGCCGAGTCGGCCCTGCTCGGCCTCGGCACCCTCAGGAGAGTCAAGGCGGTCCCAACTTTTCCAAGTCGGCCCCAGGACGGTCCTGGCAGTTCAAGCCGCCATCTTTTTGGCCCGTGCCGTCTGACACCACCAGGTCCAACCACCCACTGGCCACTCCATTGATGGGACCAGACCTAACTACCCGTCAGCTCCACTGACTGATGGGACATGGCTCACCAACCACCGTTTTTTCCTTCTCCGATGGGACATGACCCACCAACCGACCCAGATTCACGCAACCCCCACGAACCCCGCGGACATTCCCTTCTTACGGAACTCCACGTTGTTGTGCAGGTGTCAACTCCGTATAAAAGGATAAGTCCACTCAGGAACAAGGTACACAAACTCATACGCTCGCTACCCTGATACCTAGAGAGGGATTCCACCCTTTATGCGGACTCTCCTCATCCCAAAGGGGAGCTCGTCTGATCTCTTCCTCAGTTGTGACCTCGGTTGCTGACTTGATCGTTGGAGGGTTCCCACCGGAGCACCCCTCCGTTCTTGGGACTTTTTGCAGGCCACCTGGTTAAGCAAGGATCCACTGATTAAGCTGCTCTCTTCTCTCGACGTTCAAGAGTGGTGATTGGGCATTATCAGTCCCCATAGGGATTTCTATTCGGATAAGGCTTGTTGCATATTCTTTGTATTTCTAACTAAATTGAGTGGAGAAAGAAATGGAAATTAAAGAGCCGAAATTAGACGTGAACGAATGTGATGAAAAATTACTGGATATAGTCTACTATTGCAATCTAATGGATTATTATTGTACATGGGCACAAATAAGATCCAAGAAGTTACAAAGGTTGTAGAGCTAGATGAGCAAAGGTTGTAGGGCTAGATGAGGCTTGTTATTCATGCATGCCTTATACCATATTTTACTACATAACCAGTCGCATGCAGCGGGCTACTTTTGAAGTATAGATCGAAGATATTGTTTGAGTCGAAATGTCTCAAATACACCAGGAAACGGTCTAAATATGACCTCTTAGCAAATTACGCGGTAGAATCTTCAAATACTTGCAACTTGGTTTGGCGATTTTCCCTCCAAGTTGCTTTACTTGGAGTCCATTGCCATTTATATTTCTCTGTAGAAAACTACAAATAATGTTTTAAGCTGAAAATGTTAGACAACAAAGTATATATATGCAAGATGAGCATCGTAAAAAGTTATAATTGTTGGGAAGATTATAGTTGAAATAATATATTGTGAGAAACAAGAATGTTAGATGAAGCATGAAAGTCATATCAATTGAGAGCAAGTTGGTGAACTAACAAAAGCCGTGTGGGCTAGCTTGTAACAAAGACAAGCCAACCAAGCAGTGGTATAAATGTTTGATGATAGAATATGAAAAACTGATTACTGACTATAGTCAATATGAGTCTTGAATGCGTTATTAGTACCATAGAATAATAATGATAATAATAATAATAAATAATAATTCTTGAAGTCATTGTAGGTAGGGAATTATTTCTCCAAGAGAAAAAAAAGGAAATTAAAATATCGAGTTTTTGATGATCATTTTTACTCATATTTCCTGTTTAATAAAAAAAATGTTTCCTATGCAGGCCCTGCCTCATGTTGTTAATTATCGTCATCCAAATGTTGGTCTCTTCTCTGTCCTAATTATTATTGTAAAGAAGAAGCCCTAATCACCGTGCATGACTCACGTCAGCTAGCAATAGTTTGAGGAAATATCCACAAGGGTTTAACCACAAGCATTGAAATCACGGGACGTTTCCAGGCATTATTTTTATTCTGCGCACCTCTTAGGTGCAGACCTATGTTGATCCTTCTTATCCACGGCGGCTCCATGTTCTTCTTCCCTTCATATAAAATCATGAACAAATATTATATTATCTTTGAATAACTTTGCTCTCCAGTGATGCTTTGAACTAAGGTAGTGTTTGATAGAAAAAATATTATCCATCGATAAATGTACATGATAGAGTTTATCCCCTGGCTATTCCTAGGGATATTCCTTGGCTATCCCATTGATCATATCAAATGCAAAAGGTAAATCTATAGGATAACTTTTTTTTTATTTTTATTTGGAGGGATAACCAGCTATTCCTGCATTTTCTAGGGAATAAATTGAGGGCATAACCCATGGTTAACCATGTATTATCCTTCTCGTTAACTTTATTCTCAACTATTTTTATAATTATGACTTTTAGAAATAAGAGGAAGTATTTTCTAGATATCCTCTTTTATTCCCCATTTCAAACACTACCTAAAGGTTTCATTCCAAAATGCCTGAGAAGTTAAAACATAAAGAAAGCCGTCATGGGCTCGGCTCTAAGACTTTTTGCTGTAGGATTTAAATAAGTTTCACTTGAGCCGAGTAACATTCGAAGCTTGGGCTGGTATGAGTTTAGACTGGGCTGCAGTCATTTGGCTCTTAAAGGACCAATAGTAAAGCTAAGCTTCTGATCTTGATTTCATCAATGCCAGTTCTTGGCTTAACAAGTTTAAAAATATTTTTCTAATTAAAATGTATTTAAATCATTCAATGAGATTGCCTGCTAGTGCAGTTGATAAAGTATTTCAGGTTGGTACTAATGATTTCCTTGACCTAATTTTTGGCCGGGGTTCCTCCTATCTTATTTCTGCAGTAGATGTAACTAGGTGGTATTTTTGATGGACCAGCAAGATTCCAATGAAAGGTTTTTTGGATGCAAAATGTGGGGGCTTGTTATTTAGAGTTTAGGGCAACATGCATGGGGTTTATTGTCGAGAACTTAGGATGATATATTCATCTAATATGAGATATAAAAAATAAACAGCTGGGCTTAGATTGAGGCAAGTTAGGTTGAGCTGAGGCTGATGGTCGCCAAAATCCTATTACCATCTACACATTCATCTTGTAATTAGGCTCCGAACATATCATTATTGTTAATATTTATTTTTGGTTCAGATCCAAAGGCTTTACATGATTCTATCTTAGGGATTATGCGGCTGTCTCATGTAGCCGACCTGGATAATGGCTTTGGATAATGGCTTCAGGGCATGACACATGCATGTATGGATATTTTTCAATCAGGAAGCAAGTAGGTCTATTGCATCTTCTTAATTTTACAAGATCCTAATACATGAAGCTGAGAATCAACACCTAACCAAGTTGGTCATGTTTCTATATGTGCATCAAATTGATGGAGCATCTAGAAAAATGGTTGAAATATTTGATACTTCTCACACAAGGTTAACTCTAGCTTCTAAGGCTTCATATTTGTTAGTTGCTAGTAAATGCAATGCATGTGCAGGGCATTGAGGCCTCCATCCTCTTCTCCCTATTTTGAGTTTGTTTCGCCTCTCTTTCTACTCACCGCGAAGGGAAAGAAAAGTTCAACGTCAGGCGTTGGAAAATATCCATAGATAATAGATGCTGCCATGACATGTTTGTAAAAAAACTATATATGATTTAATATTATTTAGATAAAACGATCAGTATAAGCACAAATGAAGTATAGAGATATAGAGTCTGATTATTTTGATAATTCAATAGCTCTATTATTTTTATACGATTTAATCCTTATTTTTAAATTTAATTTTAACTTTTACTAATTTTTTATATAAATAGTTAGAGAATTATATAAATAGTCAGATTCCCCGGGGCGGATCCCCTCGAGCTCGGCGATGTTATTCTTAAGAGCCGCGGACACCTTAGTTTTCCACATGTCGAAGCCCTTAACATAGGCATCGAGGCTGGCCTCGAGGACCTCCTTCCCGAATTCTAGCAAGGACTTATAGTTGGCTATGGCTTGTCCTGTCCCAGCCTCAGCCTGTTGAGCCCTGGCATCAGCCTCCTGAGCTTGCGTCTCAGCCCGTTGTGCCCTAGTTTCAGCCTCCTTGGCTCACGCCTCAGCCTCCCAGGCTCGGCTCTCGGCCTCCTCGGCACGGGTACTGGCCTCGTCAGCACAGGCCACCGCCCCGGCCTTCTCCTGGCTCGCCTCGGCCGCCGCCCTTTCTGCGGCGACAACTCTCTGTGCAGCGGCGAGTGCCTCTTCCCGTGCCACCTCGGCCTCCTTCTCGGCGTTCTAGAGCTGGCGAACCAGCACCTCATTCTGCTCTGCGACGGCCTTCGGTCTGTCCGAGACCAGCTCCAATTTGGCCTCGGTCACGGATGCCCGGCCACTTTCGGCTTCGACCCAACTTTCCGCCTCCCTTATTCGGCCGCCTAGGTTCTCCTCCCGGGCCTTGGCCTCCTGATGAAGTCGAGCAAGGCTCTGGGATTGCGTCATGCTCTCCTTCTTATATTTCTCGGCCCGCGCTATGGCCTTCATGAGCGCATCCGAGGAATGAGACAGCGCTTCGCGAAGGCCGATCGCGCCATTGGCCATCTGCAGCAGGAGAATGTGTTAATCACAAGAAAAATTAAGGCATCACAAAGCGTATTCAGAGATGAAGAAAACTTAGAATGTTACATGGATGATGGAGACCATCACCATGTCCAAAATTACGGAGTGGCTCTGCCCCCGCATTTCTTCATCGGACTTGGCAGTCTGAACTCTTGACAGAAGACGAGCGGTTTGCCCGGCGTCCGCCATTGAACTGAACCTGGGCACCGGCCGCGCCGGCCCCTCCTGTGGACCTTCAACCCGAGGGCGAGTCGGGCGGCACGCTGATCGTTGGGATGAGCTCTCCGGCCCATCCCTCTGCTTCCTGGTCGCCTCCATCCCAGCCTTGGACCCCCTGGCGACTAGCTCCCCCTCTCCGGTAGTTGGGGGAGCACTCTCCGTCTCTGGCTCCGCGGCAGCCGGAGGGCCAATAGCAACTGTAACCTGCCCCACCTCGGGCACGTTAGCGGCGGCAGAGGCTTCTTATTCAATATCTACAACCACCACAGCTGCCTTAGTGGTGACCGGGATCTCTCCTTCCTCTACCTCGGTCCCAGCTGGCCTCGGGACCACTTCTCCAGCCGGCATTTCTGCGGCCGGCTCCTCCGCAGACGTTGGAGCTTTGGGGGCTTTGGTAGCCCAAACCAGCTCGGCCTGCTCTCTTCTTCGAGCCCTCTTCGCCGGTCTTGCCGACTCGCCAGCTGCCGGCCTCTTTTGCTTCAGGGCAGCTTCGAATGTGCCGGCGGAAAACTTCATCGCTGCGCCCAAAAATGATGAATGCTAGCAACAGCATACAGTAAGCTTCCAGTCGAGACAGAAGGAATCGAACATCATGCTCACCGACCGCCGAGGCCAACTCGGCCTCAAACAGGTTCTCCTCGGACAGGAGTTCCTTGTAGCCATGTATTTGGCAGGATGACAACTAGGTAAAGAGTTCCCTGTCTCTCTCCCCAACGGTGGCATTATCGTTGGAGCTGGTGTCCGGCTTCCTCCAATCAGCCCTCACCCCCTTGACATGGGCAAAAAGAAATCGGGGCTTCCATCCCCTAATCTTGGATGGGAGACCTAGAGGGAAGGCTATACCCAACCTAGCAGTGAATGCCCACCAGGCCCCCTCACCTTGGCGGCGGAGCTTATAGAGAGCCCGGAATAGTAATAGCCCTGGCCGGGCCTCCTGCAAGTAGCAAAGAATGACAAAAGCACAGATCATCTGAATCGAGTTCGAAGTCAACTGCGCCGGCACTAACCTATACCTATCTAAAAGGTTCAAGAAAAAGGGATGGAAAGGAAGGCGCAGCCCGCACCAAAAAAATTCCTCGTATAGAGCGACCCAACCAGAGTGGACGGAAGTCACTCTATCTTCGGGCCCCGGCATGGACAGGCAGATGAAACTGGGAACTTGGTACCTAGCCCTAACGGCCTCTACATCCTCAGAGGTCATGGTTGAAGCCACTCCCGCTGGACCTGTGGGATCAAGGGCAATCATTTTTTGAATTTCCGTGCCCCTCTCGCCCAAAGGACAGCGGGCGCGTGGCCCTTTGCGCTCAGGGGTGGGAGGGCATCTGATGTGGCTGACGTAGCCACGAGGGCAATCAGGGCAAAATCAAAAGCTTAAGGTGGCCCCGCCCCGGCATCTCCAAGTCAGCCGAGTCGGCCCCGACTTCCTCAAGTCGGCCCCGACACCTTCCAGTCGGCCGAGTCGGCCCCGACTTTCTTAAGTTGGCCCCGACTTTCCCAAGTCGGCTCTGCTCGGCCCCGGCATCTCCAAGTCAGCCGAGTCGGCCCCGACTTCCCCAAGTCGGCCCCGCTCGACCCCGACACCTCCCAGTTGGCCGAGTCGGCCCCGACTTCCCCAAATCGGCCCTACTCGGCCCCAGCATCTCCAGGTCGGCCGAGTCGGCCCCGACTTCCCCAAGTCGGCCCCGCTCGGCCCCGGCACCTCCCAGTCGACCGAGTCGGCCCCGACTTTCCCAAGTTGACTCTGCTCAACCCCGGCATTTCCAAGTCGGCCGAGTCGGCCCCGACTTCCCTAAGTCGGTCGAGTCGGCCCCGACTTCACCAAGTCGGCCCCGCTCGGCCCTGGCACCTCCCAGCCGGCCGAGTCGGCTCCGACTTCCCTAAGTCAGCCCCGCTCGGCCCCGACACCTCCTAGCCGGCCGAGTCGGCCCCGACTTCCCCAAGTCGGCCCCGCTCGGCCTCGATACCTCCAAGTCGGCCGAGATGGCCCCGACTTCCCCAAGTCGGCCCCGCTCGGCCCCAGCACCTCCAAGTCAGCCGAGTCGGCCCCGACTTTCCCAAGTCGGTCATGCTCGGCCCCGGCACCTCCAAGTCGGCCGAGTCGGCCCCGCTCGGCCCCGGCACCTCCTAGTCGGCCGAGTCGGCCCCGACTTTCCCAAGTCGGCCTTGCTCGGCCCCGGCATCTCCAAGTCGGCCGAGTTGACCCCAACTTCCCCAAGTCGGCCCCGCTCGGCCCCGGCACCTCCCAGCCGGCCTAGTCAGCCCCGACTTTTCTAAGTCGGCCCTGCTCGGCCCCGGCATCTCCAAGTCGGCTGAGTCGGCTCCAACCATCCCTAGTCGGCCCCACCCCAGCATCTCCAGGTCGACCGAGTCGGCCCTGCTCGGCCTCGGCGCCCTCAGGAGAGTCAAGGCGGTCCCAAATTTCCCAAGTCGGCCCCAGGACGGTCCTGGCAGTTCAAGCCGCCATCTTTTTGGCCCGCGCCGTTTGACACCACCAGGTCCAACCACCCACTGGCCGCTCCATTGATGGGACCAGACCTAACTACCCGCCAGCTCCACTAAATGATGGGATGTGGCTCACCAACCGCCATTTTTCTCCTCTCGATTGGACAGGACCCACCAACCGACCACGAACCCCGCGGACATTCGCTTCTTACGGAACTCCACGTTGTTGTGCAGGTGTCAACTCCCTATAAAAGGGTAAGTCCACTCAGGAACAAGGTACGCAAACTCATATGCTCGCTACCCTGATACCCAGAGAGGGATTCCATCCTTTCTGCGGACTCTCCTTATCCCAAAGGGGAGCTCGTCTGAGCTCTTCCTCAGTTGTGACCTCGGTTGCTGACTTGATCGTCGGAGGGTCCCCACCGGAGCACCCCTCCGGTCTTGGGACTTTTTGCAGGCCACCTGGTTGAGAAAAGATCCACGGATTAAGCTGCTTTCTTCTCTCGACGTTCAAGAATAGTGATCGGGCATCATCAGTCCCCATAGGGATTTCTATTCGGATAAGGCTTGTTGCATATTCTTTGTATTTCTAACTAAATTGAGTGGAGAAAGAAATGGAAATTAAAGAGCCGAAATTAGACGTGAACGAATGTGATGAAAAATTACTTGATATAGTCTACTATTGCAATCTAATGGATTATTATTGTACATGGGCACAAATAAGATCCAAGAAGTTACAAAGGTTGTAGAGCTAGATGAGCAAAGGTTGTAGAGCTAGATGAGGCTTGTTATTCATGCATGCCTTATACCATATTTTACTACATAACGAGTCGCATGCAGCGTGCTACTTTTGAAGTATAGATCGAAGATATTGCTTGAGTCCCCTATAAACATAAGCAGTCGAAATGTCTCAAATACACCAGGAAACGGTCTAAATATGACCTCTTAGCAAATTACGCGGTAGAATCCTCAAATACTTGCACTTGGTTTGGCCATTTTCCCTCCAAGTTGCTTTACTTGAAGTCCATTGCCATTTATATTTCTCTGTAGACAACTACAAATAATGTTTTAAGCTGAAAATGTTAGACAACAAAGTATATATACGCAAGATGAGCATCGTAAAAAGTTATAATTGTTGGGAAGACTATAGTTGAAATAATATATTGTGAGAAACAAGAATGTTAGATGAAGCATGAAAGTTATATCAATTGAGAGCAAGTTGGTGAACTAACAAAAGCCGTGTGGGCTAGCTTGTAACAAAGACAAGCCAACCAAGCAGTGGTATAAATGTTTGATGATAGAATATGAAAAACTGATTACTGACTATAGTCAATATGAGTCTTGAATGCGTTATTAGTACCATAGAATAATAATGATAATAATAATAATAAATAATAATGCTTGAAGTCATTGTAGGTAGGGAATTATTTCTCTAAGAGAAAAAAAAGGAAATTAAAATATCGAGTTTTTGATGATCATTTTTACTCATATTTCCTGTTTAATAAAAAAAATGTTTCCTATGCAGGCCCTGCCTCATGTTGTTAATTATCGTCATCCAAATGTTGGTCTCTTCTCTGTCCTAATTATTATTGTAAAGAAGAAGCCCTAATCACCGTGCATGACTCACGTCAGCTAGCAATAGTTTGAGGAAATATCCACAAGGGTTTAACCACAAGCATTGAAATCACGGGACGTTTCCAAGGCATTATTTTTGATTCTGCGCACCTCTTAGGTGCAGATCTATGTTGATCATTCTTATCCACGGCGGCTCCATGTTCTTCTTCCCTTCATATAAAATCATGAACAAATATTATATTATCTTTGAATAACTTTGCTCTCCAGTGATGCTTTGAACTAAGGTAGTGTTTGATAGAAAAAATATTATCCATCGATAAATGTACATGATAGAGTTTATCCCCTGGCTATTCCTAGGGATATTCCTTGGCTATCCCATTGATCATATCAAATGCAAAAAGGTAAATCTATAGGATAACTTTTTTTTTTATTTTTATTTGGAGGGATAACCAGCTATTCCTGCATTTTCTAGGGAATAAATTGAGGGCATAACCCATGGTTAACCATGTATTATCCTTCTCGTTAACTTTATTCTCAACTATTTTTATAATTATGACTTTTAGAAATAAGAGGAAGTATTTTCTAGATATCCTCTTTTATTCCTCATTTCAAACACTACCTAAAGGTTTCGTTCCAAAATGCCTGAGAAGTTAAAACATAAAGAAAGCCGTCATGGGCTCGGCTCTAAGACTTTTTGCTGTAGGATTTAAATAAGTTTCACTTGAGCCCAGTAACATTCGAAGCTTGGGCTGGTATGAGTTTAGACTGGGCTGCAGTCATTTGGCTCTTAAAGGACCAATAGTAAAGCTAAGCTTCTGATCTTGATTTCATCAATGCCAGTTCTTGGCTTAACAAGTTTAAAAATATTTTTCTAATTAAAATGTATTTAAATCATTCAATGAGATTGCCTGCTAGTGCAGTTGATAAAGTATTTCAGGTTGGTACTAATGATTTCCTTGACCTAATTTTTGGCCGGGGTTCCTCCTATCTTATTTCTGCAGTAGATGTAACTAGGTGGTATTTTTGATTGACCAGCAAGATTCCAATGAAAGGTTTTTTGGATGCAAAATGTGGGGGCTTGTTTATTTAGAGTTTAGGGCAACATGCATGGGGTTTATTGTCGAGAACTTAGGATGATATATTCATCTAATATGAGATATAAAAAATAAACAGCTGGGCTTAGATTGAGGCAAGTTAGGTTGAGCTGAGGCTGATGGTCGCCAAAATCCTATTACCATCTATACATTCATCTTGTAATTAGGCTCCGAACATATCATTATTGTTAATATTTATTTTTGGTTCAGATCCAAAGGCTTTGCATGATTCTATCTTAGGTAGTGTTTGAAACAGGGGATAAGAGGGGATATCCAGGGAATATCCCCTCTTATTCCCAAAAGCCATAACTATAAGGGATAGCTGGGAATAAAGTTAACCAAAGGGATAATACATGGTTAACCATGGTTAACTATGGGATATTCCCTCAATTTATTCCCTAGAGAATGCAGAAATAGCTGATTATCCCTCCAAATAAAAGTAAAAAAAAGTTGTCCTATGGATTTACCTTTTTGCGTTTGATATGATCAATGGATAGTCAAGGGATATCCCTAGGGATAGCCAGGGGACAAACTCTATCCCGTACACTTATCCATGGATAATATTTTTTCTATCAAACACTACCTTAGGGATTATGCGGCTGTCTCATGTAGCCGACCTGGATAATGGCTTTGGATAATGGCTTCAGGGCATGACACATGCATGTATGGATATTTTTCAATCAGGAAGCAAGTAGGTCTATTGCATCTTCTTAATTTTACAAGATCCTAATACATGAAGCTGAGAATTAACACCTAACCAAGTTGGTCATGTTTCTATATGTGCATCAAATTGATGGAGCATCTAGAAAAATGGTTGAAATATTTGATACTTCTCACACAAGGTTAACTCTAGCTTCTAAGGCTTCATATTTGTTAGTTTCTAGTAAATGCAATGCATGTGCAGGGCATTGAGGCCTCCATCCTCTTCTCCCTATTTTGAGTTTGTTTCCCCTCTCTTTCTACTCACTGCGAAGGGAAAGAAAAGTTCAACGTCAGGCGTTGGAAAATATCCATAGATAATAGATGCTGCCATGACATGTTTGTAAAAAAACTATATATATTTAATATTATTTAGATAAAACGATCAGTATAAGCACAAATGAAGTATAGAGATATAGAGTCTGATTATTTTGATTCTTTAATAGTGAATTCAATAGCTCTATTATTTTTATATGATTTAATCCTTATTTTTAAATTTAATTTTAACTTTTACTAATTTTTTATATAAATAGTTAGAGAATTATCTGTTATATTAATAAAAAAAATGATGCTACTTAAGAGAAGATGAAAATATTATTGAGGCTATGATTGATTAATTAAAGAACTACTCCGTATATCTTTTACAAAAATTAAAAATGGCATTAACAAATATATTTATAAATTTTATTTATTATTAAGTATTCTAAAACCTATTATCATGCGATCATAAATTTCTATGTAAACCTTATGAAAGCTTTTTTTTTTTTTTTTTTTTGTACAGACGGGCGATTATACAACACGAGTACGAGTCAGCCCATAAAGGTCAGAATACACTATTTGCTGTAAAACAAAAGGGCAGTGATCATCCTGCCTCCAACACCAAAACCCTGAATGGTGAGCCACGCTCGAAGCCATCCAGTCGGCTGCCGAGTTAGCTTTGCGATAGGTGTGATGGATCTGAACTCCCTGGATCTCATTGAAAATAGCCCAGATGTCCTGCAATAGCGATTGGTAGTGGGTTGGGAGACACAGTCCCTTCGCAGCCACCGAATAACTGTCATAGAGTCACCCTCAATGATGAGGTTATAAGCATGCAGAGTCCGGACTGCAAAGGATACCTGCCCAAGCTGCATATAGCTCAGACATAGGACCGATGAGTCCAGACTGCCAAAGCTACCAGCCACCAACAGGTCTCCCTCCAACCCACGAATGACAAAAGCAGAACCCGCTAATTGCCCACGAACACTCCCGTCAAAGTTGATTTTGACAAACCCTGGAGGAGGAGGCTCCCAAGATATAAAAACCGTATGCCGGTTAGCTGCCGAAGCAACAGGGGAGCCCCAAAGGCCAGTGGAGTCAAAATCACTAGAGCCGAGACCACGAGCACAATCTGTCATCAGATATCGAATATTCCATATGATCCTGTGGTGAGATATAGAAGCATCAGCTAAGATAATCTGGTTCCTAGACAACCAGATCTGGTAAGCGGTCGAAGCCCAAATAGAACTTTTGTAGTGAGGAGCCTGCCGGAGGTCTTTCGAGAAAAAGGAGCACTGAGAATCCACATGTTCTGGTCTACACTAGTAGCCAATGGACAGCCAGATCCGCCCCACTCAAGGACAAGAGAAAATGGTGTGAGCCGTAGTCTCCGCCTCCATACTGCATAAGGACATGTAGGCTGGATAGGCAATCCCCTCCTCACGAGCAATGCACAAGTAGGAAGGCAATCCCACAGAAGCTTCCATATGAAGAGCTGGATCCTAGGAAGAATGGGAAGCTTCTAGATCCACGCAGCCTCTATTGACCCCTGAGATTGAGGCCTGAATATCTTCACAAGATCCTTGGTGGGGGCCCTGGAAAGGCAAGATCTCCTCCAAAGTCTGATATCAGTAGATAGGCCCGGGGTGAGCAGAATGGACATGATCCGACGAGAGAGCTCCACACCAAAGAAATGGGTCACCATCGGGGCATCCCAAGAGGGAGGATCAGAAGAGAGCAAATTCTTAATTGTCATACTCCTCGGAATGTCAATACTAAAGAAGGAAGGCCAACGAGAAAGAGGCATGTCTGAAAACTAGGTATCTTGGATAACATCGATGGAAAAGCCATTTCCAATCATCCATGAGGTGTTGTTCAGAATGGAGCTACCATAGCGACACACCTCTTTCCAAAAGGAAGAATAACGCCGAGAAGACTGAATATGCACAGAGGAAGACCAATCTCCATATCTCGCACGCATAAAAGAACTCCAGAGCATTGCGGCTCCAGGATGAACCGCGAGGCATGCTTGGCCAATAGGGCCTCCCTTCTGACTGCCAAAGACTGAATCCCAAGACCGCCTTCCTGGATCGGCATACAAATCCTCTCCCAAGACATAAGGTGGATACTATGCCCATCCTGCATAGAAGCCCAAAGGAAGTCCCTGAAGCATCTCTCGATCCTCCTAAGGCAAGTTAACGGGATGGCAGCATTAGAAAGAAGATACATAGGAAGAGAAGAAAGGATTGACCGAATGATAGTAACCCTGGCCATCATAGATAATCCCATAACCTGCCACCCCTCAATGCGCTTCCAAACCCTCAACTCCAGGGCAGAATAGTCCGCACAACGAGGATGACGACCGGTCATAGGAACCCCCAAGTACTGTAATCGGTCAGACTGAGAAGAGATACCCAGTAATTGGGCTATAGCTATCCTGGTAGCTCTAGAAGTCTTCGGGCTGAATCAAATAGAAGACTTGTAAACATTGACCTTCTGGCCCGAAGCCTGGCAATACCGCTGAATAATATCTGCAAAGGAAGAAGCGTTGGCAGTGGAAGCCATACCCAGCAAAATACAATCATCAGCGAAAAGAAGATGAGAGATTGCAGGACCCCCAGGGCTGGCCATAAAAGGGGCAATACTATGATCGGCCTGAGCCTTATAGAAGGCACGGGAAAGATCGTCAGCCGCCAAAATAAACAGAAGGAAGGATAGAGGGCATCCCTGACGCAACCCCACCGAAGAGTGAAAAAATTCAGTCAGACTCCCATTTATGATCAGCGAGAAGGAAGGCCTCTGAATGCAAGCCATAATCCAATCAATGAACTGATCATCAAAACCAAACTCCTGAAGGGAGTGATCCAGGAAGGCCCAGCTGAGTCTATCATAGGCTCTTTCCATATCCAGCTTCACCGCCATAAGGCACTGTCTGGCCGGGGCATGCTGAAGATCATACATAAACTCCTGAGCAATCAGGACGTTATCCGAAATATTGCGCCCACAAATAAACGCCCCCTGTTCCACAATAAGGTGGGGAATCACCAAGCGGAGATGGCCAGCCAGAAGATGAGCACAAATCTTGTACAGAGTAGTACAGAGACTAATAGGCCGAAATTGCTGAGGGAGGGAAGCATCATTGCATTTGGGCACAAGAGTGATAAGAGTCCGGTTCCACTCACCAGGGATGGCCTTGGCTAGAAAGACAAAATGAATAGCCTGAGTCACCTCTGGACCAACAATATCCCAGTAATGACGAAAGAAGAATGGCGGAAATCCGTTAGGCCTCGGGGCCTTATCCGACCTGAGCTCCCATAACGCCATACGAATCTCATCATCAGTGACAGGACGGATAAGCATTTAATTTTCCAGAGAGGAGACCTTCCTAGACATAGGGACCTAAATGACCGGAGAACCTAAACTAGAGGACTCCGACCATCTGGCCTTAAAGAAGCAAAGAAGCTGGTCACAAATAGAAGGAAAATCCTCATGATAGAGACCCGAATCGTCAGTAACTCTGCAATCCTGTTCGCTGCACGATGCTTCAGGATGACCTGATGGAAAAATCTGGTGTTATGGTCTCCTTCACGGATCCACTGGATCCTGGACCGTTGCCTCCAATAGATTTCCTGCTGGGTGAGAAGAGAGTGGTGTAAAGCAAGCTTGGCCCGAAGAGCAGTTAGGTCAGAGTCCAATATGATACCCTCCTGATCCTCCTTAGCCTGCAGAGCACTAATATTAGCTTCAAGTACTTCCATTTGCCTAATCAAATCACCAACCTTCATTCTATTCCATCTGGCCAGCCTTCATTTAGTCAGCAAAAGACGACGAGAAAGACGATAAATAGCATTGCCCCATATAGGAAGTACTAGATCTGGGCGATGATAGCCCGGGCTGCCGGATCGTAGACCAAAACTGCTCAAATCTGAACTGCCTCCGCTAAAATGATCAAACGCTGTAGATATAAGAACAGGGCAGTGATCAGAAGCAATCCTCAGGAGATGAGTAACAGAAACAGAGGGAAATTTCTGAAGCCATTGAGCCGAAGCAAATGCTCTATCAAGTCTCTCCCAAACTCGAGCCGAGCCCTGACGGTTGTTACACCAGGTGAATTGCGGGCCCGAGAATCCCAGGTCCATAAGACCAGCAGAACTGATAAAAGCCCTAAATTCAGAGATATCAGCTGTACCAGTGACCCTTCTACCCCCACGTTTTTCACTGGCATCAGCGATACAGTTGAAGTCTCCAGCAACAATGGTAGGAAGGCCATGGGCAAGGAGGGGAAGAAGATCATACCATAAAGTCCATCTTACCCGGTAATCATTACTGGCATAAATAGCCAAGAGAAGCCAAGGGTCAACAGACCCCTCAGAAACAATAAGGCCAAGATGCTGGTTACTTTGATGAGCCACATCAATGGTAACAGTGGAGGGACACCAGATGGCAATAATACCACCAGATAAGCCCACAGCCTCAACCGCAAACATGGACCAAGCACGGACAATCTGTCTCCGAAACTAGGCCAAACCATCCCCCGACAACCTAGTTTCTAAAAGAACATAAATATCAAAGTTATGAATTTGCACCAATCTGCCAAAAGAAGATCGAAACGACGGCTTTCGAGCTCCTCTTACATTCCAAACAAGAATCTTCATTTAGCAGGAAGAAGAAGCTGCCCCCCCCCCCTAGGACTTCTGCCATGGCACTATCAGGAAGGCACTCAGAGCGAGTGACAACCTCAGGGATCTGTGAAATGCAGATCATCAAAACTTGAGTCTCCTTAGTTCGAGGAGATTGATCAATAGATCTTGGACCTATCCCCTGGCCCAGGATATCCGAGTCGGAAGAGGAGCCTGTAGTCCTAAAAGATTGGGCCTTCTCACCCACCAGACCCTTATCCGGACTCACAGTAGATAACCCTAGAGCAGCAGTCGAATGAACGAGACCATCCGATTATGCCTGTTTAGTTTTGGAGGAAGAAGCACAACCTTTGCCTTTTTATAACTTTTTTAGTGACTAGTCGAGGGGCCAGGTACTCCGCCGGACGGGGCCGCTTTAGGGGACCCGGACAAGCATCCCTACTCCCCAATGGACTAGCATCACTAGATTCAACACCAAGAGAAGCAAAAGGGTTCTTGGACAGCAAGGATTGAGAGAAATCAGCCTCAGTATGCTGAATTTCTGAAACAGCCGAGACATTGCTAATACCCCCCTCACATAAACCGGCACGCCCAAAAGACTCCGACACACTAGCATACACAGTACCCTCCTTCATTATTTTTCCCTTAGCCATTCCCGAATCCACAGGTAGCGAAGCTGGCACCTTCTGGCCACGAGCACCTCGTCGACGAGCCAGCTTTAGCGGTGCAGCCCACCCCTCAGCCAAGACCGCCGGATCAGAGGTTGGAGATGAAGCCTTGGATCGGGGAGCAGGGAACACTGGGGCATTTTCCTTCATCAGATTCCCCCTAGTCTCCGCCTGGGAGCCCTGAGCCACGGTGCGCTAATGGATTGCTGACATCTAGGAACCGAACAGGGGAGCATCCGAAGACGACTGAGCAGCAGGGCTTTTCGAAGAAGAACAACCACCGCAGAGATGCAACGAGCCACAATGCTAGCATATACCATCCAGACACTCATAAACATACTGTTGCCAGAATGGCCCTGACAAGCCCCTCAGCCGAGACCTCGGCCGGAGAGGATACCGGAGCTCGACACGGGCACAGACCCGGGCATAAGCTCCTATGTTCCTCGCCAGAGTTGCTGCGTCAGCAAACAAGAAATGGCCAATCGGCGCAACGATCTCATTGAGGATCTCCTCCTTCCAGTATTCGATCGGGAGGTTAGGCAATCTAATCCACAGGAGCGCTGACGTAACAGCGTCCGCCGCTGGGAAAAACTTTGGCTTTCAAATTTCAGATGCAACAGGCCGACCATTAACAATCCATGGTCGGTTCAGCACCATGTCACGGGCAGTAGAGTCGGCAAACCGGAATATGTGGCACCGGTACGCCAAACTAAGAGGAATGATCTCTCCTGGAATGCCACCACACCGAAATTCCCTGAGGAAAGCCTCCACTGGAACCCATCGGTGGAATGTCCTCACCAACATAGTCCGTTGTTGCCAATCCGCTGATTCAGCCTATAGCTCTGCTACTGGGACTTGGACCACGTCAGGATAACGGGTCTCCAGCAATGCTACTTCAGTCGGCGTCGAAGAAGATGAAACCCAGTGGAAGCTCGATTTCGCTGCCCGTCGCCTAGGAATCCGGCTATCGAAACCATCATCCGAAGCCATTGGACCGAAGAGAGGGGGGGGGGGGATCAGAACCAAACCGCAAGCACATAAAGATAACGGAGGGCGATGTACCAATTTTAAAGCAGATCAAAAGAGAAGAATCAGGGAGCTGCTTGCAGACTACTTGCTTGAAAGCTACCTGAAGCATTAACGATGGCGGTGGAATTTGCCACTCGCATGACAACCACTATTGATGCGAGTGCAGGGCCACAGCATCGCACATGGTTTGAGTTAGAAGGCAGGGACATTGATGATGTCTCAGTATACAAAATGTAATAAATAACGTCTTTCAAATGACCACTGCAGGCATTTTCTCCATCTGATGCATTCATTAACAATAAAATATAACACAAACTATATAAAAATTGGACCCTCCCTGCATAGCTTGGCGCGTTGGGGTCCTTGTAAAGCTAAAAAAAAAAAAAAAAAATAATAATAATAATAATAATCTCTTGAAAGGATAAAGCTACGGGACCGGAGTCATTGCATTGGGTCCACCAAACTTCGCCAGTTCGCCTGCTGCGTTGAAAAGTTCGAAGTTGGATGCTGTCTTATCGAAGCAGCAATGCTATTGACCATGTTCAAAGGAAAGCGTTTGGCCACCGTTGCTTCCCAGAAGCTGCCATCCCTGCGCTTTCGCCCCATTGAAAGAAGCCTTCGGTCTTCGCAAGCTGGGAGGTTTCGCTTCTAAAGTTTATCAAAATTAATTTTAATAAAAATATTTATAATAAATATACTGAATCAATCAATTTTTATGAGAATGTTGCGATAATTTAGTATTCTTAAATTTTTAATATTTTTATTAAGCTATATATTGCATGAACTGATATTTTTTTTATTTAGATTAAGAAGCGTTTGCAGTCTTATTATTGAAAAAATTTTATTATTATTCTTTGGTTTTGTTAAAATTTATGATCATTTATCTATTATTTCCTTAGTTTACAATATTTAATTTATACTTCAGAAAGCTTATAGCGCTCAGATTCGATACATCTATTAAAAAAATTAATTTATAGACTAATTAAATTATCATAAGAATGATCTATCATCCTAATTTTAAAGTTAAAAGCAAATAACTCATGTTCTTTTATTTTTATTTAAATATTATATTTGATATATTAAATTCGATTCATTCTAAATTATAGTGATTATTCGTCCGTATAAAAAATAGTAATAAAAAAGTAAAAAAAAAAAAAAAAGCCTTCGGTCTCTTCCCCAGCCGTTAAATTCCTCGCGGTGTGCGAGAAGTAGTGAAGTCTCGTCAAAGGGTTGGTGGGAGGATGGATACATCTGTCCCGATTCATCGCACGTTCCTGTGAACGTACGATGATTATGATATCAAAACACTACTAATCCAAAGCTTTTATCTTAGACTGGTCAAAGAATTCCAAGGCACGGTGCTTGGAGGCCATGGTCAAGTGGGCAGGTGGACTGATGATGGCCATGGAACCGTGTGACTGAAGACGAGTAGATTGGTCCGCAGTGATATTCGGAGGGCATTGGGGATAGAAGTTTGATGTGACTAAAGCCTGTCACGGGGTTGCGTCAAAAGTGAAGATGGAGCGCTGCGATGGTTCAGACCCTAGACCATATATATATATATATATATCCTCAAGCTCTCACCCAAAATTCATTTTGATCGCCCACAAACTCTCAGTTATAATTTAGATCCTGTATCTTCTTTTACTTCTTTTACGGTTCAGGTATCTGTTTTTTTTTAAATAATTTTTATAAAATCTAGACTTCAATCTGGTAAAATATTTTTAATAATATTAAATTATTGATACAATATAAAATTAAATAATTAATATAATAATTGAGGTGGTATTTTGACATAAATATAAGGATCAGTTGATAGAGCATGATCGATGCACACTTGCTATTTTATTAATTTTAATTAAATCTACATAATAAATATTAAAAATAAAATATTATCAAATAAAATAAATTAAATTATAAAAATAAAAAAATAAAATAAATTTCAGAATCGAAAGGATATTTTTCATCTTATTTTTAAAGTAATTATTAAGGCATGAGCATCATAGCAAATTTGTTGAGCAATGAAGTCATGAGCTTAACATTTCATAGTGTGGCAGGGAGTTACAAATGAATTTCGAGGAGTAATTATTTTTCTTGAAACAACACAGCATTTATTTATTAGTCTCTCTTTCCTTATGCCGATTATTTGAGGGCAGGTAAAAGATTGCCTAAATTTCAGCTGTACATGGTAAATAATCTTCAAAGTTCAGACAAATGGCAAAAAAATATTATATGATTAGTTGAATGGACGGATGTGGAAGGTACGGTTTGACTCGAAACCCTCTTTCTTTCTTGAGATGGAACCATCTGACCATACCCAAATTTGTTAATGGATGCTGAACGTTAAAGCCTCTTATACTTTTCATCACAGGCCTATCGAGATGGTTTGCTTATATTAAATCTTAAATCAAGGACTCAAATTGGTGGACAACTTACTCCCATCAAAGAAAGCCTTGGGAAGGTATATATAGCCATCAACACGTGACGAGTGTTTACTGAAGTTGGCCAGAAGTCACTGGCTCGGAAAAGCGAGCAGAGTACAGTTTTAACTAAAATAAAAAAATAATAAAAAAAAAAAGGAAAAAGCCTTTTTATACCACCTTCGAAGCAAGTTTTACATCGATTGTATTATTTTTTTTATTGATAGATATTTATTAAAAAATATTTATTAAAATATTTTTACGATATTTTTTTAAAAAAAATATATGATATTTCAGTTTTAAACTTATAAGTTAAAACATAAAATAAAAAAATTATGATATTATAGTTTTAAACTTACGATATCGTAGTTATAAAATTAAGACATTCGTTCATAAAGAAAAAAAAAATACGACATTCTAGTTTATAAATGAGTTGTCATAATTTTTTTACTTTCTAAAAATATCTTAATTTTATAGCTACAGTATCATAAATTTAAAATTAAAATTAAAATATTGTAATTTTTTTTAAATATCGTAAAATTATTTTAATATTTTTTAATAAATATTATATATATGAATCAATAAAAGGGAATAGTGTAATCCACGTAGAACTTTCTGCCTTGGAGGGCATGTACAAATTTTTTTTTTTTTTTCAAAGAAAAGAGTACAGTAATGTAACGTGGTCCGTTGATGCAGCACAACGTGCGTCCTCCAATATTTTCCCGGGCACGTGCCGGCCGCTGCCTCGAAACGTTATTATTATTATTATTTTTCCTAAGCATTAATCCACAAAGATGAATAAACAAAGGAGGGTTATCCTCCATCATTGCCTATGCTTATGTGTAGAGTTGATTCTTTTCTTAACATCTTGAAATTTAGTGATTAATAAACATGATATTAAAGATTGACTTAATGTAAGACAAAGACTTAAATCCCATAGGTAATTTTTTTTGAATTCACCTACCCAAAAAATAAAAAAAGTCTTTACAAAAATATTATAAAAATAAAATATGATCTCATTCTCAAGTATAACAATTTTGTTTCATAAAATAGCTAATTTCGTTAAAAGAAATAAATTATTCCATCAAACATATACTTTTAATTTTATCCTATTCAAATGCTATTTTATTATTTATTTATTTATTTTTAATAATTATTATTTTTTAAGAGTATAATTATTTTATTTAATTTGCTATTCCATTCTTCATCTAATGTGAGATGAGATAATTTTTATTATATTTTATTTTATTTATCATATATATTTTTTTAAATCTAATCATATTTTGTGCATCAAACGCAAAGCTTAGTAATATATGGTTAAACTCCAAACCTTCCATATATATTCTAATATATATAAAGCAAACTTCAAAGTGAAACAACATGTCATGTCCTAGCTTAGATATAATATAAGTACATAATTTATCTCAATCTTTATTAATAATACCTAATTTTTCAGTCAATCAACAATACTTAATCGTATCACCCCAATAAACAATGCTACCTCTTACATGCTTGCATAAAAGACCAAGTACAATCTTTGGATATACAATGAATCATTGATCTTCTTTTAGTAGTGATATGGCTAATCAACTGTCAGGAGAAACAATAACACCATACGATTTTTGGGCAATTATCGCTGCTCTAAAGCTCAGCTTGGCTTCCAGCTTGGCCCTCGGATTCGACTCTGTCTCTAGCTTCGGCCGTGGATCCGGCTCGGCCTCTAGCTTCGGCCTCGTATTCGGCTTGGCTTCGGCTTGGCTTCCAGCTTGGCCCCTGGATTCGACTCGGCCTCCAGCTTCGGCCGTGGATCCGGCTCGGCCTCTAGCTTCGGCCTCGGATTCGGCTTGGCTTCCAGCTTGGCCCCTGGATTCGACTCGGCCTCCAGCTTCAGCTGTGGATCCGGCTCGGCCACTAGCTTCGGCCTCGGATTCGACTCGCCTCCAGCTTCAGCCTCGACTAACGCGGCCACGACATTTCTAGCACCAAAATATTTATGGCCCCAAAGGCCACGCGTATCCACTTTAAGGCATTTATCGCCTTATTCTCTCCCGCATTAAAACACTTATGGCTGCCACGTTGGCCACAGCACTTCCTCTCGGCTTTCGGTTCCGGCATCGGCTTCTCGCTCTGGCATCGGCTTTCGGTTCCAGCATCGGCTTCGCGCTCCGGCATCGGCTTTCGGCTACAACATCGGCTTTAGGCCCTGGTATCGGCCCCGGCTCCAATTTTGGCTCCGATTTCAGCCATCGACGCAGTTCAAATCATGAAGCCGAACTTCAATGCTGAACAAACTTAATACTACGACGCAATCTATTCACCTACCATTCGCCAAAATCACGGGTAGTTACAAGCGCTACGCAGTTATCGATATGCGCGACACTTATTCAGCAACAGCTCACCTACCCACCGTTTCGGAGTTCATCCTACCTAACAAAGCAGATTTGAACGGGGTGAGGGCAACCCCTGGGACAGGTATAAAAAGAGGACCCAAGCTCGACGCGGAGAGCTCTCTCTTTTTCGATCCCTTTCTCTTTCTCCAACATACAAAAAAATAGACTACTGTTCTACAAGTTCACTAATTTAAGCGTCGGAGGGTCCCCACCGGAACCACCGGCCCGGGACTTCTTGTAGGTTCCCGAAGGAAGAAGGCCATCTTTCCCCATCCTCGGAGGCCCACGAAGATCTCGACACGCTCGGCGCTCATCACCGGTGACTTGGCAGCAACAGATTGGCGTGCCAGGAAGGGGCGGGACGCTTAACCTTTAACCTCTGTAAGGGAGACGATGGTAACCACGCGAGCTCATGAAGCTTCTACCAGTCAGGCTGTGGAGCGTATCCCGCAGGCTGAACAATCGGAGGACAGCCTCCATGTTCCGCCTCTTGTGCCACCGCAGGTTAGCCAATTTGATCGGCTAAATGCTCTGGCCCATCAAGTGCAGGATCTGATGACGATGGTGCGAGGACTACAAGAGCATTGCTTCGCTGCCATGCCTAGGCCGCCGCCTCAGCTCCCTCCGCTCCATGAGGAAGGTCACGAAACCATTCAACCTCATTAGGGAAGGACCCCTCCTGAGGCCTCCCACCACTCGTCCCCGAAGTCTCGCCGCCGAGAAACCTCGAAATGGCGACGGTCCCTCTCCCTCCATTTCGATCGTTCTCACAGGCGACGCAGTGAGAAGGAGCCACGACGGTTGCACTCTATACACCAGCAGGCCTCTTCATCCTCTTCCTTTGACTCTTCTAAAGGAGACTCGAGCAAGAAGTCTGCTCGTCGGGCCGAACAACGGCTCGACGAGTATCATCAATGATTGAAAGAACTCAGTTGCCGGATCGCCAACCCAAACGGAGTGGACTACAACCGCCATCCACCTCTTTCTCGTCGCATCATGGAGGAGCCGGTCCCACCCCGGTTTTGTCTTCCTCAACTGGACCCATATGATAGCACGCCGGACCCCCTAGACCACTTGGAGAGTTACAAGGTCCTCATGCAGGTCCGGGGGCGACGGACCCTCTCCTGTGTGTTGCCTTTCCAGCCGCACTCCGGAAGGTGGCGCATGTATGGTACTCTCATCTGCCACTACGCAGCATCAACTCGTTCAAGCAACTCGAGCGATCTTTCCTGGTCAACTTCGACGCATGCCGGAAGATCCCTCGAGTCGCCGATAGCTTGTTCGCTGTCCAACAAAGGAGCGGGGAGACTCTGAAGGACTTCGTGGCTTGGTTCAAGGAGGCCGCGCTCGAGGTCTATAACTTGGAGGATTATGTAGCCACTCTTGCGCTGAAGCGAGGACTTCGCCCATCCAGATTTGCGTATTCTCTACATAAAAAGCCCCCCGGCTCCTACGCCGAGTTGCTAAGCCGGGCGCAGAAGTACATTCACACCGATGAGGCAGATTCTTTCAGAAGGGAGGCCGACAAGAGTTCCAGCAAGAAGTCAGCACCCGTAGAACCTGCTGGAGGATGGTCCAGAAAGCTTGAGCCATCTCGTCGCTCGGATAGCCGGCCCCAAACACTAGTTCCCAAGGAGCATTTCACACCCCTCCTCGCTCCGATATCTCACATCTTATTAGAGATCGAGGAAGAGCCTTACTTTCGGCATCCACCTCCAATGAAGTCAGGGGTCCCCCGCAGCAAAAAGTCTATTGCCGATATCATAGAGACTATGGCCACGACACTAAAGATTGCCGCC
This sequence comes from Calamus simplicifolius, assembly GCA_900491605.1. Classification (NCBI taxonomy): domain Eukaryota; kingdom Viridiplantae; phylum Streptophyta; class Magnoliopsida; order Arecales; family Arecaceae; genus Calamus; species Calamus simplicifolius. The sequence goes on from UESW01004493.1 coordinate 567,145, forward strand.
AACTGAAAAAAAGCTATCGAGGAGCTTGTCCAGTATGGCCATCTGAGCAAATTCGTTCGCCGGGGGAACCCTACAACTGGGGGTCCGTCAGCACTTCCTACGTAGCAGATTGTCTTAGACAACGCCCCAATAGAGAAGACGGTGGCTATGATCTCCTGGGGGGCAGGCAGCAGTTCTAAAAGATAGCGAGAGGAAGATGATAATCTTGTAATTCCTTTTTTCAAAAAGACTTAGAGGGGGTAGTGAATAAAAATGATGATGGTGTCGTCGTTTCTATGACGATCGCCAAACATCCTGTAAAGCGAATTTTGGTTGATAGTGGAAGCTCCGTGAATGTTTTAAGTTACGACGCTTGTGTTAGAATGAATTTACCTGCAAGTTCTCTTCTACCCGTCACCACTCCTTTGATGGGCTTCACCGGGGATTCAGTCTGGGTCGAAGGGGAAATCACTCTCCCAGTCATAGCCGGAACCCCACCACGCCAGAGCACGGTTCTTATGAACTTCCTGGTGGTGCGAGTCCCCTTGGCGTACAATGCTATTTTGGGGAGACCTGGCTTAAACCTGTTGGATGTTGTCATCTCCACCAAAAGGCTACTTGTGAAGTTCCCCACCAGCGAAGGAATAGGAGAAATAAGGGGAGAGCAAAACCCTTTGCCACTCTGCTACCACCTAGCCCCCAGTCCGCAAGAGACAGCATTGGCAACTGCACCTAAACTGACTGACCCTCGAGATGTGGAGAAGAGAGGGGAGCCGATCGAGCACCTCCTGACCTTCTCCTTGGGAGACGACCCCGCGAAGACCATTCAAGTTGGGGCATCGCTTCCGGAGGAGGCCCGCGATCAGCTCCTTGCTTTCTTGCGTGCCAACTCCGACGTCTTCGCATGGTCGTCATCTGATATGCCAGGCATCTCTAAGGAGATAATCACTCACCAAATTAACCTCAAGCCAGAATGCCGGCCTGTCCGACAGAAGAAGAGGAGCTTCGCTCTGGATAGACAGAAGGCTGTCGACGAGAAATCCGTAAACTAAAAGCTGCAGGCCACATTCGGAAAGTTCGCTACCTTGATTGGTTGGCCAATGTCGTGATGGTTCACAAGGCCAATGAGAGTTGAAGAATATGTGTCGACTTCACTGATCTCAATAAAGCGTGCCCGAAGGATAGCTTCCCTCTGCCCCGAATCGATCAACTGGTAGACGCTACATCTGGCCATGAAACACTTAGTTTTATGGACGCCTTCTCTGGGTACAACCAAATCAAGATGGAACCCATAGACGAAGAGGCCACCTCCTTCATAACTGACAAGGGAATATATTGCTACAAGGTGATGCCGTTCGGACTAAAGAACGCTGGAGCCACCTACCAGAGGCTGATGAACAAAGTCTTCGAGAGCCAGATCGGACGCAACATGGAGGTATACATGGACGACATACTGATGAAGAGCGTCCACACCACCAGCCATATCGTCAACCTGATGGAGACTTTCGATAACTTCCACCGGTATAGGATGAGGTTGAACCCCCGTAAGTGTGCCTTTGGGGTGACGGCCGGCAAATTCTTGGGTTTCATGATGACCCAACGAGGAATCGAGGCGAATCCCGATAAAGTCCGAGCCATCTTGGACNTGAAATCTCCCTCCAATAAGAAAGAAGTGCAACGTTTGGCCGGACGGATAGCGGCCCTGAGCCGTTTCCTATCCAAGTCTGGAGAGGTGTTTACCTTTCTTCAAGGCACTACGCCGAGTCAATAGTTTCGAGTGGACCAGGGAGTGTCAGGAGGCCTTCGAAGGATTAAAAGAATTTCTATCCCCCACCACTGCTGTCCAAGCCAAGGAGTGGAGAAGAACTCTTCTTGTACCTCGCGGCTTCCCCCGAAGCGGTTAGTTCCGTGCTGGTGCGCATGGATGCCGATGGGATGCAAAAGCCAGTGTATTACACCAGCAAGGTGCTGCATGATGCGGAGACAAGGTACTCGAAAATCGAAAAGGTCATCTTTGCACTGATCGTCTCCGCCCAATGCCTCAGGCCCTATTTCCAAGCTCACCCGATCGTGGTGGTCACCGACCAGCCGCTCAAGGCGGTCCTGTCCCGTCCTGATACTTCTGGCCGGCTGGCAAAGTGGACGGTCAAGTTGGGAGAATTTGATCTATCGTTTCGGCCCAGGACAGCTATGAAGTCCCAAGTCTTAGCGGACTTCTTGTCGAAGGGACCTGGACAAAAGAACAAAGGGAAGACCCTTCAGATGATGAAATCAAGGAAGAAGGGAGGGACTGGCTCCTTCATGTGGATGGGCGTCAAACTCTCAGGGAAGTGGGGCTGGCCTCATTCTAGCCAGTCCCAACAGAGTGGTGACGGAGTACGCCCTCCGTTTCCTTTTCCCAGCTACCAACAACCAAGCCGAGTACGAAGCCCTACTATCTGGAATATGACTAGCTTGTGAGCTTGGGGTAAAGCATCTCAGAGTTTTCACTGACTCTAGCTAGTTTGTGGCCAGATAAAGGGGGAATACGAGGCACGAGATCCCATCATGTCATGTTACCTGAGTATGGTGCAGTCGCAGGTCTCCCCCTTAACCCATTTCAGCATCAGTTACATTCCCCGGGAGAGAATGCCAGAGCCGACGCGCTGTCTCGTCTAGCTACATCGGCCGACGGAACCTTGGGAAGAACTTATATAGAGCGCCTGGAGACCCCGAGCATTGACACAATAAAAGAATCCATGCCAGTCTGCCAAGAGCCTTCTTGGATGGACGCCTACACTAAGTACTTTACTACTGGAGCCCTACCAACTGACCCCACCGAAGTCAAGATCTTCAAACGGCGAATACACAAGTTCCTAATGTTCGACGGGCAGCTGTATCGGAGGTCCTTCTCCCATCCCCTCTTGAGATGTGTTGGCCCCACAGATGTCGATTACATCCTCCGAGAGATCCATGAAGGTATCTGCGGAAGCCACTTGGGGGGCAGAGCATTGGCCTACAAAGCCCAACGCCAAAGCTATTACTGGCCCACCATGCGGGAGGACGCGGCCGAGCTAGTCCAAAATGTAATAGTTGCCAGCGGCATGCCAACATCCAACGGCAACCAACTTCTCGACTGAGCCCTCTATCGGCTCCATGGCCGTTTGCCCAATGGAGGATGGACATCTTGGGACCTTTCCCTTCTGCTTCTGGCCAACGGAGGTACTTGCTTGTCGCCATCGATCATTACACTAAGTGGGTGGAAGCTGAAGCGCTAGCCAGATTACTGAAGCTAAGGTGAGGAGTTTCTTTTGGAATTTCATTATTTACCAATTTGGACTATCCCACACACTCGTTACCGACAACGGACGCCAGTTCGACAATGGCCCATTCAGATACTTCTGTGCTGAACTAGGAATACACCAAATGTTCACTTCTGTTGGTCACCTGCAAACTAATGGGGCTACCGAAGTGATGAATCGTACAATCTTACAAGGACTCAGGACGCGCTTGGACAACTTCAAGGGAGATGGGTAGAAGAGCTCCCGAATGTATTGTGGGCTTATCACACAATGCCCCGTGCTCCCACTGAAGAGACTCCATTCAGCCTTGTCTTCGGAACAGAAGCCGTCGTCCCAGTGGAGATCGTGTCCCTAGTCCCCGGACACAGTCGTACAATGAAGATGACAATCCCAGTCAACTAAGGGCTAACCTCGACCTCGTCGAAGAGCTTCGTGATCAAGCACGAATCAGAATGGCCTCTTACCGACAAAGGATTGCAAAGTACTACAACGCCCGAGTCTGTCCCAGGACGTTCCTTCCGGGAGATTTGGTCCTCAGGCGAGCTGCAGTCTCCAAACCTACGGAGGGAGGCAAGCTATCCCCCAATTGGGAAGGGCCTTACCGGGTCACCCAGGCACTTCATCATGGAGCTTATCGGATCGAAGAACTAGACGGACACCCCTCCTCATACCCGGAATGCGGATAATCTCAGGCGGTATTATCAGTAACCCATTGTCATATTTGTTTTAAACATTAGCCTATAATTATCGTTCATCCTTTTGCACTAACAAAAGTGTTTAAAGCATTCTGGCTTCTCATTAAAGCCCGGCTCCTCGTCGGCACCTAAAGCCCGGCTCCGTGTCGGCACCTAGAGCCCGGCTCCGCGTCAGCACCTAAAGCCCGGTTCCGCATCGACACTTAAAGCCGGCTCCACGTCGGTATCTAAAGCTCAGCTCCGCGTCGGCACCTAAAGCCCAGCTCCGAGCCGGCACCTAAAGCTCGGCTCCGCGCCTACACTTAAGCCCCGCTTCGCGTTGGCATTTTATCCAACCTTGTGTTGGCATTGAACGACTTTTCGTCTGCACAAACGTGATCCTACTCTAAGTGCTTTGACCCTCGTGCCTGCAACCAAGACTGATCCCACATCAGTTCTCTAATTGATTTTCTAATGTCCCTCAAAAAGGGAATCGTATCGTAATTTTTTGGCCATAGGTTTTTAGTTTGTGTCAATTCACACACTAGCAGACCCAATTACGAACCAAGATATAAACATTACTGATCAAAAGATTCATTAATAGCCCAAAGTTTACAAAATCGCTGATTTAAATTGAACTTGAAGCATTACAGTCAAAGTGAAGGAGACTAGAATTGTTTGGAGCTAAGTTGTCATCTTTCGGGACGTCATCTGGCTCCAACCCTTCGATCCCTTCAAGGCCATAGAGTTTTTGGATTTTTTCCTTGCAGTCTTGGAAGCCGCCCTCATATGCAAAAGCTGTCGACTCAGCCAATTCCCTGCTAAAGGCGCTAGACTTCCTGAAGTTCTCTACGGCCTCTGTAGCTCTCTTCGCCTCGGAGGTTCTCTGCTCGGCTTCTGCAACCTTTTGCTCGATTTCTGCAGCCTTTTTCTCGGCCTCCGCAGCCTTCTTCTCGGCCTCGGCGACTTTCTTCTCAGCTTCGATCATCGCCGTCTTCAAATTAAATTTTGGCATCGGACGGGCAATCTCCTCCGCATTCTCGACCCTCTCTTCGGCCACCCTTATCTCAATGGTGGCGGAGTATAATCGGTTCTTCAGCATATACACTTCCGACTCCGCCACCACCAATTTCTCCTCCGCTACCCTTTGTTTTTTCTTCGGCCACCTGAGCATTATCTAGCTCATTAGCCGCTTTGCGTTGGGTGATTTCTAATGCCTCTTCTGCCTTCTCGGCTCTTAGCCGGAGGGCTTCGGCTTTGCCCTTAAGCGCCCGAGCAGTTTCTGCTCGAGTATCCTCCAAGGCCATTTCTGCCCTTTCTGCCCTGGCCCGGAGTTCTCGCATCTCCTCCAACGATTGATCGAGAGCAGCATCGCCCAGGGCCCACATGTCCCTCATGGCAATCATAGAATTCAACGCCTGGATAGGGTGTTTAAATTAGACAAAGAAAACAGTCTTAAAAAAACGATGATAGTGGAGCAAAACTCACCCAGAGGTGCACCACAGACGCCTCTCGAAAGAAGGTAGCCCTCCCCTGATGATGGAGGAACTCCTGCACCTCAGACACGAATGCCTCATTCAGTGCTCGCTCGGCCCAGCGACTATAATTCGCCAAAATCGATTGAAAGAAAGGATCAATGCCCTTCGCTTCCGCCGACGTGGGGGCCGCATGGGAGGACTCTGCCTCCGACTCTACCGCCCCCGGCACTTTCGCTGGTGGAGGCGCCTCGGTTGTTGCCCCCTTAGGGGATATAACAGCAGCTGGAGTCGGCTTTGTAGTTGAGTGGGCTGGCTCTGTCTCGACGGCTTCGGGCAGGGGCGACGGTGCTTTCACAACTCGCTCTGAAGAGGTATCGAGCAGGATAACAGGAGGGGGAGCCGGTGCTGGCAAAGGAAAATCACTTCTTCCCTCCTCGTTCCACCCAACTTCCCTGCTGGCTTCGGCCCATGCTACGTCGTTCCTCACGGGCTTGTCTGCTTGGGCTTCCATCGCCTCATGCTCGTGCAAAGGCTCCATGACCTCAGCCCCACCGGCTTCGGCCCTTCCGGCGTCGGTCCTCCTGGGAATCTTGGCGACGGCCCTCCTCTTAGCAGGGGGGCCCCATTCCCCTTGGCCTTCCTCTTCCTGGTAGCGGCTTGCCTGATCTCACGGAGTGATGGCGTCATCCCTATATCAAAAAACAGGAAAGGAGATAATAATAATAATAATAATAATTAAAAATGAATGCAAGGGACAGAAGAAGAGGGGAAGGAGGTGAGTATCAAGTGCTCACCGCTAGATGGAATAAGGCCGGTGAGGCGGAGGTTTTCGTCAGTCAGAAGCTGATTGCACTGAGGGATATCGGCAGTTAGAAGTTGCCCAAAGGCCATTCGATCCCTCGGAAGGATTGAAGAATCCCTATTGGCGTCAGTGTTTGGTGTCCCCCAGCTTCCGCTCACTCCCTCAACATTGGCAAAGAAAAACTTATCTTTCCACCCTTTAACAGAGGTGGGAAGGTGCAATTTGAGAATCCAAGTGGGTCTTGGGGTGAAGGACCACCAACCCGTTTGCTTGCGGAGGGTATAGAAACTGCGAAATAATGAAATGCTAGCCTCTATACCTTGCAGATGACAAAGAATCAGAAAACCAACGATGGTTCGGAAGGAATTAGGAACTAATTGGGAGGGTGTTAAAGAATACCTATCTAGAAGATTGAGGATGAAAAGGTGAATAGGTAATCGAAGTCTTGCCTTAAAGAAGGCTCCGTACAAGGCAACCCTTCCGGGATGGGAAGAGGTTACACTGTCATTAGGAGCGGGGTAGGATAAACGTACAGTTGGAGGAAAGTTATATTTGGCTCATAAGTTCACTATGTCTTGACATGGTGGAGGCAGTCCACTCGGGGGACTCCTTGACAGTGCTGGAGGGACCAGCGGCTGCCGGACGGCGTCGGGGAGAGGTTCGTCCGATGGTCGGCCGACCCCGGTTGCGGGATGTCTGGCCGACCGCCGTCGTTCCGGTAAAGTGTGGTCAGAAGATAGGGTGATCCAATGACTCGGTAAGGAGGCAGAAGGTTGAGAAGGAATGGGGGAACGACCCCTGGAATCGGAAATAGAGCAGGAAGGCGAAGAAGCCATGGGAACTAACCTGGAAAGCTTGAACTGAGATTGAAGGAGCGCAAGGAGGGGAATAGACACAGGAGGCGGACGGGCGCTTGTAGACTCAAGGAGGGCGGTTGTAACGTAAGAGAAAGTGGGGATGGGAGGATAAGGACGATTTTTCTTTTATAGCCCCATTTCAAATCATCCCGTGGCTATCTGGTTTGGCCATGTGTCTACTTTCAACTAGAAGCCGTTTCGGCAGCCCATCGGCACAAAAAAGCGAAAAGCTTCACCACTAAAAAGATGGCAGTGTCCTTACCGCAATGATGACGCTCACCTTTTTACAACTCCTTACTCAAGAGAAATCTTCCCCAATCCCAACGGCATGAACGGAGGAAATAATGGCGCGGAGCTCAGCCGCATGGTGGATATTAACACCCCTTTCGCTGGTGACTGTGCGCCCACCCATCTCAGGGGCGGGAGGGCATCTGATACGGCTGACCATCTCCTCTGGGCGGTGTTATAACCTCCTGCACAATTTTCGAAATTAATGATGTGATAGCTTGTTCTCGGGATTTTGGAATCCTTGTCCCGGCCTTTGGCTCCGGCCTCCAGCTCCGGCCTTTGGCTCCGACCTACAACGTCGGCTCCGGCCTTTGGCTCTGGCCTCCAGCGTCAGCTCCGGCATCCAGCTCCGGCCTTTGGCTCCGGCCTCCAGCTCCGGCCTTTGGCTTCGACCTTTGGCTCGGGCCTCCAACATCGGCTCCAGCCTCCAGCTCCGGCCTTTGGCTCCGGCCTCCAGTGTCGGCTCCGGCCCTCAGCTCCGGCCTTTGGCTCCGACCTACAGTGTCGGCTCTAGCCTCCAGCTCCGGCCTTTGGCTCTGGCCTACGGCTTTGGTCTGGCTCTAACCATAACTTGGTGTCATTCTTTCCAAAATACACTGAAACCACTTCAAGTAACGGACCCCGAGATTCGAGACATCTGTTACCGTGTATCTCGTTCGCTGAAATCACAGGCAGGTACTAGCGCGTCCCGCAGTTACCGGCATACACAGCGCCCATTCAGCAACGGCTCACCCACTCGCCGTTCATGAGAACGTGGCTCCCCAGAGAGGTATAAGAAGAGGACCCGAGCTCAATGCGAGAGGACTCTTCTTGGAAAAACTCTACTGATATATACAACTTTCCTGTTCTATCAATCCACTGACTTGCGTCGGAGGGTCCCCACCGGAACCATCGGTCCGGGACTTTTTGCAGGCTCCTAAAGGAAGACGGTGGCCTTTCTGTACTCTGGAAGACCTACGGAGATCACAACTCATCCGACGGTCATTGCAAGTGGTTTGAGCAACACATTGTATAAGGCTTAGATGAAGACTGATATGGTTATAAAAAAAAAAAAAAAAAGTAATAAAGACGCATTGTACCTAAGTTTTGTCATTATTTAATAGTTCAAACCTAATGTACAGCATGAAAAGAAGCAAAACTAATGCTTCAGGCATCAAATCAGCGCTTTTTTAAGTTCTATTATCACAACGTTATAGCCGCTTTACATTTATAATGTATATAATTTTTAGCAACGTTATGGCCGTTCATTAACAGCCGCTATAACGTTGAGATGGCCGTCGTTCTGGTCCTTGGCCGGTTGGCCCCACCGCGGCAGCAACCTATAAATACGAACTAACCCAAGCCATCGGCTTGCCCGGTCTCGTCGTTTTGAAACCTCCTCGGAATCCCGCATTCCCACCGTCCGAAAACCCCAGATTCCTCTTACCTCCTCTTCGGTTTGATCTCAAATAATATCGAAGCTCTCACGTCGTCGTCTCAGTCGAGGTCGAGACACGGGAAAGCAATTCAAGAACGATGCCAACGGGGCAAGGTCTGATCTATTGGTCTCGCATTCCCTCCTCCTGTTTTCTTTTGCTTTTTTTTTTTTCTCTTTTTATCTTTTTTGAATTGATCTAGGATTCTTGTGGACTGTTCTAGATTGAACCCTAAAAGTCGATTTTAATAACGCATTCAATTTCTTGCAAATGGAACGATAAATATTGCTTTCTTGACAATTATAGCGTGTATTTCTTCTTTGTTTCTAGTAATCTATTAGTTCTGGTTCCACCTTATAATTCCATATTTATGAGATTTGCCTTGGTTTTAACCCGAGAAAAATCGCATTTATATCTTTGGTTTCAACCCGAGAAAATCGCATTTATATCTTTCTTGTGTGCTAAGAGATGTGGCATCTTTTCTGGGTCCAACCCTGGAAGACCGAATGCTTTGCCCCCAACAGCCTTTTCTCTTTGTTTTTCTTGTTGGATTGATCTGATATTGTTGCGAACTGTTGTAGGACAAATCATAGAAACCTATTTTGATCATGGCATCGATTTCCTGGATCGCGGTATGTACTATTTCTCCCTTTTATTAAATCAGGTAGCGTTTATAGTTTTTTGTTCCTTTCTGTCTAGGTCTGACGGGTTTGAGGTCCGTCTCAAATCAAACCTAGAAGGCTCAAGCCACATTATCTAGGTGATAAGCAACAATTTTGATTTCCTTTAATACCACAGACCAATTTTGTTCTTATTCAATTCAACATTTTTTTTTTCTTCTATGTCTGTCATCTGAATTTCCTCTCCATGCTTGAAAACTATTGAGCTCTTGTTTGTTTTTGGAACGAATTTTTAAATGCTTTAATAAGGTTACAACTTCGTTGTGGGTCATTTTGATGAATCACACACAGATTTTAGATAAAGCAAGGGATTCAGTTTATATTCTTAAAATATGATGTAGCCTTTCTTTTGAACTCATGTCAGATCCACTTCCTACTGCTGAATTAAGGGCTTTTCCTTGAATTTTGGTCAAATAATGTTTTGTTCTTGCTTGATATCTTGAGATTTGAGCTGTTTAGATGTGCAAACATGATTTAGGATGTGTTTGTAACTTTCTTGGTAAGCTCTCATCCTAGTTCACTTCACCTATTTTTTTGCTCTCATCCTACTTTTACTTCACTATTTTTTCGCTCTCATCCTACTTCACCTATTTTTTCTTTCTTTTCCCATGCGAACCCTTTCTTTTATATAGTGAATATAGCTTTTGCTTGGGTACATCAAGGATATACCTGGACAGGACATGTTTCACAATTGGTTTTGCTGTGTATTGTTCTATGATGGCTGCACTACGCCTTTTGACATTGCTGAAACCGGGCATGGAGAGTTTTAAAGTAAGCCGGGGCAGAGCTCAGTTGTAGTTGGGGGAGTGGTGCTTGGTACCTAGATCCCTTTGTCTTCCCATGAGGCTCACTCCTTGGCCCTCTTCAATTTGTCATTTAGCTCCATGTTAAATTTGTTAAATTCTCTGTGCTATTATTTACCGCCTATCTCATGGATTTCCTGTAAATATTTGCTGATGTTCAGGAGAACAGAACCTGGCCATGGCTATTGATAGGGTTATTGATAACTATTTAGAAGAAGATGGGTCAACAAGAGCAGAGAGAATGAGTGGGGGAACTGCCATGGAGGTTTTAACGAGAATAGAACTTTACCTAGCATATTCTTCTGAAAAATTGCTGAACTTGGAAATACTTTTAATGCAAGTGTCAAGCAGAGCAATTGATTTTGAAGCTCTGACCACAGAATATGATATTTCCAGTGAGTCCATGGAGAAGGCCTTTGAATTTGATGTGATGTCTGGCATATTGAACACAGAGGTAAAGGAACTAGACAATTTTATGGCTTCGCTCAGAGTGGAAATCACGGATGCCTACCAGAAGCTTTCTCATGATGACCACTTTGGAAAGTCATCAGTAAAAATAGAAGAGAAGTTACGTGACGCTCAGGAATCCATAAAGCAGTTACAAGATCATGTTGCTGATTTTAGAATGCAATCAGCGAGGTTTGAAAGGACCCTAGCTTTTGCTCATGATGAATCCTGTAAGTCAAAGTCATTTTCTTTTGAGCTATGTTAACGTCAAGAATGAAGATGAATTGAATTTCTAGAGTAATTCTTGCTTTTGAACAGGGTCTGGTGGAGATGAAGAGACCAGGAATGACCATTTTTCTTCCATGAACAGTACGTGGAAACTGCAGACAGTGGATCAGCAAAGACATGTTCTACAGACACTGGAGAAATCTTTGGCCAGAGAGCTAGATCTTGAAGAGAAGCTGTCAGATTCAAGATCTAATGAGGAAGACCTCAAATTAAAGCTGCACTATGCAGAAAGGGAGTCATGTTGCATGGGAGAAACACTAGAAATAATTTTGGAGAAAATGTTTGAGGCCGAAAACACTGCTGAGCTCCTTCTTGGCATTTCAAAAGAGTTAATAGGAAAGCTCCAGATTGTTCAGCTAAATCTAAATGGGCCATTACATAGAGAATGTGAAATGAGAAACAAATTGCAGGAAAGTATGGTGAAATTATCTGCTGAAGAAAGTGCTCTGGAGAAGCTGAAAACTAGCTGTGCAGAACTTGACAACATCCTTGTAGTGCAAGACAATGGCCTAAAAGCCAGCCTTAAGGAAGCTGATGGTAAATGCATGCTTGCTAGTTCTGAGGTCTTGACTTTAAGGGAAACGGTGAGAGCACTTGAGGAGCAGTTAAGTGAATCCGATATCCAGTTGCAGCTGGCTAAGGCCTCTCTTGAATCTAGTCAGGAACAGCAGAGCATGTTACATTCTGAACTTAGTCAGCTGGAAAATGTAATTGAGGGTCTGAAGGAAAATGTCTGGAAAACAGAAAGCAGAGCTGAAAGTGCAGAAGCTAGATGTACCCAATTAACTCAAACTAACATGGAACTTAATGGGAAGCTGGGTGTTCTTAGAAATTCTGGATCAGAAAAGGCAATATTTTTAGAGAGGAAACTCAAGGAATCAAATAGGCAGTTAGAACATGCAAAAGTATCAGTTGAAGCAATTGAGCGGCAGCAGAATATGTTATACACTGCACTTAGTGATATGGAACATCTTATTGAGGAACTTAAGGGAAAGGTTGCAAAATCTGAAAGTAGGGTTGGGAATGCTGAATCTAAGTGTACTTTGTTAACTGAAACCAATTTGGAACTAAATGAAGAGCTGGATTATGTGAGAAGTAGATTGGAATGTTTAGAGACATCTTTGAATCAAGCAGATGATGCAAAAATAGCCTCTGCCAAGGACATTAGCATCAAGAGTAAAATCATTACGAATCTGATCATGAAACTAACCTTGGAAAGAGAGCGCCTTCAATTACAGGTATGCTCTTATTATTTCCTTCTCTTTTCCATGTTTCTGTTTATGATATTAGATGATGAAGACTTTTTTTCTTATTTGTTTGCTATTAATTCTGTGGAAGAGCATGACTCTCCTTTCTAATCACCTTTTGATCTTTCTCTTTATAGGGTATAAGAGGCAATTTTTTAAAAGAACATAAGCAGCAGAAGGGCAGCTAGCTAGCTGCTAGCACCTAGGTACTGAGCAGGTGCCTAGGAATTCTCCCAGAGGTCAAGGCAGCCCAAATTGCAAATAAAATAAAAAAATAAAAAAAATGCTAAAAATGGTTATAACCTAATGATTGAAAAATAAGATATCAAACAAGACGTGCTAGGCCTCTGGGGACCATCAATGAGGCAACATCTAATAATAATTTATAAATCAGTCTCATCTTGTATACCCAAATGATCGTTGTCATTGCGGTCAAAAATAAAACCTACTCACTACTATAGCTAGTGGTGAATCGGGATCGTATCCTCGGAATGAAGGGCAATTATTTCATGAAAAAGGAAAAAAAAATTATCTGTAGAGGATTATATTAAGAATAGTTGTTATTAAAAGATAACAACTAATTAATTAACGAAATTCAAACAGTAGGGAAGCAACCTAGGAATCCGAATCCACCATGCAAATGGTTTTATCTTCTTTTTTTAATATTGCATAGTAATAATTGTTGCAAATTTAAAATTAGAATAATTTATCTTTTGTCAAGCACGGACCGTATCAGGAGATCACGGTACGTTCGCTTAGAGTATAAACTATCTAATAATGGCAAGGTTAAGGGTTAATATCTACTACGATCTGTCTCTCTTAGCATGTACCATATCCTAAGACCACGGTACGTCGATAGAGGGTATAGGCCGTGTATGCCAGATCAAAACCTCGATAAAAAAATAACTCAAAAGATATAATAAAGAAGAGCATAATTTTTATTGCATAGAAATTAAGAACAAAAAGAAAAATAAAACCTGATTACAGGCTTCATCATTATCCCAAGTTGAAGGAATCTAGCCACACATTGCTGCCACTAACATTCTCCATAATTTTCCTTTCTTAGGCCTAAATACAATAATCTAAATAAAAGAAGAATAAAAAGAGCTTTGTAGAAACTCCTCCTAACTGCTGCCTGAGGTCTAGGGCTTTCTTTTAGTCAAAGTTGGAGTCAATCGGGCGCTCAAGATCGTTCAGATATCATGAAAAAATTTCTCGAAATCATGCAAAATCATCTCTTTCTTCTTTTTGGGAAGCCAAGTCCTGATTTGAGTGCCATCTGCATCGTTGGACTCCAAAAATCGAGCTCTTTTCATCTATAGGCTCCTTTTCTGCAAACATCCATAAAAAGTATCAATTTTTAATAAATTCAAAGTAATTAATATTTATTTTAATGGTTAAATTGGGATAATAAATAGACTTATCACAAATCAGTGAGGACCATCAATGATTGAAAAATAAGATATCAAACAAGACGTGCTAGGCCTCTGGGACCATCAGTGAGGCACATCTAATAATAATTTATAAATCAATCTCATCTTGTATACCCAAACGCAATATAAAATGTTAATGGGTGCCTAGGCAGACCATCTAGGTGGCCAGGGCAGTTCTTTTAAAACCATGATCATATATGGGACTAGATGCTTTTCTTTTTCTACTTGCTTAAATCAAACACAATCTTTTACAAAAACACTGGAATAACAATGACTGTAGTTCAACTTAATGCATAGTTAAGGAACCTTTATAACATAAGTTTTCCTACTTTAACTATTTTATTGTTGTACATAATGACTAACAACGTGAATCTTTATTTGGAGGGCCCATCATTGATTTTGAGCCAATAGGCTATGTAGGATGCAAGTTCCTATATTATGAGATTTGTAGTTGGGAAAAGGCTTAGATGAGTTGAGTTGAGTTGAGTTGAGGCTATGTAGGATGCCTACATCGGTATTATGAGATTTGTTGATGGTTTACATGAGAAGCCTAGACAACTGCAGAACTGCAAGCTCTTGCATAGAAATGTTCCATATTTTGGGGCATTCATAGTGGAAACAAGTACAAAAAATCATTCGATATATCTTTTGGCCGATGTAGACATACTTTATCTATTAGACCTTAGTAGTTTGATGTGCTTCGACTTGTAGAAGGATTAGAAACAGGAAATATTAAATACACTTGGATCTTAATTCACTGAAAGTATCTTGACAATTTCTTCCACTGGAAAAATCAACCCTTTATGCATTTGAATGATAAAACATTCATACAACCAACAAAAGGGATGGAGCTTGTTTATATATGATTATTCTGTCTTCAACATTGGGTGTTGGAAATAGCAGATATTTGTTCTCTACACTCTTGCTGGCATTATGAATTGTTTTTGATTTGGGTCCATGCTGTGGGTCGTAAAAGAAGTTATGGTGTCATAGATGTATTAAAACTATTCAAAAGTAACATGTCTATAAGTATCTTTATATTGTTGGATATGATTGAAAAATTTACCAACAAATCTGGTTGTGATTGATTTGCTAAAAGTTCCAATTCAGCAGATATACATTTATGGAAAGGATTTTTGACAGATTGTCCTATGCAGATTTCCACCTATAATATACATGAAACTGCACTCTTTTAAAAGCATGCTTTTTTTTTCATATACAGATATCCTCATTAAGCAAAAAGAACAAAATCCTGGTGGAGAGATGTGAAACAAAGGATAATGCTCATGTCACTCCAAGTCACAAGGGCAATGATGGCGGGAATGAATTTAGTATCCTAAAACAAACTGAGGAAGCATCAACAGAATCTTCAACTGCAAATTTTCAGGTAGATTCATTTGTTAATCTCTGTATGAAAGCTCCAGATAGGGAGAAAAAGTGAAAATATTTTTGCATAAACATTTTAAATATCAGTATTACAGAAGGAGTTGGTTATCATGGTAGCCCTGTGGAAAACAGTAACTTTTTATCTAACTTTTTTGCAATGATATAATTTTAACAGCTGCAGGCTATATGTTTGGTACACAAGTACATGTGTGTATGCAAAATTATTTTAGAATATATGTAGGCATTTCAGACATTCACAGGGATGTAAGTGATGGGTTGCATCTGTCATCATAATACTCAAATTTGGATGCATGCATAAAGTTACTAGTTGTGCATGCAGAAAAGAACGTAATAGAGGAATGAATTTCAGTTCTCTCAAAATGGGATAAAAATTCTGCAGAAGAGTCTTGAATTGTACTTGTAATGATACCAGAATGAAGTGAAACATGTTTCTATTTCTTGGATTTAATTTTTCATCGTGATGTCTTAAGCATGTAGATATAACCGAGGAAGAAATTGAAGTGGATTTGCAGTAATCTGTGACTGCTACTGTTGGAAATTAGCTAAATTGAGTTGGGGGTTGCCTTCAAATATTCAGCGATTTTAATTATGAAGCTCTATTTCATTTTATACACTTCTGATATTCAACAATGTCATAACCACTAGATTGAGCTGTAGGAGTCTGTAAGATATTTCCTTTTTAACCCTTCAAAGTTATTTCAGATCGATAGCTGACTATGTTTACTATTGTTCCCTTGAAAGAAAATTGAACTTGTTCTAATCTTCAAGTATTTCATACACTAATCTCTTTCAGCTCCGATGGGAGTATAATTTCGTCCATTTATATATCTTGTAGTGAGTTTGACCATCTACTTTAGCATACCCTTTCCCAATGTCTCTTTGGAAGCATGCTGTTGACCCACTCATCAAATTCCCTCGTTAAGCAATATAGCAGGTCAACAACAATAAGAAACTTTATAAAGTTGATATATTGCACCTTATTGAACGTGTTAAGAACATTATAGACTCTTTCCTTTTTATTTTTAGCTTTGATATGCAACTGTCAAATATACATCATGATGTCTCACATGGATAAGAGAAATTTTCTGATAACATGATTTTTGGGTGAATAGATGAGAGAGATAAAACTCTAGCAGGAAATTTTAAAGGTGGGTGGATATTAGAGGAAATCGAAACAATAGTAAGCAAAAAAATAAAATAACAGGAGCATAAGTGATATAGTTCATATATTTACATTAGAAAACGTGCAATTTGCATGAGAATAAATAGATTGTTTCCAATTACTCATTGAAGATGCACAAACAAAGTCAAGGGTAGAAAGAAGAATATGTTCATGGCTCTAGTAAACCACAGATATCCTTTTCTAGCTATTTGGCTTCAATCT
Source organism: Calamus simplicifolius (assembly GCA_900491605.1). Classification (NCBI taxonomy): domain Eukaryota; kingdom Viridiplantae; phylum Streptophyta; class Magnoliopsida; order Arecales; family Arecaceae; genus Calamus; species Calamus simplicifolius. The sequence goes on from UESW01004493.1 coordinate 583,608, forward strand.
CTCCCCATGTAAAAAAGTTTTCCCCTTTCTCCCTTTTCATTCATTCCAATGGTGGCCAAAAATAATAAATGCACTGGTGTAGACTTTCTAATTCTCCAATCCTAATAGAGTCATTCCTCCAGAATCCAATGAACAACAATTACTTAGGATCAGCTTGCCAATTTGCAGCACTGTGGTAGAATCATCGCCCAACAACAAAAGACATTAATGATTTCTAAAACAATATGACACGTTGATTCATAATTGAGTCGCATTTTTATCTTTCTTCTCTTTTCATTCCTTTTGATGAACGGTTAAAGAAAGAAAGCCTACAAATTGTTTTGACTGTGGAAACATTATTCATTTTGTCAAGGAGGACTTTTAGCTAATTCTCTATATTTTCAGCCAGTACTTGGTGTTGAATTCATCATTATGATGCAGTGTCTTCATGTAGAAGTCTTCGTCTGTGTGGACTGTTTTTTTTGTTCCACTTATGTTTTTTATGTTTGTGAGGGATGTCATATTCTAGTACGCTTTAATTGCTTGAAATAGACAAACTATGCATTCTCTTTGTTGCAATACAGTCTCCAGAATCGTTACATGCAAGCTTATTTTTGTAATTATACCATATATTCCTTTTATTTATTTCTTAGGAACTTATCTTCAAAAGTCACCACTCGCACTCTTATTGAGATCATTTTAGCTTCTGTCCTGAATCTAGTTTGAGATATCTTGTTAAAAATTCTCTCATAGTGGACATACAAATTAAGAATCCATTGGATTTAGGGCTGTCAATAGGCTTGGGCCAGCCTGAGCAACCTTAAGAACCAACTCGGCAGGAGACAATGTTTCAGGCCCTTAGCTCAATTGATCTTGAATTCTAGGGAAATTGAATGTTTTGGGCCAGGCTTCGGCTTGTGTTTTGTCAAAAATGAATGGGGCCAAATGGAGTGAAGCAGGTTGAAGAAAAAGCTTATAGCTTGGCCAAGCTCAGGTCTGGTAACCTCAGGCTGGGCTGTGGGTTTGAGCTCTAGAACCTAGGCTAGAACTGGGCCTAGATGCCACCAAGATCACTGACGGCCCTAGTCAGAAGTTATCATGTTTTGTAATTACTTTGGTGAGTTATAGAACTTCAGAGAAGTGATTTCTTGATACGGTCTATTGAAAGGCTTTTGCTCCGTTAACCTAACCTTCGGACCCTTTTTCAGGAGTCAGGCTCCATGATTTAGTCTTTGTTGAATTAATATGTTTTTTGTTTATTCATTGTGGACTGGACCACATCTATTTCCATAGATAAATGAAAGGTATTCATGTGACCATACTTGCTAGAGTTTTAATCCATTATGTATTATCTTTTATCATTAATCAAAGATGATTTGTCTATGTTGCAATAATTAAACTTTGCTAGATGATGAAAATGTGATTGCCAGAATCAGGTATGAGCTCTTGAAAGAATTCCTAGTGAAATGTAGACTGATGCAATTGATACTCATCACCTGATACTGTGGATACCCATTATAATTTCACAGTTAACGAGTTAGCATTGAGAAACTTTATTTAGAAATTTCATATAACTATAGTTTTTGCTGAATTCAACATGATATATTCATGTCACAAGTCTCGCACATACCAAGGTTTATTGACACGCAATCATTTTTGTAATGCATTTCAATAAATTTCTTCCTAGTATTTTAAGTTCAAAGAACATTTTTTGAGAAAAAAATGATAAATTTCTGACTCCTTGTTATCAGATGGATAAGTCAGCTGTAGCTATGCCTGTCCATGGTACAGGCACAGATACAACCTTTTCATCAGAGAATGTTTCAGGTGCAGAATCTAAGACTCAGACTGTGAGGGCTATAGAAGCCACTCTGCTTACTCCCAAGTTTTTGTTCATGGCTTTCTTTGTCTTGCTAATCTCTGTTCTTACATTTATATATGGCAACAAGAATATGGTGATGCTTAAAAGCGCTTGATGTATTTCCTACGGCATCAGTACTACAATGTTGTGCATATTTCTTCCTAGGACATGCTAAGTTCTGGACATTCTTCTTTTCAATGACAGTGTTTCAACCCTCTTTTGGGATCTCTTTTGTTTCAATAGGAATTAGGCTTGGTGATGATAATTGGTAGGGCGTCTTGGTTGTTTGGGTATAAATTGGAAAAGCTTTAAAGTGGAGATCTATGGGTTTATTTGTTGTTTTAATTACCTTTGTTTCAGCCAATTCAGACAATAAAGATCCGTTTACTTTCATCATACAAGATCTTCTACCAACACTGCCATGAATATGTATGAGAGGGTTTTTAAGGGCATCACCACAAATGAATCCAACAATGGTAGCCCAGCATCTGTACTGAGATATACCGTCATGTGCCTAATATACTATATGCTATTGCATACTATATTGTATTGTTACCGAATCAATGCTTATTTTAAGGGGCTTATCAAGTCTCAATATATGGAATCGTTCCACATGCTAGATGTACAAATATTGTAACAATTTGAAATTTGGTACGAGGATGAATCTTGATTTGTATAACCCCTTGGAGCACCAATAACATCTTACTTCAAAATTTAGTCAATGAAACCTTATTGTATCAAGTCTCGGTATGTGAAATAAGTCTATAGATATTGTACTAGTATAGTGTTAGTATAAGATTCAGTACCAAGATGGCAAGCCTTGGGTCTTTTGGAAGCCGCAGTCACAGCTTAGTCTAAGGTAGTGTTTGATAGCCCAAAAGCTATCCTTGGATAAATGTAGGGATAGCATTTATCCAGGGGATAGCTGAGGGAATAAGCATTTTTTTAAAATTACAAGTCTGCCATCAAGGGATAACTTTAGTTATTCCTAGGTTCCTTAGGGATAAGTTCAGGAGATAACCCATGGTTAACCATGGGTTATCCCTTCTGGTTAAATTTTTCAGATCTATTCCTTCTAGCTATAGCATTTGGGAATAAGGAGGGATATCCAGGGGATATCCTTCCTTATCCCCCATATCAAACACTGCCCAAGGTAGTGTTTCAAATAGGGAATAAGAGGGGATATCCCCTCTTATTCCCAAAAGCCATAACTATAAAGGATGGCTGGGAATAAAAATATCCTCAATTTATTTTCTAGAAAATGCAGGAATAGCTGGTTATCCCTCCAAATAAGAGTAAAAAAAAAAGTTATCCTATGGATTTACCTTTTTGCATTTTATATGATCAATAGGATATCTAAGGGATATCCCTAGGGATAGCCAGGGGATAAACTCTATCCTGTACACTTATCTTTGGATAATATTTTTTCTATCAAACCCTACCTAAGGGTGTTTGAAATAGGAAATAAGGAAGGATATCCCCTGGATATAGAGGATATCCCTCCTTATTCCCAAAAGCTTTAACTATGAAGGATAGCTGGAAAAAAAGTTAACCAAAGGGGATGGGTTATCCCCTGAACTTATTCCCTAAGGGCTGAAGGAATAGCTATTTTTCCCTGAACTTATCCCTTGAGGGCAAACTGTTATTATAAAAAGCTGGTTATTCCCTCAGCTATCCCCTGGATAAACTCTATCCTGTACACTTATCCAGGGATAGCTATTTTCTATCAAACACTGATGGGAAAGAATTTGTATACGAGGAAATACTAGTAGACCGTAATATGCAGCGGAATAATAAATAAAATGCATAAACCACACAATCACAGAAACACCAAAATTTACATTGAAAATCCCTTCAAGATAAAGGAAAAAAACCATGGGCAAGCCAGAGAAGAAGATCCACTATAAAATAATAAATATCCAAGTCTCAAAGTCCCTTGCCTCGACTTGAGAAACAATCACAAGAGAATAATAGGGATATAAGGATTACATTATCAAAATACGGTCTTCTGCGTTACCTCCTTATTTTCTTTCCTTCTCTTCTTCTTCTCTTGGAATCCACCGCTCACCACGAAGAAGGATGACACCTCGCTGCGCTCCTAACGCTCCCACAGAAACGCACGTCTTCTCCTACGAAAAAAAATCATTACGGACGTGATCTGGGAGCGTGAGAAAATATCTCATGAATTTTTAGCAAATCCTTTCAGAAATATTCTCCCACTCCTTCACGGTTTTCCAATCCTCCAAAAATTCTCCCATTCCTTCACGGTTTTTCATGGCACTGCTCTCTATTTTTTTTCTTCTTCACCTGACGGCTAAAAACCAAAAACAAAGGAGGAGAAAAAGGAAAGGCTTATAAGAAAGAAAGAGAGGCGCTCCCTTTTAGCCCTAATGGGCTGAATAAATGGGTCATGGGCCCAACAACCTTCCCCTTCAACCATAAGGGAGGTTGTCTCATGCTTCCTTAGTGTGAAATCATGCCGATCAACTATCGGCATATCTCTTGCCTTTTTTTTGATAAGGTCTTTGTCAACATGTCTGCCCCATTTTCATCTGTGAATTTTCTGAAGCTGCAATTGCATGTCTTCAAACACATTTCGAATCCAGCGGTATCTGACATCTATATGCTTTGACTTTGAATGAAAAGTTGGTTCTTGCACAAGTGGATGGCGCTCTGGCTATCACAATGTACCACATAATTTTTCTGTTTCAGCCCCAATTCATGTAAGAATTCTTTTATCCACAGCATCTCTTTATAGATCTCGATAGCAGAAATATATTCTACCTCTGTGGTGGAGAGAGCTATACACCTTTACAATCTGGATTGCCATGACACAGCTCCCCTACAAAAGTAAGTATGAAACCTGATGTGGACTTTCTTGTATCAATATCTCTCGCCATATCTACATCTGTGTAACTAATCAGCACATGTGGACTATCCCCAAAGCTTAAACAAACTTTGAAGCTTCCTCTGAGATATCTGAAGATCCACTTCACTACTGCCCAATGCTCTTTTCCTGGATTTGCAAGAAATCTGCTAGCAACACCCATTGCATATGCGATGTCTGGCCTCGTACATACCATCGCGTACATCAAACTTTCGACTGCTGAAGCGTAAGGAACCTTCTTCATTTTCTCCTTCTCCTCATCACTTGAAGGACTCTGCTCTGAACACAACCTGAAGTGACCTGCAAGAGGAGAACCAACTGGCTTTGCATTGCTCATACTGAACCTATCCAATATCTTCTCAATGTACTTTTCCTGTGACAACTATATTTTCTTGGTTCTTCTATCATGAAAAATCTGCATGCCCAGTATTGTTTTGCTGGTCTCATATCTTTCATTGCAAATAACTAGCTCAGTTCCTTCTTCAACCTGTCAATCATAGACATATCTTTCCCAAGGATAAGTATGTCATCAACATAAAGTAGGAGTATGACAAAATCATCACTAAACCATTGGATATACACACAATGTTCTGAAGCCATTCTTTGTATTCATTTTCAGCCATAAATGAATCAAATTTCTTGTACCCTTGCCTTGGAGCTTGTTTCAGCCCATACAAGCTTTTTGCCAATCTATAAACAGGATTTTATTTACCTTTGACTTTGAAGCCTTCTGATTGCTCCATATAGATTTCCTCCTCCAAATCACCATGAAGAAAGCTATCTTCACATCTAACTGCTCAACCTCTAAGTCTAGACTAGCAGCAATACCTAGAGCAACACGAATTGAAGATATTTTAACAATAGGAGAAAAAATCTCTTCAAAGTCAATACCTTTCTTTTGACCAAAGCCTTTCACAACCAATCTGGCCTTGTACTTTGGTTGAGAACAATACTATTGAGTCTTTAACCTAAAACCCACCTGTTCTTTAAAGCCTTCCTTCCTTTTAGTAGTTCCACTAAATCATATGTGTGGTTCTTCTGTAATGCATCCATTTCTTCCTGCATACCTCCTAACCACTCCTTTTCTGCTCACTTTCAACTGCCTCCTGGTAACATTCTGGTTCACCTGCATCAGTAAGCATTATATATTCATCTGTAAAATACCTTTTAGAAGGTTGACGTTGTCTGGTAGATCTCCTTTCTGCTCAACATATCATACAGGTGAGTTAACATTTGCTCCTGCACTATTTTCTTGCACATCTTCCCCATCACCCTGATATACTAGAGAAGTAACTAAGTCACAGTCTGTCAATCCTCCTGCAGAAGACTTGACTGGCACCTCCTTAAAGTCTTGAAGGGTTTGATCTTCAAAATACACATCTCTGCTTCTAAACACCTTCTGCTTTTCTGGATCCCAAAGTCTATAATCAAACTCATCATATGAGTAACCAAGTAAAGCACATTCTTTTGTCTTACCATCCAACTTGGACCTTTTAATGTATGGAACATGTGCAAATGCACGACAACCAAACACTCTCAAGTGCTTATAAGAGACATCTTTTCTTGACCATATACGCTCTACAACATCACCATTTAGAGCTGTACATGGTAACGAGTTTATTACATCAACTGTTGTCTTCAATGCCTTATTCCAAAATCTTTTAGGTAACTGGATTGTGAAAGCATACGTCTGATCTTTTCCATGATCGTGTGGTTCATCCTCTCTGCAAATGCATTATGCTGAGGAGTACCAAGAACTGTCATCTCATGCTGAATACCATGTGACCTGCAATAATTATCAAATAACCCTGTGTACTCACCACCATTATATGACCTTATGCATTTCAATTTCTTTTCTATCTCTCTTTCAACTCTGGCATGAAACTCTTTGAAGACATTAATAACCTGATCTTTGGTCTTCAAACCATAGACCTAGACTTTTTTGAAAAATCATCTATAAAAGTAACAAAATAAAATGCACCACTGATATCTGGAACATTAATAGATCCACCAGGAGTTTTTGTCCTTAGAGGATCACAAACATCTGTATATACAAGATCCAAAACATGTATTTTTCTAGACAAAGCATGACTAGCAAAGAAACTATATGTTGCTTACCAACCAAACAATCAACACATGGGTTCAGATGTATACCTTTGAAGTCTGGTAGAACTTCTTCCTTGGAAAGAACTTGCAGCTCCTTCTCACTCATGTGTCCTAGGCGTTTATGCCACAACTCCATGTTGAAGTCTTTCTCTGTAGCATTCAACTGTTCATCGTAAGCTTTAGCCACAACCTGTACAAAGTGTGACATTTCTTCCCACTAGCTACAATAAGTGAACCTTTACTGAGCTTCCATTGCCCTTTATGAAATCTGCTATCAAAGTCTTCATCATCAAGTCTTCCAACTGAGATTAAATTTAGCCTCAAGTCAGCCACATGACTTACATCCTTGAGCACCAACTTACAACCAAGATTGGTTTTCATGTGGATGTCACCCATGCCAATGATGTTTGTTATGTCTTGATTTTCCATCTTGACAACACCAAAATTTCTAGTCCTATAGGTAGAAAAAAAACTCCCTCCATGGTGTAGCATGATAAGAAGCACCTGTGTCAACCACTCACTCATGATTCTGACACTCACATGAGAAGATACCATCAGAAGTAGACAAATCAAATAATCATCACTCTGCATGGTAGATGGGATATTATTCTTTGACTCTGTATCCTCACTTCTTTTTCCTTTTTCTTACTCTTCTTAGGCTTCTTACATGATTCTTGTAGTGCCCTTTCTCACCACAGTTGTAGCAAGTAATATCTTTTCTTGACCTTGATTTGCTTCTACCCTTATATGAATTGTCTCTATTTCTAAACTTTGACCATCCTTTATTCTCTGACACAAGTACCTGTGAATCAATCTGAGAAGTTGTTGAATTCTTCCTTCTCAACTCCTCATTCAACAAACTGCCTATTACTTGACTCATGGTGACAACACCGTCTATTGCAAGGGAAACTACCAGTGTCTCTCAACTTTCTGGCAATAAACTGAGAAGTAACAATGCTTGCAACTCATCATCAAGAGACATTTTCATAGAGGATAATTGGTTATGAATACTCTGCATTTTATTCAAATGCTTAGCAATAGAAGCATCATCTTTATATTCAGATTTACTAGTTTTCTGATCAAGAAAGCCTTATTGCCAGCTGTTTTTCTCTCATAGAGACTTTCTAACTTTTTTCAAAAAGAGTTTGCAGAAGTCTCAGTGGAAACATGGTAAAAGACACTATCATTCAACCACTATCGAATAAAACCGACTGCTTCCAATCTAACATGATCCAATCATCATCTGTCATTGTAACGGGCTTTGCTTTGACCCGTTCCAAAGGTCCATACAGATCCTTGCAACTACAAGAGATCCTCCATCCTTGGTTTCCATATCATCCAATTGTTTCCATTCAGACTGATCATGCGGAAAACATTATTGGCCTCCATGCTTGCACATAAAAATTTATAGGCTCTGATACTAGTTAATGAAAAAGAATCTGTATACGAGCAAATACTAGTAGACCATAATACGTAGCGAAATAATAAATAAAATGCACAAACCACACAATCACAGAAACATCAAAATTTATGTGCAAAATGATAGAGATATAGACTAAAAGATATGCTTTATGTATGTCTTTATATTTTAATAAAATTCATTTTGAGCAATGTGTCATTTACTATATATGTGCATGTGTCTAGTATTTACAAAGAGTATTTGATCTAGTGTGTAGAGTACGGCTTACACACAGAAGACTAGATCATCGGTTCTTTTGGAATACAAGTTTATTGTTCACAGTTTTAGATGGAATTGGACACACCATCAGTAGAACTGTAGCACAAATTTTTAGTAGGTCTGTCTTGACTACGGGGAATGGTTTATTCTAACTATTTGTGCTAGTACACTTTGTGTGTATTGAACAGGACCCAGTTGAGTTAATTATTTTATACTGACTTTATAAAATAATTTAAAACTCATGAATATTATGATTACTTATGCTCTTAATCTCGAATTCTATTTCTAGACACGTGTATGTAGTGATTATTGCTTTGATTACACATAGAGTGAGATTCTATATGAGTCAATAAACTCAGTGGGTTGGGCAATAACATTATATATATGGTGAATATTAATAGTTGAAGGAAACCACGTCCTGATAAATTGGATTGATGATATCCCCTTGAGGAAGCTTATAAGTTTTGATTGTATCAAATCTTGCAAGTGGATTTTGAATCCGATACATCAAATAAGTTAAGTGGATAAGTCTCAAGGATAATAAAAGCCAATTAAATTATATTGTCAGTAATTAAATTTAATTGGTGGATATCTGTAATCTTAACGTGGGGAGATAATAAGTATTTAATATTAAGGCTCGAAAATATAAATTCGAATATGATTAGGAGTACAATTATAATTCTTTAGTGGAATGAATTGTAATTTACGTAATTGAATCCTAACCCGGATAGGATTGGGAGATTTAATTACGTGGGAAGTCCTTTTCATATTTGCCTATTGGTCCCTGTTGTAGCCCTATAAATACCTCTCAGTTGGTTGCTAGGGTAGAACGTTTTTGAGAAAGAAAAACAAGAAACCCTAGGACGGCCAAGAGATCCCACCATCTTGTGAGAGAAAGAAGGTATTTTCGGGAATACGGCGGAAGGCTAAAGGTTGAGGTCGAGCAATCGAATCAAAGTGATCCAAAGTTCAAATCTGAAGGTATGATCTTGTACTCATAGATTAGAACGGTAAAAGATTTTTGTATTACTCATATACGCTATAGCCGTGATCTTGGGGGTATTCCGCGTCCCCAACAGTGGTATCAGAGCCACGGCTGATACTGTATATGAATAATACGGCCATGTTCTCCATTAATCGGAATATGCATGCGTGGGATAGATCGTGCTTGCTGCTAACATTGTTTTGCAGGTTTCTATCCTGTTATTATGGTCACATGAATGTATGTGTTTTGATTTAATATTGCTTAGATCTGTTTTGTAACTCCGGTTTAAGGAGGCGTAGGATCATTGTAATATTTCATAGCATGTATGCTCCGTTTTTTGAGAGCTTTGTGATTGTAAATACGTAGCATGTGAACTCCTACATGGAGGCATAGGATTTTGTAATCTGGTGCGGCTCTAATGGAGGAAGAAGACCTGCTGCAAAAAGCAGATAGGATTCTGAGCAGAATCCGTTGCAGATATGATTCTAAGGAGAATCCGTTGCAGATAGGATTCTAAGGAGAATCCGTTGCAAATCAGGATTCTAAGGAGAATCCGTTGCAAATCAGGATTCTAAAGGAAAATCCGAAAAATCGGAAGGAGCTGATTTAGTTTAGGTTTTGGGGCGCTGCCCCAAATCCCTCGCTGGGGCCAGCCCCCAGACCCCCGTATGCGAAGCGGCAAATCGTCGAGCAAAGTAGCAATCATGGTGCAAGGGATCTTCATCTGCATGGAGAATTTTGACCATAATAACAGGGATTTTATTTATCTTGTTTATATTGGTTATGTTGCATACTTGATTGTTTATCCTTTTGTTCTTATGTCTATAACTAGGAGAACATGGTTAATTGGATTAATCACTTGCTTGTGTTTATAATTTTGATAATCAAACACAAGTTTTATAACCCTCAAAATATTGTTTAAATAACTAAGTGGGAGAGGGAATTAATCACATTTAAATCCCATGGTCCCATCACTTGTTTATTGGTGAGGTAGTTAATTTCACGTGTTAGCATTAGTGCTTTCCTCCCCATAGGATGAAATTGATTGCCAGCTCACCAAGAATAATCCCTAGTAGTTGTTAATGTTGGATTACCTCTCCATCTGAGGGATCCACCATGGGACAATGGATCTAGCATTGAGTGATGGTATACACTTAGGTATAAATATTGGTATCCTCCCCATCGGAGTCACTACAAATATTTATATGACCAAAGTTAGCCAGCTAATTAATTTTACTTGGTATGTTACCTTTTACCTAGATAGTAAAATTAATAGGTTTTATCTGTCTAGATAAATGATGAGTAGTAGACGTCCTCCCATCGAGGCATACTATTCAAAATGTACTAGGCTGCTGGCAAATTCTTTATTATGTAGTGGTTGAGGGGCCCTACTTATAATTTTGAATTTAAAGTTTATTGCTCATTATATCTTATTTGATGTATGAATGATTCTCAGGATTAAAATGTCTTCTTTCAATCCACTTGCTGTGATACTCAAAGAAAACAAATTGACTGGTCCTAATTACATTGATTGGAAAAGAAACCTGGATATAGTGTTAACTGCAGAAGGGTACAAGTATGTGCTCACTCAGGTCTGTCCCGCAGAGCCCGGTGAAGGGGCTTCAGATGAGGAGTCCCAAGCTTACCGTAAGTGGGTTAAGGCTGATGAGATGGCGCGGTGTTACATATTGGCATCTATGTCAAATGTTCTGCAACATCAGCATCAATCTATGCCCTCTGCCTATGACATGATGTTCAACCTCAAAGAAATGTTTGGGGATCAGAGTCGTGCAGCTAGGCAGACTGCGATGAAAGAACTGATGAACACTAATATGGCTGAAGGAACTCCTGTCAGGGATCATGTTCTAAAGATGATTAGTCTTCTGAATGAACTGGAGATCCTTGGAGGAGATGGATGGGGAAACCCAGTTGATATCATTCTCCAGTCCCTACCTGATTCTTTTAAGCAGTTCTGCCTAAATTACACATGAACAAAATGAATTTTTCACTGGCAGAGCTACTTAAAGAACTTCAGGTAGCAGAGAGTTTCATTAAGAAGCCTGCAGTTGCTATGGTTACTGAAAAAGGTTCTTCTTCGAAGTCTCATGCTAAGAAGAAGAAAAAGGTTCAGAAAAAGAAACAGCATCAGGCCCCACAGCCCAATGGGGAAATAAAAAAGAAGGGAAAGTGCTTCGTCTGCAAGCAGCCAGGTCACTGGAAGCAGCAATGTCCAGTTTGGCTTGCCAGGAAACAGGCTAGAGGTATATCTCATTCACTTGTAGTTGAAACTTGTTTAGTGCTGTTATCTACCAGTGGCTGGTGTGTAGATACGGGAGCCACTAATCATGTTTGCAATTCTTTGCAGGGGTTCCAGCAGACCCGGCAGCTAAGTGATGGGGAGATTTACATATTTCTGGGAGATGGCACGAGAGTGTCAGTAGTTGCAGTGGGAGATTTTAGCTTTTCTTTTAGTAGAAATAGAATTTTAATATTAAAAGACTGTTTTTTTGTACCTTCAATTAGAAGGAATTTAATTTCAGTTTCTAAGTTGGTTGATGATGGATATTCAGTTTATTTTAATGACTCCGTTGTTATTAAGAAAAATAAACATTTTATCTGTTCTGGTACATTGGTGGATGGTCTTTATATTATTAATCCTGTTTCTCCTACTGTGCAACTAAATGAAGTGAATAACAATAATAGACCATGTAAGAGAAAACATCCTTCTGAAATGAATCAAACTTATCTTGGCACTTGCGCCTAGGTCATATAAATCTAAGACGGATTTCTAGACTGGTTCAAGATGGACCATTAGGTTCATTGGAAGTAGAGGCACTACCGGTCTGTGAATCTTGCTTAGAAGGAAAAATGACCAAGCGGCCATTCTCGGCCAAAGGCAATAGAGCTAAGGAGATATTAGAATTGGTTCACTCTGATTTGTGTGGCCCAATGAACATCCAAGCTAGAGGTGGTTTTGAGTACTTTGTCACTTTTATTGATGATTACTCAAGATATGGGTATATTTATCTGATGCGCCGTAAGTCTGAATGCTTTGAAAAATTTAAAATTTTTAAGGCAGAAACGGAGAACCGTCATGGTAAAAATATCAAGACACTACGATCCGATCGTGGTGGCGAGTACCTCTTAGGGGAGTTCACAGATTACTTATTAGATGCTGGGATTGAATCCCAGTTCTGCACCTAGTACGCCACAGCAGAATGGTGTAGCTGAAAGAAGGAATAGGACTCTTATGGATATGGTTAGATCTATGATGAGTTATTCAGACTTACCTATTTCGTTTTGGGGATATGCATTAGAGACAGCTGCATATATTCTTAACTTGGTACCATCTAAGTCAGTACCTAAGACACCCACAGAACTGTGGACTGGGCGCAAGCCTAGTCTAAGACATGTTCGGGTTTGGGGTTGTCCAGCACATGTACTAAAAGGTAAACCAGATAAGTTGGAATCAAGGACAGATGTATGCTTCTTTGTTGGATATCCTAAAGGAACAAAAGGTGGTTTATTTTATTGTCCTAAGGATCAGAAGGTCATTGTTAGCACCAATGCCCGATTCTTGGAGGAGGACTATATTATAGACCACAAACCCAGAAGTAAAATTGCTCTAGAAGAGTTGAGAGGCGATAAAACTAGACTGGCTCCTTTAATACCAATAGTACAAGCAGAAACACCACAAGAAAGTAGGTTCCCAAACTTCCCAATAACTATTCGTAGTGGGAGAAGTATAGTAACACGAACTGACCCTGAACTGATACAAAAGGATACCATTAATGCACCAGTTTCAGAACCAGTGCAGGTTGATGGAGCACAAGGATCAGAGTCAGATCGTATTACTACAAGCACATACAATCAGGTTGTGCCTCGTCGTAGTGGGAGGGTTGTAAATACACCTAAACGGTATATGTTCCTTGGAGAGTCATATGACAGAATCTCTGATGAACTGGATACTGAACCCAGTAGCTACAATGAAGCATTACAGGATAAAGATGCAACTCTTTGGCAAAATGCTATGAAATCAGAGATAGAGTCTATGCACTTTAATCAGGTCTGGGATCTTGTAGAACCACCCGAGGGAGTAAAACCCATCGGATGCAAGTGGATCTATAAGAAGAAGAGAGGAGCAGACGGGAAGGTGGAAACCTTCAAGGCTAGGCTAGTTGCAAAAGGTTTTACTCAGAAAGAAGGGATCGACTATGAGGAAACCTTTTCACCAGTAGCTATGCTTAAGTCTATCCGGATTCTCTTATCCATTGCAGCTCATTTCGATTACGAAGTTTGGCAAATGGATGTCAAGACAGCTTTCCTTAATGGAAATCTTGACGAGTGCATTTACATGATGCAACCAGACGGTTTTATAGTAAAAGGCCAGGAGCACTTGGTGTGCAAGCTTAAGAGGTCCATTTATCCTGAATTCGTCCGTAGATCTAGAACCTTATGAGCAAAACTAGTTCGATAATTTAGAATACCAAAACTAGAAAGTCCTGACGAGTCATGTGTGTACAAGAAGCGTGATGGAAAAACTTTGGTGTTTTGGTGCTATATGTGGATGACATCTTACTTATTGGAAACGATATGGGAGTGTTATCTTCGGTCAAGGTATGGTTATCTGGACAATTTGATATGAAGGACTTGGGAGAAGCAAGTCACATCCTAGGGATCAAGCTTTTGCGAGATCGCAAGCAAAGGATGATATGCTTATCTCAAGCCACTTATATCGATAAAATTCTCACCCGTTTTGGTATGCATAATTCCAAGAAAGGATTTCTTCCTTTCAGGCATGGAATTTCTCTATCTAAGGATCAGTGTCCTAAGACACCTGAAGAGATAGAAAGTATGAAGGCAGTTCCTTATGCTTCTGCAGTAGGAAGCCTAATGTATGCTATGCTATGTACTAGACCTGATATCTGTTTTGCCGTAGGCATGGTTAGCAGATTTCAGTCTAACCCTGGGCGAGAACATTGGACTGCAGTAAAACATATAATTAAGTACCTGAAAAGGACTAAAGATTATATGTTAGTTTACCAAGCAGATAGTCTTGTGCCTATAGGATATACAGATTCGGACTTCCAATCAGATAATGAATCTAGGAAATCAACCTCGGGATATGTGTTCACTTTGGGTGGTGGAGCAATTAGCTGGAGGAGTGTGAAGCAGACTTGTGTTGCTGACTCTACCATGGAAGCTGAGTATGTGGCTGCATCTGAGGCTGCAAAAGAGGCTGTTTGGCTAAGAAACTTTCTTTTGGATCTTAGTGTGATACCTTCAGTGCAATTACCTATTACACTTTATTGTGATAATAGTGGGGCAGTTGCTAATTCGAAGGAACCCAGGACCCATAAGAAATCTAAACACATTGAGCGTAAGTATCACCTGATACGTGACATCGTGCAAAGAGGTGACGTGCTGGTGACCAAGGTTACATCTGAGGACAACGACCCTTTTACAAAGAGTTTAACTTCGAAAGTTTTTGATAGACATTTATTACTGGCTCATTTATTACTGGCTCATCACCATATGATTCTTTTATGTAGATCTTTATAATTAACATGTTTCTCTAAAACCATCCTTCGTTCAAAATGAGAATGACGGAAGTTGGCCTAAAAAAAATTTCTGACCGACTCTTAAAACTATCTTAAGAAAAGAGTAGGCCTTTCAAAAAAAGTGACCAATGGTTAAGCATAACCCAAAAACAACGCCCGTTGAATGTGGGACTACAGGTATATTTCACTAAAAATTTAAATATTAAATTAGTCAGCAAATACTTTATATATCATTTTTATTAAACATAACTAACAAAAAAATTCTAGGCATTAGATATTACATATAACAAAAAAATATTGATTTTATCCTGTAACTATTATAGAATTGAACCAACCTGATTGAGTTACTTTTGAGTTGGTTCTAAGATATGATTGAGTAGTTATAGGTACAAAATCCTAAATTCATCAACTCTAATTTTATTGGTTATAGATTCTGACCTAAAACCGATCCAATCTAACTCATTCTCAACCTAACCTTTTAACTCTTCTTCTTACATTTTCCGCCGGTTAAAAAGATATTAAGATAAATGATTGAAGTTGTGATGCTCTTTTTTGGTACTAGAAATAGAGTACCTCAAATTTTGTTTTTGCAAGGTGTCACAATCAATAGTGTCTAGTGTCTCCCATTGAATCAATGAGTTAAAAATGAATTGAGTAATAAAAGTTTGAGAGTTTCTCGACTTGCAATGCTTCTTCCCTTGGTACAAGATTTTAAATTTTTCTAAAATGGTCAGATATGTTGAATTAAAGATTCTTAAGAAAATGATGCGAGATCAATAGTTATCCTCTATCGGCTTTCCTGCATCAAATTTGGTATCAGAGCTAGTTTCTTATGTTAATCAATAATCAAATCCTATTCAACAAATCCCAAATCTCTAATCAAATTATTACACATTGAATTCTAAATCATTATTTGAATCACATGAAACAAATCTCAAATCGCTAACAAATTATAAAAAAAATCATAAAATGTATTCAAAAAATTGAAATACTTTGCATTGAAGGCCGCATCATTCAATTCCTATTGAGAATGAAGAAGAGTAGAGACAATATATTGACCTATTAGTCGGCTGCAAAATTTGATGCTCCAATCTTTTCAGCAAGCAGTCTCACTTCAATCTTTGGTCATCTCAACTTCTTTATCCGACGAATGCAATTCAACTTTTCCTTTTAGGGCTCTCATTCTAAGAGACCAATGGATACAATGATCAATGCCTCAATGGATACAAATGAAAGCAAGGCGTTACCGCCAAAACAATTAGCACATGAATTGCGCCTGCTAACACAATAATGGTATCTTAAATCTAGATAGATCAAGGGCTTCATATGTAATGGGTTATAAATTTTAGCGTTATTTTGTTATTTTACTAACTTCAAGGTTCAAGTTGCAACCCCCTGAACCACCAAGTTTTGGGGTTCAAATTATAATTATCCCAATAATATATTTATAGGATACATTAGTTTATAGTTTTCTGAAATAAATTTGCAATCATAGGTAGGGATCTGGTTTCCAAATTCTTCATAATACAAGATTCAGATTCCAAGTGAAATCACAATCAATTCTTTTTCCTTCTAAATAAATACTTAGAATCATAATCAATTATCCTAATTCTAATTCTATAGGGTCATTCATACAAACTAAATGGACCCTTATTTTATTAAACATAGCAGTAGTTAAAGATAGTTCCTTTATATGATGTCTTGTAGTGTAATAGATGAAGTATTACTCTTAAAAGTACTTAATTTTATACATATTCAATATTTTAATTGGAGACCTGCATTATATAAATATTTTACATTTAAATTATAGATTTCATATTTATATATTATATAAATCAATTTTTAAAGGTATTATCGATATTTCATGGTATAAATTATGATCTTCCACTCCTATGATATAACAAAAAAGTGATCTATGATCAATAATAATCTTTGATTATTAAAATATCTTACCAAATAAAGTGATGCTAAATAATTTGGTGATCCTATCATCATAGAAAAATGCCATGATGATTAATCACCAGTGAATCTATTACCTTGGAAAATACCATGATGATTAACCATACGACCCTTAACATTGGTCAACCTTTTCAACCAAAGATGAGAAGCGAGGCCCCTCCTATACTTTGATTAAAACTAAAACAACATTCCCTTCAGTGCCTAGGATTCCAACAATTTTTTCTGGAGGTGAATTTTATATTAGTAAAGTTGTGCACAAATCCTCCGCAGCACAAAGTTGTACAATAAAGTATCATACATCTTTAGATAACCATCATGTATACTATTTCAAACACGGACGACTATGATTAGAGAGAGCAAAATTAGACAACACGTTTCAAATCCGATACAAAATAAATGCATTTGGATTGATCTTAAATGGGTTCATATCTTAATTTCATCGATATAACTATGATACAAATTAATAATTGTGCCAACATGATTATGCCATGTCACATGTTGGCTATCAACCCAAAAATAACACAATTCAAACCAGTTTAGTTAATGATATTTTTAGCATTCTCATTTATTTAATTTTTATGAGAATATTTAATATGTAATTATGAAAAAAAAGAGCGTTACTTTTATCTTGTTAAGTGGATCATATCCTTTTTCATGTTAATCAATCAATATCACTTCAATCTAACATGATTTATTGTTAAATGGGTTATGCACGTCACATCGTATTATCTATTTAATAATCAAGTCGTGTTTGTGTTTAAATTTTTGATATATTTAATTAATCATGTGATATTCATGTCATCCATATTATATTATACCTTAGTTACAATACGATTTGAATATGATACAACAACATGAATGGCTACCCCTAATTGTGATATACTTAGAAAATAGAGAAAAAATTATTAAATACCAAACAGTCAATGATTGTGGACGAAGAATAACTGTTCATGTTCGAGGTGGAATACGTACAGTTGCCCAAACATACACAAGATTCTCTATGATATTTCAGATATATAGTGTCCACCCAGATATGCACTACATTTTGTGGTATAAGGTTGTACTGTGAAGGATCTCATTCTAGTAAAATCTCCTTCTCCTTATAGTTGAAATTAAGAGTAATATTAGTTACTTAAAAACACATCAGTAATATTATTTTTAATGCAAAACGGGCGTTAATAATGTTTAGTAGAATTAAATATGCAAGAGGGAAGTGGGAAATTACATCCATTCTAGCCTTCTTCATCATCAAGCCAGCCATGGATCACCAGTTTAGACTCCAGGACAGTTAAGACAGGATCCAAACCTTTCTAGCCATTTAGAAAAGTCTTTCTGCATCGGATCCGATGCATGTAAAAAGCACACACCACGCGTAATTATTGGTTGCGCATGCATGCAAGCATATGCACGCTCGCATGTGCTTTCTACACCGACCCTAGTGTCGGTGCAGAAAGACTTTTTCCTAGCCATTTTTGTGGTGCCAGAGTTCTACGCCTGATGTAAATGGGTCAGCCCAATGATAACCATTTGGGCCCAGTAGTTAGGGCAGACCTGTTGAAAATTGCAAAAACCCCTGGCTTGCATTTCACTACTTATGGTCCCTCCTCGATTAAAAGTCAGAAGGGGGGAAGTAAAGAAAGCTTCCTCAATGATATTGCATCATGGTTCTCTACAATTTTTTCAATGAAAAATTTGTTACTAATTAAACCACTGGTCTGAGCTTCTTATCCGTTTCGTCGTCTGATGGAACGATAGCACAAGTGATAACTTTGGCCCAAATTTCTTGCGTTAAATGGTTCCAGCAAAGATCATGGAACAAACAAAACAAGATATGGATACATTAAATCCGGATATTGCTTTAGAACTAAGCTAAGGACGCCACAATAATTTTTCGAACCCACTTCAAGATTGGGAGCATAGCAACAAAGCCAACATAGAATTCATTAGTAGTTGAAAGAAATAAAAAGGACGTACTTTTCTTCCAATATCTTTTTATTCATAGCAAACATGCAAATGTTTCATTTCTTGTAGAAATAGCTAGTAGAACCCTTCATCTTAAGCAGTAGCGTCAACGCACAGCCACTGACCCACAAAGAGCTTATCACAGTCCAGATTAGGGTTGATGCCACCGAACTCTTCTGCAGTCAAATTGAATTGTTGCTCGACTGCAAAGCATGTCTCGCCACTCTGCACCCCATGAACAGCATCACAGCTTGGGGTTGATGACTTTGAAAACCCAACTGTTGCCACAAGAGATCAGAGAAACTGTCAGGAAAACACTTGATCAAGTGTTCTCATTAACATATCCTAACAATTTGAAAAGGAATCTAAAACATTAAAAAAGAAGAAAGGAAAAAGAATTCACTTGTATGGACAACAACCTGCTAAAGTATCCAATTGACTCCTAATTTTTCCTATTATTTATTTCCAATTGCTTATGTCACCTCTTACATGCTCTGGAGATATATATCCGAATTCAAGAAAAGCCCGAAGCCGAGCTAGCTCAGGAGCTGAGATAGCCCAGCTGAGTCTGGGCTTGATTCTGGTATCAGCTGCTATAGAGCAGCACGGTTAATTAGCACTATATTATTATCTGCATTTAAAAGTACTATTGAAACTTACAGCCAAGCAGCTTCCCCTCTGCCATGTTGATGGCGATAAGAAGAGAGATAATAAGGGCCACGTTAACGAATACAGCAACATTGTTGCTTGCCTTGGCCATCTTCTTCCTTCTTTCTCTCTCCTCACAAGTTGAGGCTCCCGTTACTCCTATGTTCGTCAGAGGAGGGTCCGTCCTTTATATAGTGAGCTCCTATGAAGCGATAATCCGACAAGAAACCAAAACATGCACTTCGAAACCTCCGTTTAAGAAGCCGGCTTCACCATAGGACACTTGATTCAATAATCTATCCATTGTTATATCAATCTAGACATAAGATCGATCCTTGTGCGACCTTAGGACGGCCTTATCCAAGCTGAGATCTCCAGATGGTGTTTGACAATTTCTGGACAGCAAATCTCTCGTGGCATATCATAATAATTCTGTTTGCATGGAGTCTGCTTTGAAAAATACCATGAAATATTAGTCTATCTAGATTATTATATGATTTTGGATCTTAAGCATCGTGGCCTGTAATAATATGAACTCTTTATTTTTCTATGAAGAACCATGACCGGAGAAATGTATGGTGAGAGCGGGGTAATAGTAGAAATCCAACATTTGTGGCAAAATCTCTAGAAACTTTACCGAATGCACCAATAACATGTCAGAACGAAACTATTCTCTTGAGACATAAGAAAAGAATCTGCATCTATTATATTTATGCATCAATTTTCGATGATTAACTTAAAAAATAAGCATATTGATGAGAGTTGCTTGTTTTATATGCGCTTTAATATTTGATTGCTTAAAGTAGATTAATGCCTGGACATGAGTGATTGAATCTGGCCCTATCAATTCTTTAAGCTGTTACAATTTTTAAACAACAACATATATTTTGAACATTAAAAAAATAAATACATTTTAATCATTCAATGATATGCTAAGAGTACATCAAGGATAATACATAATGTTTTTGACATTCTAAAATCCTATTTGGATTATGAAGCCCTATTGAGCAATAGTAGGGTCAATCGCTAATTCAAATACATAGTAAAATAGCACTGTCTACAATTTTGATATTTGAAGACACCATTTTCCCTCACCTTTCATTGCCTATGTGAAATCCTTGGATTGAATCATTGTTGGGCTTGGTGTGGTGCTATCAAGGCCCAGGGGCTAACTTGTATTAAGCTAGGTTTGAGTCCAAGGGTTGAGATTAAATCAAGTCATGGGTGTACACGGGCTTGTGGATTAGTTTAATCTCATTGGGTTAGTCCATGAGAATTTTTGTTGAGTCTGGGCTTGACCTACTTCGTGGATGTATTTAAACTCTGGTTTCTAGGGTTTGATGGAATAGAGAACATATTCTTTTCTTTCAATCTCTTCTAGGGTGACAGCCCTATCTTCTTTTTTCTCCCCTCCTTTCCTTCTTCGTGCACGCTCGCAAGAAGAGGACGCAAGGCGCCATGGGCTCGCGTGTAGGCGGAGAGGCTTTGTACAGAATGACGGACGCATGGGGGAGGAGCTTCGTGGTCCAGCGAAGGAAGACCCTCATGGACGCATGATTCCGTGGCTCCCTTCCAGGGAAGTGCCAAGACCTCACGACATGCTTCCGTAGATCAACGTGGAGGAGGAGCGTGAAGGCGGTCAACTTGTGGGTGAAGGTGGTCAACTCCTCCTAGGAACTCGCTCGTGGAGGAGCGTGAAGGACGTTCACGTACGTGAACACTCACGGTGAAGGAGGGGGGCTTTCTTGCTCTGATTGGTGTTTCCGTGAGATCTCATTTCTTGCTCCAATTGGTGTTTCCATGAGATTATGTGAGAATCACGTACAAGAAAAAGGAAGAGAGGATTCCGGTAAGTATAGAAAAATAGTATTAAAATCCTAGGAGAAAAAGAGGGTTGTGGTGTCTTTGAACGCGGGACTAAAGGATTCAAGACAGTAACTAATCTAATCGTTGGTAGAAGGATAAAATCTTTTGTTCTTATTCAACGAGGAATCACCACTGTTGTTCATCAGGCGCTAAACCCTAACATTGGTATCAGAGCTGGGTTCAGAAACAAGAAGAAGTTATTTGAAAATCTTCAAGGGTTAGAAACAATTTCAACAAGATCTTATTAAGGTACCTCTTAATTTTTTAAAATTTATTTTTGTGCTATTTTTGTTTTGGTTGAGATCTCGCCATGGGTAGTAGCATAAAAATAGATTTTAAAAAGTTTGATGGAAAGAGAAGTTTCTTCATATGGAAAGTCCGGATAGAGAACATTCTTATGCAGTAGGGTTTAGATTTGGTTTTGGAGGAAAGGTCAGATGGGATGATAGATAAGCAGTGGATGTCGTTGAAAAAGAAGGCATGTTCAATGATCAGGGGATGTCTGACAGATTCAGTCCTTTATTAAGTACTGAAGGAGAAGACCCCGAAGGGACTCTGGTCGAAGTTGCAAGCCCTCTACATGGAGAAGAACATGTGCAATAAGTTAATATTGAAAAAGCATCTCTACAGCCTTCGGATGTCAGAGGTGAGATGTGCTGGGTCACATCCAGATGTTCGACCAGGTGAGCAGTGAATTGCTGAATATCGGGGTCAAGATGGAGGAGGAAGATAAGGTACTTTTGTTATTGTGTTTGCTGCCCACATCACATGACTCATTGGTCACGATGTTGCTCTACGGGAAGGAGACATTATTCTATGAAGATATTGTCTCGATACTTCGGATGAATGAGTAGAGGGAGAGGATGACCAAGGAAGCTGTTCCCTAGGAGGGTCTATCAGTTGGGGAAAGGTTAGGCAGAGGCAGGGAGTCCAGGAGGCTAAGTGCTTAGGGGACTGTCCTAAGTGAAAAAAAGAAAGAAAAGGGAGGATTTGAGTCTGTGAGTACAGTTGCAGGACAAGAGGTGGAGGATGATCTCTTAGTGGTATCAGATGGTCATAGGCATAGCACAAAAATGTGGACCTTAGATTCAGCCTATTCTCATCATTACACTCCCAACCGGTCATGGTTTAGCATTTACATAGAGGTTGATGAGTGGTGTGTGACTCTTGGAGATGATCACTCTTGCAAGGTAGCAGGGATTGGCACAGTGAGGGTGATGATATTTAATGGTATGGTGCGCACTCTTACCAGCGTGAAGCATATCCCAGAACTCAAGAAGAATCTGGTGTCACTGGGGTATCGGGAGCAGACTGGATTTAGCTTCAGCAGTCATGCCAGGAGTGGAGTTCTGAACATCTTCAATAGAGCTATGATGGTGATGAGAGGGAGAAGGCTGGAGAACAACCTATACAGGTTGGAGGGCTATGTGATGATAGAAAAATATGAGACAGCAGCTGTGGAATAGGATCCTCGGGATGTATACAAGATGTGACATTACCGCCTAGGCCATGTGGGAGACAGGGGGATGAAAGAACTGAGCAAGAGAGGACTACTTCCGGACCTGAGTGGTGGAGTCATGGAGTTTTGTGAGCCATGTCAGATGGGGAAGCAGAGGAGTGTGCAGTTTTTGGTCAGTACAGCTAGGAGTGCAAAACCCCTGGAGTTAGTACACATGGATGTCTGGGGACCAGCCCCAGTTTCTGTAAGGAATGGGGCCAAATACTTTTTTATCCTGATAGTTAATTTTTCAGGAAAGCAGTGGTCTATTTCATGAAGGAGAAATCAGATGTCTTCATCAAGTTTAGAATCTGAAATGCTAAGGTGGAGAGAGAGCAGGGTAGGAGTGTGAAGTATCTGAGGTCAGACAGTGGCGGGAGAATAGACCAGCAGGGAGTTCCAGAGATTTTGTGAGGAGTGGTGCATCAAAAGGCACTTCTCGGTGATGGGAACTTCTCAACAAGAAGGGGTGACTAAGAGAATGAATAGAACACTATTGATAAAAGCAAGGTGCTTGAGGCTATAGGCAGGGC
The DNA here is from genome assembly GCA_900491605.1 of Calamus simplicifolius. Classification (NCBI taxonomy): domain Eukaryota; kingdom Viridiplantae; phylum Streptophyta; class Magnoliopsida; order Arecales; family Arecaceae; genus Calamus; species Calamus simplicifolius. The sequence continues at coordinate 607,131 of UESW01004493.1, forward strand.
TTCCAAAGATGTTCTGGATTGATGCAGTAGATGTAACCAACTACTTGGTTAATCGGTCACTGCACACCAGGTTGGATGGAGGTATTTCAGAGGAGATATGGTCTGGATGAAAGACAAACCTGAACCATCTAAGGGTGTTTGGATACATGGCATATGTGCATGTTGGTGCTGGAGAGTGGAGTAAGTTGGATGCTAGGTCTCAGAAGATGGTGTTCCTGGGCTTCCACATGGAATCAAGGGGTATCGGCTGTGGGACCCTTGGAGAAGAAGGTTGTCATCAGTAGGGATGTGACATTCGATGAGAGCTCAATCCTTCGAGTAGAGATGGTACAGATGCACAACAGGAACTACAGGAGGTGGAACACTGTAACACTAGTTAGATGACCTCCTACACAGTCGTACCATTTGCTAGTGGACCAGGAGGATTTGAGATTCAAGTGAAGAGGACTGATAGAGGGGTCAAAAGCCAGAAAGTTCAGCAAGATACAGCTAAGCAGAGGACTCAGGATGATGCAACTGGACAGGGGACTGATACTGGGATTGCACTGCACAGGTCCAAGAGAAACGTGCGACCATCAGTTTGATATGGCTTTCAGGATTTGGTTTCATATGCCCTGGTGACATTAAATGGAGACCCTTACACCTATAAGAAGGCTGTGGAGAGCCAGAACAGCCATGATAGAGATAGGTGGGTCCAGGCTATGGCAGAAGATGCAGGCTATGGCAAAGAAGATGCAGTCTCTCCACAGGATTGGCACGTGGCAGGTGGTCAGTTGTCACAAGAAAAGAAACCCATTGATTGCAATGGGTTTATTAGCGCAAGAAAGGATCTTCAGAACAAGGAGGTATCAGGTACAAGGCAGGACTAGTGGCCAGAGGATACTTTCGAAGGAAGGCTTCGACAACAAAGAGCTAGTGGAAGAAGGTGGAGTGGAGCTGATGAAGGTACACACCAAGAAGAATTCAGCAATGCATTGACCAAGGTTCTTTCACGGGACAATTTTTTTAGGGATTGCAATTGATGGACATGGCGAACGTGCTGATACCTTGAAAGCACCAAGATAGAGATTGTTGGGCCTGGTGTGGTCCTATCAAGGCCCAGGGGGCTAACTTGTATTGGCTGGGTTTAAGTCTAAGGGATGAGATTAAATTCACGGGTGTACACGGGCTTGGGGATTAGTTTAATCTCATTGGGTTAGTCCATGGGAATTTTTGTTGAGTCTGAGCATCGTTCACTTCGTGAATGTATTTAAACTCTAGTTTCTAGGGTTTGATGGAATAGAAACATATTCTTTTCTCTCAATCTCTTCTCTCATCACAGGACGATAGCCCTATCTTCTCTATTCTCCCCTCCTCTTCTTCTTCGTGCGTTCTCTTGGAATCACGCTCGCAGGAAGAAGACGCAAGGGGCCTTGGGCTCGCGTGTAGGTGGAGAGGCTTTGTACAGAATGACGGATTCGTGGGGGAGGGGCTTCGTGGTCCAGCGAAGGAAACCCTCACGGACGCATGATTCCGTGGCTCCCTTCCAGGGAAGTGCCAAGACCTTACGGAGTGCTTCCGTAGATCAACGTGGAGGAGGAGCGTGAAGGCGGTCAACTCATGGGTGAAGATGGTCAACTCCTCCTAGGAACTCGCTCATGGAGGAGCGTGAAGGAGGTTCACGTACGTGAACACTCACAGTGAAGGAGGGGGGCTTTCTGCTCTGATTGGTGCATCTGTGAGATTTCATTTCTTGCTCCAATTGGTGTTTCCCTGAGATTCTGTGAGAATCACGTACAAGAAAAAGGAAGAGAGGATTCCAGTAAGTATAGAAAAATAGTATTAAAATCCTAGGAGAAAAAGAGGGCTGTGGTGTCTTTGAACGCGGGACTAAAGGATTAAGGATTGTAACTAATCTGAACATTGGTAAAAGGATAAAATTTTTGGTTCTTGTTCAACGAGGAATCTCACCACTGTTGTTCATCAGGCGCTAAACCCCAACAACCATCTTCCACAATCTCCAGCCTGTTCAACGATAGATTGATTTGTCTCTATCAACCCCAAAACTATGAAAAATAAGAATATAAGGTCAATTTTCTCTAGACAAATAAGAATATAAGGCTAGCATCCCTCTTTCCATCTACGTTGCCTTGATTATAGTAACCTTGCTTTGTGATCCTGCCTATGAATATAAAGTTGGCAATCATTTTGCTATCTTTATTTTCATTAAATTTAACATCTTTATACATAAAAACACAAACAAATGATGAAAAACTCACACAACTTTCATTATGCTTGCATGCTTTCTTATACAGATTTCAGGACTACAAATGGTAATCTATATAATGTATCATAATGGTACAGTACAATATATTAGATAACCAAAGATGGTCAATTTTGGTGAAAAAGGTAATAGTATAGGATCTCGTAAACAAGGCAAATATATTATCACAATCTTCTTGATTTAATATCCTTAACAATTCAAATATTATTTGATTGAAGGGAAACAACTAAACTAACTGATTAAATTCTCAAAGGAATTTAAGAACAATAAGAATTTGCTTCACTACTTCCTGCATAACTGTGATGCGCTCGCTTGACTTTAATGTGTTTGTCCTACTTTAATCTCCTAAGTATTACTTTGAGAAGAGAAATGCGTGCCAGAATGCGGTTGTATTATGATATATGAAAGACAATAGTTGGATCAGAGATGCGATCAAGACTGTCCATGTTCACAGTTCACACTACCATCCATAAGTAGCTAGGTTACTCCATCATCCTATCCATAAAAATTATAATAAGTAGTCAATTACCATCTAAGACACAAAGATTTATGATTATAGACAATTAAAAACTGATTTGAATTACTAAATATTATACAGTTAATAATATTTAGTGTGCAAATGTCCCTTTAAGAAAACCACCAGCAGCTCGGGCATTAATTTCTTCGTTTAGGCTGCCTTACAATCTTCCATGATCGTGAGAACCAATACTTTGTCCACGCCCCAGCCATCGAAAACATAACTACATGTCCGTCCGCCGATGGTTAGACGATCAAACCGTCCGTGTGCACATCTACCTTCCCAAAGAAAGGAGGAAGTTGGAGGTAGGCGAACCCCAGCTTTCAGAGTTGGTATCCCGTCACCTCCGGCACGTTCCTCTCCTCTCCTGTCCACCCAATGCCATCAAAAGCCACCTTCCGACTGCAATCCCTCCTCCAATTCTCTCTTTCTCGAATTCCCACATCGTTCTCAAAAGTCTCTCAGGCTTCGCTTCTCCTCTTCTCCCTTTGGATCCGCTCACCGCCGCCCGATTTAAGCGGGAGCGAACAATGGCTCCTCGGCTGTTCTCGTGCTTGGGGCGGGGGGCCGCTTTGTCGTCGGCGGCGGCGGCGTCTCGGGAGAGCAATGAGACGGTGGATCTGACGGTGGAGGAGCAGCGGCGGATGGGGCCGGTGCTGGTAGAGCTGTTCTCGTCGCAGGGGTGCGCGACGTCGCCGGAGGCGGAGGCCGTGGTGGCGAGGCTTGCGCAGGGGGTACTCCGGGGGCCGGAGGAGGAGGTGCCTCCGGTGGTGGTGCTGGATTTCCACGTGGAGTACTGGGACTACATGGGGTGGAAGGACCCGTTCGGGTCCAGCATCTGGACGGTGCGCCAGAAGGCCTACGTCGAGTCGCTGAAGCTTGACACGCTCTACACGCCCCAGGTGGTGGTCCACGGCCGGAGCCAGTGCCTCGGCACCGATCAGGATGCCATCATCTCCGCCGTCCGATCCGCGACCCGCTGCCCCTCACCCACCATGCAGGTACGTCGGACCTGATCTTTTATTGGAAAGGGCCAAGTAACAAATTTGGCTCTCTTGGTGGTGGCGCGCAGGCGAGCTTCACGAAGCCGTCGCCGGACACGCTTCAGGTGTCGTTGACGGGGGCGCTGCGGACTAAGGTGGACGGGAGGGGGGCGGACGTGTTGGTGGCGCTGTATGAGAACGGGCTGGTGACGGACTGCACCCGAGGAGAGAACAAAGGGAAGGCCCTCGCCAACGACCACGTCGTCCGCCGCATGGAGAAGCTCCTCTCCGTCAAGAACACCTCGGCCAAGAAGAACCTTTCCGGCTCCGTCCAGTTCCATCTCTGGGAGGACTTCAACCCGGCCAAGTGCGGCCTCGTTCTCTTTGTCCAGAATGCCTCCCTCCACACCTTCGGCGTACAGCACTTCCAGATCCCCGACACAGTCTGATGATATACATCTGACTAATTATGATGATATGAGGAGGAGGAGAACAAGAAGTGCCAGCCATTTGATCATTCGATGCATCAGTCTGTACAGTGGCCTCGTCGTGCTTTAGTGGTGTATGCCTTTGAGATTTTTTTTTTTTCCCACATATATTTGGTGCTTGATGAGCTATGACACCCTCATAACATTAAAATTGTTTTGTATTAAAGTTTTTTTTGGGGGGAGACTGCAATGTAGGAGATAAGTTCTCCAAATTTTATTAGGAATAATATTTGCAAGAATAGAAGAATGTACAATGTGAGAATATCAAGTAGTATGGAGCGGAGCTTTGGGAGAACATGAGCCTCTGCATCCCCCAGATGTATTCCCAAGATTCAAAGGAGAAAAGTAATCTCTAAGCAATTGCTGATAAGGAGGAATCTGTGAAGGAGAAGATCTTATTGTTTCTTTCCTTCCGTATATACCACCAGAGGGCGATAGCAAGTTGATCTTAGGTAAGTCTCTAAGACATAGAGTTAAATCTCTTCCTCTAGGAGACCATAAATGGCAGAAGCTTTGAGGTCTCGAAGAAATTCGAAGGCAATCGGTAAGGAAAGACCATAGAAACTAGCCAAGATATAATGAGACGAGAGATTGTCTCGGATAGTACCCCACGTAATGGAAAACCATAGCTAACGTTCTAACCCTTTCTGACTAGTCTATATCTTTGTATGAAGTCTATTTCTAAAGGCTAATCAAGCAAATATTTTAATTTTTTTAATAATAGTAGCTTCCAAGATGAGTTTATAATAAGGCCACAAGACGCCCCTGATCCAAAAATTTGTAGAAGGAACTCATTTCTATGCGTATTAGGCCTCCAAGTGGGGTAATCGTCGCTGCTAGAAGGTCTGCCTAAAGCAAAGAGTTCCTCCAAATCTCTGTGCTGTGAAATTGTGATCAAGAAAGAGGTCCGAATAGCTTCAAGGACCATCTGTTTGTCCTTTTGTTCCAATATGAGGACACTAGAAAGTTTTTCTTAAAGGTACAACACAAAAGATTAGGAAAAAGGTACCAAGGGGAACGTAGCCACTTCAAAGATCTTCCTAGAATCTAATATCAGAACCATTACCGAGCTTTAAGGAAGTACAAAACTAAAAACTATTAAGATGATAGTTAACACCTTTCCAAACTAGAAAGGAGGCGGAAACTTTCCTTGATCTAATCTCATATTTCTTCTAGAATGATAGGCTTTATTTACAAGATACTTCCACAATCCGAATGAAGTACAGGGTGCAAGCTTCCACACTTATTTCACCAACATAGCCTTGTTGAAGGAGTAGATATCCATGATACCAAGCCCCCCTCCGTTTTTGGATTTGCAAAAAATCTCCAAATTAACAAGGCAATTGAAGTCACTGATTAAAAAAGCTCTTCTATATTGATCAATTTGTAAGCATGCCCATCTAAGCAGTTTAAGTACAGATATATAAATATGAAAGCAGAGTGGATAGCTCTGAGTTAATTAGAGTTAATTTAATTTCCATAGGAATTTTCTTTTCCGCGAGGTAAGTCAAGCTTGGATTCTTTCAAGGAGAAGTCTCCAAGCTTGCTTAAGTAGTTTGCAATCACTGAAAGGTAGACTCAGAAAGGTAAAAGAAAGAGATCCTCGCTTGCAATTCAAGATGGAAGAAAATGTCTCATCTTTAGATGGTGAGGTGAGGAGTCCAATAATAAAACCATTATGAAGGTTTATCTTGAAACCCAATGTTCCTTCGAATCCCGGTAAAATAGCCTTAGAAGCCATTAAAAAGTAGTGTATAACCAACGATGTGTAAGCTAGAGATGTATTTAAAATTGGGGTGAGCCCTTGTCCCATCAATAAGGCCATTAACAAAAGCTCGGCTCAATAATCTTGATAAAACATCTGAAATAAATCAAGATGAAGAGGGATGCAGAGAACATATCTCCTGTCTAAGAATCTTTCGGCATCTAATCCATCTCTTGAATGATCCATTAATCAGAACGGTGATAGAAGCAGAATATACCATATGTTCTAAATCCATCCAATCCACTTTTGAGAAAAGCCCCTTAATAAAAGAAAAAGGGAGAGAAAGTCCCAACTAACATTGTCAAAAACTTTTTTAAAGTCAATTTTTCACACCACACCTTTGGATCAAGTATTCCTACAATGAACAATCACTTCATGAGCTATTAAGAAGCTTTTAATGATTAAGCAATCCTTTATAAAGGTTGATTGTGAATCTTCAATCAAGAAAGGAAAAAAGACTACCAGTCTAGATGCCAAAATTTTGGAAATCATTTTGAAGTAGCTATTAAGCAAATTAATTGGTTTGAAGTCTCTTACCATAAGCAAGACACCTTTCTTTGAAATGAGAATGATGAAAGTACAACTTATCCTAGAGATGTTTAAGAAACCCTTGAAGTAACTATCATACAGTATCAAGAGATCTCCCATCAAGAGGTCCCAATATCTCTAAAGGAAAACAAGGAGAACCCATCTGGCCCAAGAGCTTTAAAATCATTGAGTGCGAAAACAGTTCCTTTGATCTTTTACAATGTGAAAGGCTGACTGTGATGCTCGTTAAAAGCCCCACATTGGGAATTTAAAAAGGGGCTGAATGATTTATATTTATCAAGTAAGAAGAACAAAGTACCAATATGATCCTTTTTGGACTGTGATAGTCCAAGTTGGTGTGAACTTTGTCCATCTTGCTTTCTTGTAACAAAACGGATCCATAATGCGGGCCCAGATTGTTACAATATGCTATCAGAGTCATGCACTAACCAGAAGTATAGGAGCAAATGCAAGGCAAAGTGCTACATCCATAGGATGGGAGCCGTCTCTTGAATCTGTGGAAGCCATCTCTAGAATCCTGCCTGCCTGGTGGTTACCTTTATTGGCGACAAGGACGTCCCTCTTTAAGGGGTGTACATTGTGATGCATCGGGAATTTAAAAAGGGGTTGAATGATTTATATTTGTAAAGTAAGAAGAACAAAGTATCAACGGGATCCGTTTTGAATAGTGGTGGTCCAAATTGGTGTGGACTTTGTCCATCTTGCTTTCTTGTAATAAAATGAATCTGTAATGTGTGTCCGAATCGTTACACTGACAGAGGAGAGAGAAAGTCTAGTGGCACCTCAAACAAGTTTGGCCAATTCTATTCTATACTTGAGTTGAAAGGCACATGAAAAAGGTCCTTGAAAAAAGATGAAAGGATGAGGGAATCTTCGAAGGGTTAGACTGCTCCTGACCTTCATAAGAGAGAGAAGATGTCTAATTCTTTCTTTTTCTCATAGAAACTGATGTGGCTGATCCAACGTCGTTAGAGAACCGTGAAGGAAGCTGATAGAGCCCCGCTTCGACCTACAAGGCCCATCTCGACCTCCGTGTCGGCTCCGGCCCACCTTGACCTCCTGGTCCATCAACATCCTACCCCGAGACCCCTTTCAGGCTCGGGCATATGAACAGTGCCAGGGGTCGGCCATATATGAACAGTGCCGGGGGTCGGCCATGTATGAACAGTGCCGGGGGTCGACCATGTATGAACAGTGCCTGGGGTCGGCCATGTATGAACAGTGCCGGGGGTCGGCCATGTATGAACAGTGCCTGGGGTCGGCCATGTATGAACAGTGCCGGGGGTCGGCCATGTATGAACAGTGCCTGGGGTCGGCCATGTATGAACAGTGCCTGGGGTCGGCCATGTATGAACAGTGCCTGGGGTCGGCCATATATGAACAGTGCCTGGGGTCGGCCATGTATGAACAGTGCCGGGGGTCGGCCATGTATGAACAGTGCCGGGGGTCGGCCATGTATGAACAGTGCCGGGGGTCGGCCATGTATGAACAGTGCCTGGGGTCGGCCATGTATGAACAGTGCCTGGGGTCGGCCATGTATGAACAGTGCCTGGGGTCGGCCATGTATGAACAGTGCCGGGGGTCGGCCATGTATGAACAATGCCGGGGTCGGCCATGTATGAACAGTGCCGAGGGTCGGCCATGTATGAACAATGCTGGGGGTCGGCCATGTATGAACAGTGCCTGGGGTCGGACATGTATGAACAGTGCCTGGGGTCGGCCATGTATGAACAGTGCCTGGGGTCGGCCATGTATGAACAGTGCCGGGGGTCGGCCATGTATGAACAGTGCCGGGGTCGGCCATGTATGAACAGTGCCTGGGGTCGGCCATATATGAACAGTGCCGGGGTCGGCCATGTATGAACAGTGCCAGGGGTCGGCCATGTATGAACAGTGCCTGGGGTCGGCCATGTATGAACAGTGCCGGGGGTCGGCCATGTATGAACAGTGCCGGGGGTCGGCCATATATGAACAGTGCCTGGGGTCGGCCATGTATGAACAGTGCCTGGGGTCGGCCATGTATGAACAGTGCCGGGTGTCGGCCATGTATGAACAGTGCCTGGGGTCGGCCATGTATGAACAGTGCCGGGGGTCGGCCATGTATGAACAGTGCCGGGGTCGGCCATGTATGAACAGTGCCTGGGGTCGGCCATATATGAACAGTGCCGGGGGTCGGCCATGTATGAACAGTCCTGGGGTCGGCCATGTATGAACAGTGCCGGGGGTCGGCCATGTATGAACAGTGCCGGGGTCGGCCATGTATGAACAGTGCCAGGGGTCGGCCATGTATGAACAGTGCCGGGGGTCGGCCATGTATGAACAGTGCCGGGGGTCGGCCGTATTTGAACAGTGCCATATGAACAGTGCCATGTGAACAGTGCCATGCAAGTGAACAGTGCCATGCAAGTGAACGGGCTTCAACTCCAAACTGCATCTTCTGTCCCAATGGCTGCACTTTGGGGCCCATACGCCTACTCTATCACTCATCGTTGTCCGCGCAGGAATGCAAAAAAAAAAAAGAGATGACGTAGGGGACACGTCTGGCAAGCGCCGTAGCGGTTAGCCATGCCCTGCAGCACCCATGCTTCACGAACATCAATTAATGCTCTGACTAGTGACAGCACCCCATGCTTCACGGACATCAGTTCCGACACTTCACCCATCAAAGTCATCATTATGGAGTCTCAACCACTCAAGCCAGACAAACTCTTAAGCGTCTATAAAATGGGTAAGAGGGACCCCTGACCAGGTAACACACTCATAACACTCCTAAACGCTCACACAGAGGGAGCTCCTCTCTGGGCCTCTCTCTCTCTCTTTTTCTCTTTCGAGCTTCCTCAAGCTCACGGCTGATGCCCAGACCACTGACTTGAGCATCGGAGGGTCCCGCTGGGGCCCCCTCCGGCCCCCGGGACTTGCTTGCAGGCGCGAGGAGCTCACTGGAGGAGACGACCGCACGCTCGAGGCCAGTGATTTGGCGTCATCAGATTGGCGCGCCAGGAAGGGGGGATCAACGATGCTAGTTCGCATATCTTCATCCCTTTTTATCAAAACGGTGGATCGTGAAGATGGTGGATTGTGAAGATTTCACCAATTAAGCTGGGGGGCACCTTCAACGAGCTGAGCAGCAGGAGGCCAGCCTTTCGTTCCATCATCACTATCTCAGACCATTCAAACAGAACATGTTGCCACTCATTCTACAAATCCAAATATTGACGGTGGCTGTCCAAGAGCTCTAGAAGCAACATCTTATGACCACGCAACAGCGAGCAAAAGCTTCTACTCGCCCTTTGGTCACTGCCCAGGCCAGCCATCCTTTATCCTGCTGGGAATCTCCCCAGCAAGAGGTCCAACATCATTAAGCCCATCAGCGACTTAAAGCTCAGAGAGCCACCACTCGCTGCACAAGCAGCCTTCTCACCTATGGACAGCGATGCAGAGGAAGGTTCGGCCATGGCTCCGGTTCCCGACTCTGCCCCGAGGCATCGGCTCTTCTCCAGACCCGGCGCTAGCGCCTCGGCTTCAGATCCAGCCCCAGAGGCTCCCGTTTTCATGCTCCTGGCACCACATCCCCGAGAGCCAGGCAAGCTTCTCTTCCTCTCTGCCGCATCCCAGGCCCGAGTGAAAGCTCCCAAAGCAGCCACGTCCAGATGCATTACATGCACCCATGCACGTAATAAGACTTCATAGGAGAGAGAAGGACCATGGAAGCTGGAGGGCTCCTTACCTTGGATCAATGTCGAGGCTGCCCGAATCCTATAACTCCCATCAACATCCTCTCCTAACCATCCGACTTCAGTGGACTCTCCCGGCCGCTCATCTTCAACGGCCGTTGGCTGCTCGGGCTTCCCTCGGCGACCTCTAGCTCCCGAGTTCGACTCCGACTCTTGTCCGTGGCTCCGCTCCAGCGTCCCCGGCTCTGGATCCCATCTCTCTTCATTGCACTCTAAAGATGGGTCCCCAGCTTCATTTCGGAAAGGAGCTGGTCATCAACCGACTCCAGGCTCCGTCCCAACTTGATTCCCTGGGGGCAGAGCACCAGCGGGCGGAAATGCTCAAATCCGCATAGGGAAAACAGGGGTTCTACAAGAGCTAAGTACGATGCACCAAAGACAATTTTCTTTCATTGACACTTAAAAATGTCATGCAGGGAAGACCAACCTTGTATCAGCCTTCGAGACCAACATCGTGTTGGCGTTTCCAAAGCCCTGCACTAGCCAGGCACAAAGCCCAGTGTACCACTGGCAGAGCGGTGTACCACCGGCTCTCAGCAACAAAAGCCCGACCCCGGTCGGCACCAAAGCCCTGCACTAGCTAGGTACAAAGCCCAGTGTACCACTGGCAGAGCGGTGTACCACCGGCTCTCAGCAACAAAAGTCCAACCCTGGTCGGCACAAAAGCCCTGCACTAGCCAGGCACAAAGCCCAGTGTACCACTGGCAGAGCGGTGTACCACCGGCTCTCAGCAACAAAAGCCCGACCCCGGTCGGCACCAAAGCCCTGCACTAGCCAGGCACAAAGCCCAGTGTACCACTGGCAGAGCGGTGTACCACCGGCTCTCAGCAACAAAAGCCCGACCCCGGTCGGCACCAAAGCCCTGCACTAGCCAGGCACAAAGCCCAGTGTACCACTGGCAGAACGATGTACCACCGGCTCTCAGCAACAAAAGCCCGACCCCGGTCGGCACCAAAGCCCTGCACTAGCCAGGCACAAAGCCCAGTGTACCACTGGCAGAGCGGTGTACCACCGGCTCTCAGCAACAAAATCCCAACCCCGGTCGGCACCAAAGCCCTGCACTAGCTAGGCACAAAGCCCAGTGTACCACTGGCAGAGCAGTGTGCCACTGGCTCTCAACAACAAAAGCCCGGCGCCCCGCCTGCACTCAAAGCCCTGCACCAGCCAGGCATGAAGCCCGACACCCGTCGGCACATGAAGCCCTACACCAGCCAGGCGTGAAGCCCGACACCCGTCGGCACATGAAGCCCTACACCAGCCAGGCGTGAAGCCCGACACCCGTCGGCACATGAAGCCCTGCACCAGCCAGGCATGAAGCCCGACGCCCGTCGGCGCATGAAGCCCTGCATCAGGCGAGGATCAGCCACTTGGGAGGTAACGCCCCTTTCGCCTTGCTGGGGTAGACCCGCTTCGTCTCAGGGGCGAGGGGGCATCTGATGTGGCTGATCCAACATCGTTAGAGAACTGTGAAGGAAGCTGATAGAGCCCCGCTTCGACCTACAAGGCCCATCTCGACCTCCGTGTCAGCTACGGCCCACCTTGACCTCCTGGTCCATCAACATCCTACCCCGAGACCCCTTTCAGGCTCGGGCATATGAACAGTGCCAGGGGTCGGCCATATATGAACAGTGCCGGGGTCGGCCATGTATGAACAGTGCCGGGGGTCGGCCATGTATGAACAGTGCCAGGGGTCGGCCATGTATGAACAGTGCCAAGGGTCGGCCATGTATGAACAGTGCCGGGGGTCGGCCATGTATGAACAGTGCCGGGGGTCGGCCATGTATGAACAGTGCCTGGGGGTCGGCCATGTATGAACAGTGCCGGGGGTCGGCCATGTATGAACAGTGCCTGGGGTCGGCCATGTATGAACAGTGCCGGGGGTCGGCCATGTATGAACAGTGCCGGGGTTCGGCCATGTATGAACAGTGCCGGGGTTCGGCCATGTATGAACAGTGCCAGGGGTCGGCCATGTATGAACAGTGCCTGGGGTCGGCCATGTATGAACAGTGCCTGGGGTCGGCCATGTATGAACAGTGCCGGGGGTCGGCCATGTATGAACAGTGCCTGGGGTCGGCCATGTATGAACAGTGCCTGGGGTCGGCCATGTATGAACAGTGCCTGGGGTCGGCCATGTATGAACAGTGCCGGGGGTCGGCCATGTATGAACAGTGCCGGGGTCGGCCATGTATGAACAGTGCCGGGGGTCGGCCATGTATGAACAGTGCCTGGGGGTCGGCCATGTATGAACAGTGCCTGGGGTCGGCCATGTATGAACAGTGCAGGGGATCGGCCATGTATGAACAGTGCCTGGGGTCGGCCATGTATGAACAGTGCCTGGGGTCGGCCATATATGAACAGTGCCGGGGGTCGGCCATGTATGAACAGTGCCGGGGGTCGGCCATGTATGAACAGTGCCGGGGTCGGCCATGTATGAACAGTGCCAGGGGTCGGCCATGTATGAACAGTGCCTGGGGTCGGCCATGTATGAACAGTGCCGGGGGTCGGCCATGTATGAACAGTGCCATATGAACAGTGCCATGTGAACAGTGCCATGTGAACAGTGCCATGCAAGTGAACAGTGCCATGCAAGTGAACGGGCTTCAACTCCAAACTGCATCTTCTGTCCCAATGGCTGCACTTTGGGGCCCATACGCCTACTCTATCACTCATCGTTGTCCGCGCAGGAATGCAAAAAAAAAAAGAGATGACGTAGGGGACACGTCTGGCAAGCGCCGTAGCGGTTAGCCATGCCCTGCAGCACCCCATGCTTCACGAACATCAATTAATGCTCTGACTAGTGACAGCACCCCATGCTTCACGGACATCAGTTCCGACACTTCACCCATCAAAGTCATCATTATGGAGTCTCAACCACTCAAGCCAGACAAACTCTTAAGCGTCTATAAAATGGGTAAGAGGGACCCCTCACCAGGTAACACACTCATAACACTCCTAAACGCTCACACAGAGGGAGCTCCTCTCTGGGCTTCTCTCTCTCTTTTTCTCTTTCGAGCTTCCTCAAGCTCACGGCTGATGCCCAGACCACTGACTTGAGCGTCGGAGGGTCCCGCTGGGGCCCCCTCCGGCCCCCGGGACTTGCTTGCAGGCGCGAGGAGCTCACTGGAGGAGACGACCGCACGTTCGAGGCCAGTGATTTGGCGTCATCAGAAACTATTCTATAACAGAAAACGGATTCCTATGCCCTTCTTTAAGCCATAAGATGCAGGCCTATGTTTCCAATAATATCCTTCTTATTATAAATGCCTCTAAGAGATTGCGTCAAGATTTTCCTAGTCAAAATCTCTTGCTCAGAAGATAAAGATTATTTTCTTCCTTCTTGTTGATGATTTCAATATCCCTCAACAGTTTAGAATTTCAAAATCTAGTTGCAACTCTCCTATTGGATGCCCATCTCTTCAAAGCTAACCTCAAAAGCTTCAAATTAGCCACCTAGATCTACACCGATCATTAGAGTCAAAGATCTTTTCCAATTTGCATAAATAACATTATTAATATCCAGTTCAGCAAACCACCATTTCTTAAATTTAAAAATTTTGTTGAAGAGAAAATAAGAGTTATAATCTAAGGTTATTAGCATATGATCATATATCAAACTAAGCAATGAGTTTTAAGAAGCAGAGGACAAGCAATCCCACCTCAATAAGATAAGAAATTTGTCCAATCTAGTTAAAGAAGGCAAGTCTCTGGCATTGCTCCAAGTGAAATTTTTGCATTTTAAATCCTAATCCAATAATGAGAGAGCAAATGAAGTCACAAAATGCTATAGAGTTTGATATGGCTCGAGGGTTACCTTTTCCATTAGAAAATGACTTGGTGACGTTGAAGCCATCACCAATAACCCATGATCCCAGAAGGGTCGATCTAGCATCAATCAGCTCTTTAAAAAAAGTATTATGGAGGGTTTTATCATTGAGCTCATAGAGTGAAGTAATAGCAATTTTCTTCTTGAATGCAAAGCAGTAAAATCTGATGGAGACAAAGGAACCCACATTCTTGGATTAGAACCTAAACAATCTAGATTTGTAGCCTAACAAGATGCCTCTCGATGATCCAACCACAACTAGCACAATCCAATCATCATTTTGCGCTCCCCTTTGACAGACTTAAGAACAACTAAAGAAAAAATAGAGAGTTTAGACTCTTGATCAAGGGCAACATAACATTCAAGGAAGCACTACAACAAATTCCCACTATCTCGGCACTAAAATATTATTTGCTGACGCTTTTAAGCATTGGTAAATATTGTTTCGATGCTTGTAAAAGCATCAGAAAAGCGGAAGTGAAGACGAAAATCTTGATGTTTTTAAGGATCAGAACATGTTAAAGCGTCGGTAAAGCGGAAGTGAAGACAAAAAATCTCGATGTTTTTAAGCATCAAAACATGTTAAAACGTCGGCAAGAGCAATTGGCCCGACGCTTCTAAAAGTATCAAAGTGTTGGCTTATTTTGATCATGCTGACGCTTTAAAGCGTCGGCATGATCAAATTGTCCCGACGCTTTTGAAAACTGTCAGGACACATTCTATTTTTTTAAAAAAATAAAGTAACAAAAAAAAGTTAAAAAAATATATTAAATCTATGCAATTAAGATAAAATTTATATTAAACCTATTATATACAATGCAATCATAACAAACAAAATCACATCGTACACATTCTTTACATCCAAATTAAAATTTCAAAAATAAATTTCATTACATCAAGAGAGAGTGTTACAATTTAAAGTTTCATAAAATTTAAAAATACATGAAATGAAAGATATAAAATAAAAAGCCAAGGTCAATGATCTGAAGGAGGAAGGTCGTTACCCTGTCCGCGAGGATCTGATGCTCCAGAAGCCTATAAGAAAAATTAAAAATATTTAATTTGCAAAACTATCAATGAATATTAGATAAATAATTAATTTAATATAAGAATATATATTTAATATATATGTATTTATCTGATGTGGAACAAATGTCTGTACGAGAGATGTAAGCCGCTCAATGTGCTCTCTCATGGAATCCATCAATGCTCTGTCGGTTGTACTCTTTCGTTGCATCTCCTCTATCGCTGCGGCACTCGATCATTGTATCTCCTCCATCGCATGCTCAAGTCTACTAACATGTGTATCATGAATACTATCTGCAGCATCACGTGTATATCTACTCATCTAGATAACTGAGTGAAGGTAACTCCAACTCCATAACCCCTTACTCGACCGTAGCGCTTCGATCCCATCAACTCTATAAACACCTCGGCCTCGATGCAATTACTCTGCGTAGATGTTGTAGAATCATCAACACTCTCAGCAATAAGAGATATAGCTCTTTTCTATATTAATTTAGAAAAATTAGTTAGATCTTACTTAATAACATAATCAAATTAAAATTGTTGTATCAAATAAAATGTAATAAATAATTATATATAAGTCCCTCGACTCATTTATGACAAAAGTGTCATCATGGTGAGTATGAGTTCTCCGATAAAACTTCACCTCACCGGATTTTCGCTCATGCTCATCCATCTTAAAAATATATATATAATTTATAAATAATTTATAAATAAATTATACAATTTATTTTAATTTTTAAATTTTTAATTGTTGCAATCTAGTCTCTTATGCTTTAAGAATAAATCAGTTAAAATTGCTATGATAATTTATCAAACTACGTGCTGTCATTTAACTTTCAGAAAAATAGAACATAGGCAGAGATTTGTGCTACAATTTCAATAGCTTGAGTAATCAATAAACAAAACAGTAAACAAAGCTTTACGAGCATGCAGCAAGCAAAAGGCACACTCATGTCTCATGCACAGAAGTCTCATCAACTTAGAAGAAGACAAAATAGAAATGAATTGAAGGAGGGAAAGTCGAATGGGGTTTGAACTGGGGAACTGCAGGCCTTTGAACTGTGAGGGCAAAGTCCTCTTTTTGACTCGGTCCTCCACGCCCCCTTCCTCCAAGGACACCGACACAAGAATTCTGGTGTACAAGAGTTCCAATACAAATGGACACTCCCAACGAAATGCCTTTGCTCTTTGAATGCCTCTTTGGAAAAGCACTTGGCGCCTCTTTGACAAAGTACATTGATGGCGCCAAGTCATCTTCTTCAAGCATCAGGGAAGACGGATATCTTTTTCTTCGAACCCCTGCAAGAAAAGTTCCCTGGAGACCGGATGCTCTGGTGGGGACCCTCCGACGCTCAAGTTAGTTACTTGGGATCAAAAGAGAACCGCCCAGCGGAAGAGAGCTGAGATAGTTAGGGTTTTGCTAGGAGGAAGAAAGTTAGAAAACCAAAGTTTGGATCCTTACTTATAGTGCGGGCGCGTGTTTTTATACCTGTCCGAATATCCCGTCTTACTGTTCCGGAAGATTGCTGTCGTACCATCACTGTGTGCCGAAGGCGTCCCACGCTACCTGTCAACATGGCATTACATGTGTCTCGCAGCCGCGGTTATATTTGGTGCACACCATGGCTTGACATGACCGCGCACAGTGGCAAGTGCTAGTGAATCGTACGCCGTAACGGAGCACGGTCACTCACAGGAACATGCATTGCACCATACGCTGTTATGAGGCATGGCCCTCCGTAACGGGGCGCAATCACGCACAGGAACATGTAGTGCACCATACGCTGTTATGAGGCATGGCTGCAAGCAATCACGGGTGCATGGAGAATCATGTGGGCACGCCAGGTGGCCCGATGCTGTCATTTGGTTCGAAAGCTGGTCCGCGTGCTAATCGCTGATGATGCCCATGCACCCCGGGACCGGAGG
This sequence comes from Calamus simplicifolius, assembly GCA_900491605.1. Taxonomy (NCBI): domain Eukaryota; kingdom Viridiplantae; phylum Streptophyta; class Magnoliopsida; order Arecales; family Arecaceae; genus Calamus; species Calamus simplicifolius. The sequence goes on from UESW01004493.1 coordinate 624,208, forward strand.
GGGTCTCGGGGCCGAGACATGGTGACCTCACCCCGAGACCAGAGGGGGTCTTGGGGGTGAGATGGTGCTGGTGCACCCCGAGACCGGAGGGGGTCTCGGGGGTGAGATGATGCTGGTGCACCCCGAGACCGGAGGGGGGTCTCGAGGTCGAGATATGGTGATCCCACCCCGAGACCGGAGGGGTCTCGGGGGTGAGATGATGCTGGTGCACCCCGAGACCAGGGGGGTCTCGGGGTCGAGATATGATGATCTCACCCCGAGACCGAGGGGGTCTCGGGGGTGAGATAATGCTGGTGCACCCCGAGACGGAGGGGGGTCTCGGGGTCGAGATATGATGATCTCACCCCGAGACCGGAGGGGTCTCGGGGGTGAGATAATGCTGGTGCACCCCCCTCCTGCCCCGAGACCGGAGGGGGGTCTCGGGGTCGAGATATGATGATCTCACCCCGAGACCAGAGGGGGTCTCGGGGGTGAGATAATGCTGATGCACCCCGAGACCGGAGGGGGTTCTCGGGGTCGAGATATGATGATCTCACCCCGAGACCAGAGGGGGTCTCAGGGGTGAGATAATGCTGGTGCACCCCAGACCAAAGGGGGTCTCGGGGGTAAGATATGGTGACCTCCGTTAACTGCTGTTACCTTTTATTCTAACGGCACTGGATTAGCCACATCAGATGCCCCCTCACCCCTGAGGCGAAGCGGGCTCCACTGGCAAGGCGAAAGGGGTGTTATCTCCCACGTGGCTGATCCCCGTCCATATTTCTTATGCGGACGACATGGGGAATGTGAAGAGGCGGCCGCTTTCGTACACTGTGCCCGCCACGATCGACCTGAGGCAAGGTTAGCTCTTCGAAGTCCGCATGAAAAGCTGCATCATCATTACCTCTCATAGCAGCGACGTCAACGGAGTCCCATCATTGGCCGGAGGCATACCGCATCACGCGCCGAGCAACCATCGAGGCAAACCAGCCTATGGCAGGGGTCCATGTGGCTGACGAGATGAGGCGGGACAATTTGAAAACCCAATAAAACTTTGAATGGGGGGATGAATCTGGCCTCAACACTGCTACCGTCGTCGTCCTCCTCCGAGCCTGTGCTTTGGCCTCCCCTGCAACATGTGAATCATGCGTTTAGGTTTTCTTCCCTCAGGTTAGTTCTTCGTCCATTCTAGACTCCATCTCCTCTCTTACCCATGAGTTATCCATCCTGGACCTCGGAGGACGATTCGGAGAATCGTTCTCCCTCCGAGAGGCATTGCGCCTCTCCCTCCTTCTCCTTCTCCTCCATTAAAATGGTCCACTGACTCAGAGACCGTGTCCCCCTGGCCCGGCGCCGGGTCACTGGTGGAGTCCCGTCGAGGGGCCGCCGGTCAGGGGCCGGAACCTCCTCGAGGGTGGAGGGGTCCCCGGAGGGGACCGCCTCCACGGTAACAGGTCTGGATTTGGCAAAAATCCAGGCCCGTTACCATATTCCCCAGGACGTCGAGCTTTTCCTGCTGACTCCTAACGATAGAGTCGTCTCCTCCCGACCCGGTCTGGTGGCCTTGTATAAAATTTGCTTGAAGGCGGGTCTCCGCCCACCTTTTCCTCCTTTCTTTATCAACCTTCTTGACTACTACTCCTTGACCCCTTCTCAATTGGTCCCGAACTCTTACCGGGTTGTTAGCGCCTTTGTTATCCTCTGTCACCATCTTGGCATCATCCCCCGGATCTCTCTTTTTGGTGCTTCTATATCCTTCGATCCCAGAAGGGTTGGTGGCTGTTCCAGCCCGACCCAATCGGGTCCTTAAGCTCTTTCTTCCTTCCTCGATCAAGGGATGGAAGTCCCGATTCTTTTTTGCTGGCCTGACCAAGTCAGGCCCCGGTGGGGAGACCCCGACCTCAGAGGCAACGCGAACTCCACCGTCCACCCTGGAGATCGAGAAGCATTGAGTCAATTGTTAGCCGCCGAGGTCCCTCGGTACACCTTGCTCTTGACGGAAGATAACCTCCAGTCGGTGGGTCTTATCTCCCACCGGGGTAAGCCATTTCCACACTTAGCCAAAATTTTGCCTGCTTCTCCTTTTCTTCCTCTCTCTTTTCTCTTTTTTTTTTGACTTTGATTGATGTCGTGCAGCCATGAAGATACCGACACAGAAGCTTCTGAAGGCTGTCTCCAAAAAGAGGGCCCGGGAGGGGCCAAGTGAAGGCCAGCGAGCTCCAGCCCCAAAACGCCGACAGCTCGGGCCCCCACCCACCGGCACCACAAGACCTCCCGGCTGCTCCAGAAATTGATCTCACAGCCGACACCCCGCCAGAGGTGGCGGCGACCGCGAGGGTCCCAATAGAGGAGCCAGCCGTAGAGGAGCCGGCAGCGGCGGAGCCCATGGTGGAGGAAGAGCTTCTGCCCCCGGCGAACCGACCCCGCCGGAGGCTGCAAGGGACTGGGGCGAGGGGCCATCAAGGACAGCAAGCCCACCCCCGAGAGGACGCCTAGGGGCAGCCCGCGTGCTGAGCCGGAGAATGCCGAGACGGCCGAACGGAGCGGGCCAGGCCGGGGCCGTCCCAGGACTCCATCTTGAACGATGGTCGCTGGGCCGAACGGGTCCTTGCCCCAGTCTTAGGCCCGAGGTCCTGGAGGAGCTCAGCCACCAGAAGGCGAGCACATTCTTTCAGGATTCCTACGCGGCCGTCGTTAGGGTAAGCGGTCCGTCCGCCCTTTGCCTTTATATTCCCTTCTCTTTTCTTTCTTTTTGGCTAACCTGGAACTTTCGTACAGCTCGCGCACTCCCTAAGGGCCGCCAGGGATGTAATCCATGGTGGGAAGGCTGAAGATGCCCAGCACCGCGCGGAGGTGGCCGAGGAAGCGCTGGAATCGGCCAAAAGCGCCTGGGCTAGTGAGACCAAGGCGCTGAGAGCCGAGCGGAGGCCGACGCCAACCGTCTGCGAGCGGCGCTCCACCAAATGACAGAGGCCGAGAATGCCGTGATGGCCAGAGATTTACACATCTCTGAGCTGACCCTGGCCCTCCAGGAGATTGAGGGTCGGGTGGCTGCGGCTGAGGAGAAAGTAAAGGCCTGCGAGGAAGAGGCACGGGCTGCGAAGGAAGAAGCAAGCTAATCAGGGAGGAGGCGAGCCGCGCCGGGAGGCCGAGAGGGCTGCAGTGGCAGCCCTCGCTGCGGAGGAGAGGGCTCGGGCCGCTGAGGTGGAAGCTGCCATTGCGGCCAGGACCGCTGGAATTATAGAGGAGTACAAAGCGTCCGAGCGCTTTACAGATGATTTAGCAGAAGCCTCGGCGGCGGTGTTCCTTCAAGGATTCCAGCATGGGAAGGAAAAAATTGCCAGGGACTTGAACATTCCCAAGCCCTGGAGGTCAAGCCAGATCATTTCTCAGATTCGGCCCCTTCCGACGACGAGCCCGCGCCAGCAGAACCGTGAGCTTGTATTTTGTTTTTGCAAGTCCGACGACGTCGGCATTTTGTAATCCTTTCAAGTTAATGAAATACTTTTCTTCTCCAACATAAATTTTGTTTGCGACTCTTACCCCGAATTCGTTGGTTGACAATGCGCGGCCCCTTTGGTCCCATTAGTCCCACTAGTGCTAGGGGATAACTCCTAACTCACACGATCTATTACATCCTTGTCATTTAGGACCGAAACTTGGGGCCAGGAGGGATAGGTTTCTTAAGGTTGAATTGTCGGTCATTAGAGGTTGAGGTAGGCGAGTTCTTCAGGACGACGGCGCATCGCTCTGCCTATGTCAGGCCTTGCGCCAGGTAGGAACGTAGCTTTTGATGTCGACGGGGGTCGGACTTTGTGTGCCGTCGGGTGCTAGGCTTTATGCCTGGTTGGCCCAGGGCTTTAGGTGCCGACGGGTGTCGGGCTTTATGCCTGGCTGGCTCAGGGCTTTAGGTGCCGATGGGTGTCGGGCTTTATGCCTGGCTGGCCCAAGGCTTTAGGTGCCAACGGGTGTCGGGCTTTATATGCCGTCGGGTACCGGGCTTTATGACGGGTGTCGGCTTTATGCCTGGCTGGCCCAGGGCTTTAGGTATTGACAGGTGTTGGGCTTTATGCCTAGCTGGCCCAGGGCTTTAGGTGCCGACGGATGTCGAGCTTTATGCCTGGCTGGCCCAGGGCTTTTGGTGCCGACGGGTGTCGGGCTTTATGCCTGGCTGGCCCAGGGCTTTAGGTGTCGACGGGTGTGGGCTTTATGCCTGGCTGGCCCAAGGCTTTAGGTGTCGACGGGTGTCGGGCTTTATGCCTGGCTGGCCCAGGGCTTTAGGTGCCGACGGGTGTCGGGCTTTATGCCTGGCTGGCCCAGGGCTTTAAGTGCCGACGGGTGTCGGGCTTCATGCCTGGCTGGCGCAGGGCTTTAGGTATCGATGGGTGTCGGGCTTTATGCCTGCTGGTGCAGGGCTTTAGGTGCCGACAGGTGTCGGGCTTCATGCCTGGCTGGCGCAGGGCTTTAGGTGCCGACGGGTGTCGGGCTTCATGCCTGGCTGGCCCAGGGCTTTATGTGAAAAGAACTCAGGAGCTAAAATTGAAATTTGTTAATATAAAGTGAGGGCGAAAGCCCAAATGGATACAAGCATGGTATTTGATGTGAGAGAGGGAATGCGTTACTGATAGTACTGGCGAAGGTTGTCTGCATTCCATGTCCTAGGGAGTGGCTTTCCATCGAGCTCTTCAATCCTGTAAGCTCGTGGCGAAGTGTCTCGGCGATCCGATAGGGTCCTTCCCATTTTGGAGCTAGCTTGCCTCCCTCTGCCGGCTTCGAGACCTCAGCCCGTCGAAGAATCAGGTCCCCTAGCAAAAAAGTCCTAGGACGCACACGGGCGTTGTAATATTTGGCGGCCCGTTGCCGGTAGACCGCCATCCAGAGTCGCGCTCGGTCTCGCACTTCCTCCACCAGGTCGAGGTTGGCTCGCAGCTGGTCTGGGTTGCCTTCCTCGTTGTATGATTCCACTCGAGGGCTTGGTGAGCCAATCTCCGGGATGACGGCTTCGATCCAAAGACTAAGCTGAATGGGGTCTCGCCGGTAGGGGCTCGCGGCGTTGTGTGGTAGGCCCATAACACGTTGGGGAGCTCCTCCACCCATCGTCCCTTATAGTCATCCAGTCGAGATCTCAGCCCTTGGAGAATGATCCGATTAGTCACCTCGGCCGCTCCGTTGGTTTGAGGGTGTCCGACGGAAGTGAACTTCTGACGGATGCCCAGCTCGGAGCAGAACTCCCGGAAGGGCGCGTTGTCAAACTGCCGGCCATTATCAGTGACCAGGGTGTGCGGTAGCCCGAACCGACATATAATGGACTTCCAGAAGAAGGATCTCACTTTGCTCTCTGTGATCTTAGCAAGGGCCTCGGCTTCAACCCACTTGGTGAAGTGATCCACGGCCACCAAGAGGAACTTTCGCTGCCCGGAGGCCGGGGGAAATGGTCCCAGGATATCCATACCCCACTAGGGCGAAGGGCGAGGGTGCCACTAAGGGGGTTAGCTGAGACGTCGGCTGTCGTTGGATATTAGCATGACGCTGACAGCTATCACACCTCTTAACGAGCTCAGCCGCGTCCTCCTTCATTGTTAGCCAGAAGTACCCCTGCCGCAGGGCCTTGTAAGCTAGGGCTCTGCCCCCCAGGTGACTCCCACAGATGCCTTCATGGATCTCCCTGAGGATGTAATCTGATTCGGCCGGTCCCATGCACCAGAGGACCGGGTATGAGAATGATCTTCGATAAAGCTTCTCGTCCATCATTAAGAACCTCGGGGCCCTCCGCCTGAGTAGCTTGGCCTCAGCGGAGTTCTCTGGGAGAGTACCGTCGGTCAAATATCGGATGTAGGCATCCATCCAGGAGGGCTCTTGCTCCACCGGCAATGCTTCATCCGCGACTTCAATGCTTGGGGTTTGTAGGTGCTCCACATATGTTCTTCCCAGCGTCCCGTCGGCCGAAGTGGCCAAACGGGATAATGCATCGGCTCTGGCATTCTCCGCTCGAGGAATGTAGCTGACGCGGAAGTAAGAGAAATGAGAGGCTTGGGATTGCACCTTGCTCAAATAGCGGGACATGGTCGGGTCCCTAGCTTCATACTCCCCAGCGATCTACCCAGAAACAAGCTGAGAGTCCGTGAAGGCCCTCAAACGCCCCGTGCCTAGCTCCTCAGCCAACCTCATCCCTGCTAGCAAAGCTTCATACTCCGCCGGTTGTTGGTTGCCGGGAACTGGAATCTGAGAGCATACTCCACTGCATCCCCCTCAGGGCTCGCAAGAATGAGTCTAGCTCCACTTCCTTGAGAGTTTGCGGCTCCATCCACATGCAGAATCCAGTCCTCCTTTTCCGCCTCCTCGGTCAAGGGAAGGTCTACACACTCCTCGGGCGTACCTCCTCCACACCTCTCTCGGTCCAGGAACACTCAACCAAGAAATCGGCTAACACCTGAGACTTCATGGCCGACCTTGGCCGGATGGATAAGTCAAACTCACTTAGTTTAATGGCCCATTTGGCTAGCCGACCGAAGGTGTCGGGCGAGACAAGATGGTCCAGAGATGTTGGTCCGTGAGCACCACGATGGGATGAGCTTGAAAGTAAGGTTGGAAGCGTTGAGCAGAGACTACCAGGGCAAAAATAATCTTCTCAGTTCTAGAGTATCTGGTCTCGGCATCATGAAGTACCTTGCTGGTGTAATAGATCGGCTTCTGGACCCCATCAATATCCATGCGCACGAGCACAGAGCTGACAGCTTCGGGGAGGCTGCAAGATATAGGAAGAGCTCCTCTCCATTCTTGGGCTTGGACAACAGCGGGGGAGTGGATAGAAACTGCTTCAACTCCTCAAAAGCATCCTGACACTCCTTCGTCCACTCGAAGCCGTTAACCTTGCGCAACGCCTTGAAGAAGGGCAGGCACCTTTCTGCCGATCTTGACATGAAACGACTGAAACGACTCAAAGCCGCTACCCTCCCAGTTAGGCATTGCACCAGTTAGGGCAGCAGCACTGGTGCTCTTGGTCAGCATATCATCCACATACACCTCCATGTTACGCCCTATCTGGTCCTCAAAGACCTTATTCATCAATCTTTGATAGGTGGCCCCGGCATTCTTCAACCCAAATGCCATCACCCTGTAACAGTAGATCCCCTTTTCTGTGATAAAAGAGGTGGCTTCTTCATCCACTGGGTTCATCCTGATCTGATTATACCCCGAGAATACATCCATGAAACTAAGGGTTTCATGCCCGGACGTGGCGTCCACAAGCTGGTCGATCCGGGGCAGCGGGAAGCTGTCTTTGGGGCACGCCTTGTTGAGGTCGGTGAAGTCCACGCACATCCTCCAGCTCCCACTGGCCTTGCGAACCATCACGACATTAGCCAGCCAGTCTGGGTAGTGCACCTCACGGATGTGACCGGCTACCAGCAGCTTCCGCACCTCCTCATCCATGGCCCTCTGTCAATCGGGGGCGAAACTCCTTTTCTTCTGCCGGATGGGTCGGCACTCCGCCCGAATGTTAAGTTGGTGGGTAATCACCTCCTCTGGAATCCCTGGCATGTCGGACGCCGACCAGGCGAAGACATCCGCATTAGCTCGCAGAAAGGTGAGGAGTCGGTCTCGAGCCTCCTCCGGGAGTAGGGCTCCAACCCGGACTGCTCTTGCTGGGTCCTCCCCGAGGGGGAAAGTAAGCAGTCGCTCTGCCGGCTCTCCTCTTCTCTCCAGGTCTCGAGGGTCCAATGTCTCAGGTACCGGTGCGGGTGCCGCCCCCTGCGGACTAGGGGCCATGTGGTAGCAAAGTGAAGGTGGATTCTGCTCTCCCCGCATCTCCCCGACTCCTTAGCTGGTAGGAAACCTCACGAGGAGCCTCTTAGTGGATATGACAGCATCCAAAAGATTAAACCCGGGCCTCCCAAGGATCGCGTTGTAAGCAAGGGGTACATGAACCACCAAGAACTTCATGAAAACAGTGCTTTGACATGGGGCTGTGCCAGCCGTCACAGGGAAAGTGACCTCCCCCTCAACTTTCACAGAATCTTCAGTAAAGCCCATCAGAGGCATGGCGACAGGCCGAGCAGATCAGGTGACAGGTTCATTCGAACAAAAGCGTCATAGTTCAAAACATCCACAGAACTCCCACTATCAACCAAGATTCTCTTTACAGGATGCTTAGCGATCGTCATGGACACGACGACGCTATCATCATTTTTGTTCACCACCCCATCTAAGTCCTTTTCAAAGAAAGGAATTAGACTCCGACTCCCCCCCCCTCTCGGCCTCTTCGATGGGCCTCCTGCCCCCCAGAAATCATTGCCACCGTCTTCTCCGTTGGGGCATTGTCGATCATCGGCGGCGGGGCGCTGACGGGCAGGAGCTCCCGTTGTTCCTCTGGACGAACTTTCCCAGGTGGCCCCGCTGGATAAGGTCTTCAATAGCCTTCTTCAGCTGGCGACACTCGTCAGTGTCGTGGCCGTGATCCCGGTGGTAGCGACAGTAAAGGTTCTTGTTGCGAGGGATCTTCTGGTTCATTGGAGGAGGGCGCTGAAGATAAGACTCCCCTTCAATCTCGAGTAAGATCTGAGATATCGGGGCGAGCAGTGGGGTGTAGGGTCCGTCTCTTGGTGCAGGGGCTCGGGGATGGTTGTCTGGCCGGCGAGGAGGCTCAGGTCTTCTGGGGCGAGCTTCGGCAGGTTCTGGTCGGGCAGGCTTTTTGGGGACGTTTCCGCCAGCCTCGCGCCGGGAGAAGTCGGCCTCGTTAGCCCGGATGTACTTCTGGGCCCGGATCAAAAGCTCGGCGTAGGAGCTCAGCGGCTTCTTGTCGAGGGAGTACGAAGCGAGCGAAGCCCCCGCTTCAAGGCTAAGGTGGCTACCGAGTCTTCAAGGTTGTAGACCTCCAGAGCTGCTTCTTTAAACCGAGCGACGTAGTCCTGCAGGGACTCACCGCTCTTTTGCTGGACGGCGAAGAGGTTGTCTGCCACCCTTGGAATCTTCCGGCAGGCATCAAAATGGGCCAAGAAAGCCCTCTCCAACTGGCAGAAGGAATCAATGCTTCGTGGCGGCAGACGGGAGTACCAAGCTCGGCGGCCTTCTTGAGGGTGGCTGGGAAAGCAATGCACATGAGTGAGTCAGTGGCCCCCTGGACTTGCATGAGAAATTTATAGCTTTCCAAGTGGTCCAAGGGGTCTGTGGTCCCGTCATAAGGATCTAGCTGGGGAAGGCGGAACCGGGTGAGATGGGCTCTTCCATGATGCGGCGAGACAACGGAGGTCGGTTGTCGTAGTCCGTCTTGATAGGTGGGTGATCCGGCGGCTAAGCTCCTTCAGCCTCTGATTGTACTCATCGAGTCGATGCTCGGCTCGACGAGGCATCCGGCCATCAAAAGAGCCTTCCCCCGAAGATTCGGAAGATGGAGAACGGGACGGCGATGCCGGGGGCGCTCCGCCTCCTTCCCGTGCCGCCGCTTAGGAGAGACACTAGCGTGGCGGGAAGGAGATCGGTGTCGCTTAGAGGCTTCCCGGTGGTGAGGCTTCGGCGGAGATCGATGGTGGCGATCCCCAGACACCGGCGATCTCCTACGGGAGGAATGCTGGCTGGGTTGCACCACCCCTGGGACAGATGGATTCGGCTGCGGCTGCTGTGCGGCCGCCTGTTGGTGCTGCAGGCCCTGAATCGCCACCGCCAAAGACTGGACTTGCGTGGCCAGGGCGGTGAATTGATCTTCTTGGTGCTGTTGCGGAGGAGGCAGGGACATCGACCTGAGGAGCGGAAGGTCCAGCCTCCTGGGGGCGCAGCGGCTCCGGAATGCTGGCCGCGAGAGCCGGGGGGCCTCCGCGGGTGGATCGGCCCCGCAGCGCTGCCCCCAGCGCAACCGGCAGAAACTCCCTTCGTTCGGTCGTCACCATGGCTTCAAGAGCTTAGCGAGAGAGAATGCAGATTGCTCGATATCTTTCTCTTTCCTCCCCCCTACCTGGCGCGCCAATCTGATGGCGCCAAGTCACCTTCTTCAAGCGTCGGGGAAGACGGACGTCCTTCTCTCGACCCCTGCAAGAAAAGTCCCCGAGACCGATGATCCGGTGGGGACCCTCCGACGCTCAAGTTAGTTACTTAGGATCAGACGAGAATCGCCCAGCGGAAGAGAGCTGAGACAGTTAGGGTTTTGCTAGGAGGAAGAAAGCTAGAAAACCAAAGTTCGGATCCTTACTTACAGTGCGGGCACGTGTTTTTATACCTTTCTAAATATCCCGTCTTACTGTTCCAGAAGATTGCTGTCGTACCATCACTGTGCATGCCGGAGGCATCCCGCGCTACCTGTCAACATGGCATTACATGTGTCTCGCAGCCGCGGTTGTATTTGGTGCGCGTCGTGGCTTGACATGACCGCGCACAGTGGCAAGTGGTAGTGAATCGTACGCCGTAACAGAGCACGGTCACTCACAAGAACATGCATTTCATACGTCGTTATGAGGCATGGCCCTCCGTAACGGGGCGCAATCACGCACAGGAACATGCAGTGCACCATACGCTGTTATGAGGCATGGCTGCAAGCAATCACGGGAGCACGAAGAATCATGTGGGCACGCCAGGTGGCCCGTGCTGTCATTTGGTTCGAAAGCTGGTCCGCGTGCTAATGCTGATGATGCTCGCGCACCCTGGGACCGGAGGGGCTCTTGGGGCCGAGACATGGTGACCTCACCCCGAGACCAGAGGGGGTCTTGGGGTGAGATGGTGTTGGTGCACCCCGAGACCGAAGGGGGGTCTCGGGGTCGAGATATGTGATCCCACCCCGAGACCGGAGGGGGTCTTGGGGTGAGATGATGCTGGTGCACCCCAAGACCGGAGGGGGGTCTCGGGGTCAAGATATGGTGATCCCACCCTGAGACCGGAGGGGGTCTCGGTGGTGAGATAATGCTGGTGCACCCCGAGACCGGAGGGGGTCTCGGGGTCGAGATATGATGATCTCACCCCGAGACCGGAGGGGGTCTCGGGGGTGAGATGATGTTGATGCACCCTGAGACCGGAGGGGGTCTCGGGGTGAGATGATGCTAGTGCACCCTGAGACCGGAGGGGGTCTCGGGGTCGAGATATGATGATCTCACCCTGAGACCGGAGGGGTCTTGGGGTGAGATAATGCTGATGCATCCCGAGACCGAGGGGGTCTCGGGGTCGAGATATGATGATCACCCCGAGACCGGAGGGGGTCTCGGGGGTGAGATAATGCTGGTGCACTCCGAGACCGAAGGGGGTCTCGGGGGTGAGATAATGCTGATGCACCCCGAGACCGGAGGAGGGTCTCGGGGTCGAGATATGATTATCTCACCCCAGATCAGAGGGGGTCTCGGGGGTGAGATAATGCTGATGCATCCCGAGACTGAAGGGGGGTCTCGGGATCGAGATATGATGATCTCACCCGAGACCAGAGGGGTCTCGGGGGTGAGATAATACTGGTGCACCCCGAGACCGGAGGGGGTCTCGGGGTAAATATGGTGACCTCCATTAACTGCAGTTACCTTTTATTCTAACGATGCTGGATCAGCCACCACACACCAACTTATCCACTCTGCTGTCATGGCCCCCGCCAATGCCTGCCTGATATTTCTCAATGGCGAGAAAATACAAAATAAATCATCTATTTCCTAATCTTCATCTGATCCTCAGCCTAAAACTGCTTCACTCCAGTTTTGTTTGCACCCCTAAGAAATTATCAGGCCTATCAGATTCCAAAGTTTTGCAGAATGATGCATCTTAATCACCACCATGCTTTACAATATCATAGTAGAAATTAGAGATAGACTAAGGCCTACTTAAATGTTAACGTACGGTTTAAAACAACTCAACAAGCTGATCAAATCTCTATCCAGGTAGATTTAGATATACTGAAGCATTCCAGGGTTGGGGTACAGAACAACCAGAAAAGCAACTTAGAACAAGATGAACACCACCACACCCTACGAAGGACAATTACACAAACCATATATCTACATGTAATTTGTGATAATATATGTACAAGGAGTTTAAACATATAGCAGGAAAACTAAAGCACAATTAAATAAAAGAAGCCTACAGAATGACTTAAGACCAGAAAACCCAGATCATTATATTCACACTTCTCAAATAGATCCTTGCATGCTATACGTGTACAAGAGTTCCAATACAAATGGACATCCTAGCTACTTTTCCAGTCTCGGTTTCCTGACACTGTTCACACTTTGCTGACTTCAGCTTATCAGACCACTGTCAGATAGATTAATCTCTTCTTCAGTTACCCAACCAAATATAGGCTAAATCCCAGTTAGTTGATAGTTAAATATATTCTCAAAGAGATAGCAGATCCATGCTAACTACATCAAGATGATTTTACGGGACAGAACAGCCATGTCCCAGGTGGTAATTGCAGCTAAGCATTGGATAATATTCATTGCCTAATGACCTAGTCACTATCAAAGAGAAAATTATAAAGGAAAAATACATTTTAACTTCAGCAAAATCCAGCAATACTTTTAACTTCAGCACAATCCATATGTAATAACCTAAAACATCAACTAAGTAGACCAAATAGAATTTATGTACTATGATATGTTTCGCCATACATTGTCCGCGATATATAACTCGGATTTCATTACAATAAGTAAATACTTTGATATAAAATTAAAGAATTTAGAGTTTAAGAAACATACGAACGTGCATAACTCTTAGATGGTTTAATGAAAGACTCTTGGTCTTCCTTAAGTGGTTAATGTGTATTAATTCAAGCTTTCATTTAATGTCTAGAGTTAATAGAAATCTTATTGAGTCATTAAATGTAGGAATATAAAAAGGCTTTTGACTTTTCAAATTCCATGATAATAATTGCTATTAATTGTCTTCATAATGAAAAGATTATCTATGGATTGCTTTTCATTAATGGCTTTTATGATGGAAAGACTTTTGAACTACCTGAAATTAATTATAGCATTAATAGCCATTATGATGGAAGTCTTTTGGGTTACTTGGATGCCTAGTTCTCAAACTATTTGTGTCTGTTTTGGGATGAATGAAGGGGAGGAAAAGGGAACAGGGAAAGATTATAAGTTATCTTATTTGGAAGGAGGGTTAAAAGAGAGGGAAAGGGAACGAGAGTAACTGGTTCCCTCTCTTTCCCCTTTAACAAGGATAAATTTTTTAACCCCCAAATCGAAGGATAAGCTGGGGGAGGGAAAAAGATTTAAGTCATATTTTTTCAGCATACCAAAATATTCCTTCATTTTTATTATTCAATCTTTCATTCTCATTATTCGTTCCATATTCTTAAGGTTATAATTGTCACATAACTCTTTCCCTTCCTTTCTTTCCTCTCTATCCAAACAAGATAATTGATATTGCTCTTCCTTTCCCTTCCATCCATTCTAAATAAAAGAAGAAGAACAACACTTTCTTTCCCTTCCATCCCTTTACTTCTTTTTACTCTCTCCTTCCTTCCCTTCAAAGATCCAAACATAGTATTTTAAGGAAAAGTCTTTGTATACCGCTCTTGTGCAGCACAAATCCTACGTCAAGTGCACTGCCTTTTATTGGTCTATATGAATCATATATGGCTTGATGCGATAGGACGAAATGAGATAGTAGGGATACATCTTAAATTTTGACATGATGTGCATTAATATGTTCATCTTTTTTTGAAATTTGTGTACTATCGTATACGTTTTCTGAATGGTTATTATGATTTTATAACTACGGTGTCGTAAATTTACAAGTATTTTTTTGCTTTATGAACGGATGTCTTAATTTTATAACTATGGTGTCTTAAATTTACAACTGGGGTGTCATCTTAAATTTTAATGTGATGTGCATTAATACTTGTTCAGCTTTTTTTTTAAAAAAAAGTTGTGTATAGACACATTTTCTAAATGGGTACCGTAATTTTATAACTACAGTGTCATAAATTTACAACTAGGATGTCGCAATTTTTTTATGCTTTGTTAATGGGTGTCTTAATTTTATAAGTACGGTGTCATAATTTTACAACTAGGGTATCATCTTAAATTTTGACGTGACGTGCATTAATACCCTTTTTTTTTAGAATTTGTATATAGATAAGTTTTCTGAATGGGTGTCATAATTTTATAACTATGGTGTCGTAAATTTATAATTGGGTATCGTAAATTTTTTTAGCTTTATGAATGGGTATCATAATTTTATAAGTATGGTGTCATAATTTTACAACTGGGGTATCGTAAATTTTTTTCATCAAAATATCGTAAAGCTATCTTAATATTTTTTAATGGATATTGTAAAGCCATATAGGATGCATGTGGATTAATAAAAAGATACGATGCAGTCCACATAAAATTTATTGCATCGGATGCAATGTACAAAGCCTTTTTTATTTTATTATGTCAGGGTAAGATAGGTTTATTTCTCCAACCCAATTTTCATCTTGAGAGCTTACTCCAAAACTATCCCTTCCAAAAAATAAAAAATGATACATAGTATTTGTCTCATGGTTTCCTTGTGACTATTTTCATATGACACAATATTTTACCGTTCATTCAAATATTGATTTCCTCCCTCACTGATGCTTTTGTTTCACTGAAAAATCTACATTTCCGTTCTCATCGAATGCCTGTCTCCGTCCTGCTTAAAAATGAATTATTCTTTCAAAATTTATAAAAAAAAAGGGTTAACGTAAACACAACGGCTGGAATAGTCATATTAAAGAATGGGTGAGTGCGAGATAAAATATTTCTAAATCAGAACACATTAATTTTTGTTCAAATTAAGATACGAAAACCTCATTAGTCTTTTGACGACAATAATACCAGGCATGCATCAGAATTTTAAAAACACAATTTACTCTTCAACTCTTAGTTTGACTATCATATGTTTTGTTGGTCAAAAGTATATTTCCTAATTCTTTGTTTTGATGGCTATATTTTTCTTTTAATTTTTTGATTTACTTACAAATTAGGTATGGCAATGTACATGACAAACAAAATAATTAACAGATGTTCACAATTACATGCTACTCAAAGATAAATGTAACATACCCATAAACTAGTCACGGTCAAACTAAACGTGAAAAAGTAATTTCCCCTAATTGATGCCCAGTTGTCGTTTGTCCACGGGTTAAGTACATAAACTCAATGGACAATATTGTGGATTCAACGTTACACCTCTTCTTCAAGATTCGAAAACAAGCTCGTGATTTTAATTGGCTCTCAATCTCCAAAGTCTTTTCCTGTGGTACCCGGCGATGAAGGGCAGTCCCTGTACTGGAACCTTAGCACGCAGTTCGTGCACGTGTCCCGTGGAAGCTCGGGGCAAGGAATTTCCTGCCGTAATGAATGGATCCGCCCCACATGGAGGGGGTATGGCGAGTCTTCCGACGTTCGCACGTGGTGACCGGCCATTGGAAGCCCCCTTTTCGGATAACGAGCTTTCACGTGAACGAAGGACGAGGCCTATCCCCACCACCCCGGGTACACCTAAATGTCTCCAGATTCCCGACCTCCTCAGAGGGCACGATCCACGAAATCCATCATCCAATCACGCAGCGCCATGGCCTCCATAGCCTTCCAAATCCGTCCGTTCAGTGGACCCCGCACCATTTAGATTGCAATAATGTTGGCAGGCTGAGCTTTTTATTTTTTTAATGTCTAACAGGATAAAATTATTCACGGTAAGAACAGAGATAAAAATAATTTTAAATTAATATAAATAAAAGTAGTTAAAAAATATATAATTATTTATAATTTAAATATTAATTTAATATTGAATAGAACAAAATAAAGAAAGCAGATAGAAAAAGCTTAAATGAATGGAGTTTGAGTTGAGATTGAGAATTACGTTAGGCTATGAACTACAATGAGAAAGTAACAATTTCAAGCGAGTCCCCTCGGAAATTCGAACAGCTCTAGTAGCTCTAGTATTACTCTTGTTTGAGTTATTAGATTTATATTTGTATTCAGTAATGAGAATGGGTCTATCATAGAGTAAATTAATTGGGCAAATTTGAACCAGTCAAGATGCATCCTGAAGCACGCAATATTTACATTGAAACTATTTCTTCACTCAATAAAGAAGAAAACAAGCTGCAAATAGACCAAATGGCTGGATGCTCCTACCGCTGAATAGCTCTAGAATAACCCCAACTTGCTGATAATGGCACGCACCATTGAGTGCTATAATTTAGTGAATATGTAATACAAGGAAAGCATTATATATAGCACGGTATATATTCACGGTCCACTTTTGATACAGGAGTCTACCAAACGAGAGCAGGAAACAGGATAACGACTGCCATATCCTATCCTTGATCATAAGATGAAGAACAAAAATTAACCACAGTTTTTATTTACAGTAAGCTTATTTACAATTTACACCGTCTTCTAGCCTTTTTCCCACCTCAAGAATTTACAGCAGCCTCGCCCTGATCTCCGGCGTGCCGCAGATCCCAGAGGCAGCAGGAGTCCCTTATTACCTCGTCCTTTAACAGTGAAAGAACCCGCCTTGGCCGGATGATTCCCGGCCGCCCTCCGCACCAGAACCGCCGGAGGGTCTAGCTCGGGCCCCAGCAGCTCATGTACATGGCCTTCCGGAAAGAGTCGTCAGCCTGCTTCCGGCGCTCCTCTCCGCTCCCGTCGCCGAGCAAGCGGCCCATTCCGAACCAGATGGTCGGCACGATGCCGGCCGGGTCGACCCGATCCTTGCCGGCGTTCCACCTGGTGCCCCGGTCCGTGTGGGTCTGGCCCTGCACCACCGCTGCACTCGCCGCCATCCAGACCCGGTTCAGGTAACTCATCTCTTCCGATCTCAGATTTCCGCTGAGTATTCTCCGATCCCGACGAGGCTGGCTGCAATCAAGAAACCTCTCTCGATTTTTCTTTTTTGTTTCTTGTTTTATGTTTTCTCGATCGCTTCTTTTCTTTTTTTTTTGATGATCGAATGGGATGTAGTCGAAGAGATGGAACGGGAAATTTTC
Organism: Calamus simplicifolius; assembly: GCA_900491605.1. Classification (NCBI taxonomy): domain Eukaryota; kingdom Viridiplantae; phylum Streptophyta; class Magnoliopsida; order Arecales; family Arecaceae; genus Calamus; species Calamus simplicifolius. The sequence goes on from UESW01004493.1 coordinate 641,123, forward strand.
TTTGATGATCGAATGGAATGCATCCGAAAGGATCCAAGGGTATTTATAGTGGCAGTGGCAAGCGGTTTTGGATGAAACCGCTCTCTTGGAACATGGTTTCCGGTTTCCGGAAGCGAGGGGAGTGGCTTCGTCCGGATGCGAGATGTGGACAGGGAACGGTGTTTCAAGGAATCTTATCACAATGCGTAATATCGCGTTTAATTATTTGAAAATGAAGCCAAACCACGTGGCAGATGACATTATTTTCCGAGAGGAAGGGTTAGTGGTTCACAAAATTTGTCAATTTCATGCTTTAGTGGGAAAATACAAAGAACGTCACGTTAAAAGGACTCGGCAACAGTGGTAGGCGCAGGATCCGTCATAGAAACATAGTTGTTAGATTCAGCCCAAACATTAGCCCAATTTTGGACCGAGTCATTGAATTATTAATTGAATCATCAATCGATAATTTTAATATAAATACATATTTATATAATAAAAATTAATTTTTAGTAAAAAAATTAAAATTAATATAATAATAAATTTTATGATCTTATTTGATTCGAATTTAATCGGTTCACGAATGAATCGAATGGATTGATCGAGTTATTTTGGATAACTTATACATCCGATTTTATGTTAGAATCAGATCGATTTAACTTTTAAATTCTGATTCAATCGGTTCAATCAATCAGTTTGGTTCAGTTTTGATAATTATGCATAAAAGAGCATATGCATTCTTTGATTATTTATTTTTTTAAGAATAAAATTTGTATTTTTATTTTGTAAAATAAATTATCTAATTACATAGAAATGTCTCTTGTCACGTTAAAATATTATCATTTTTTATATCTATATTATTAGTTAGTGGGTCTCGAGGTACACTAACATCTCAAAATCAATGGAAAAATATAGATGAAAAAGTCCACTTGAGCCGAGCACAAGTGAGTTGGCTTGATTTATTTTATAACTAAATTGAATTGGCATCCAAAAGATTCTTAGACTTTTCATTTTAATTCATGTGAGCTCAATTTTACCCTTGAAGGAATCATTTCTCTATCGAATCATGTCATCTCGTCCATAATGCGGACAACGTGGGCCAGATTCCTTTGTTGGCTTTCTTTTATGAATTCTTTTTTTTTTAATAAGCTGGCGACGGGACAGCTGTATGTCTTGTCCTTTGATGAGGCGAGTGCGTCAATGCCGTGGCCAATGGTCACGCAACCCGTCTCTCAGTCCTGTTCAAGATAGGCTTCCGGTGGTCCCGCAGCAATCTTAAAGGCACCGGCGAAGGAACGGAACAGTGAGGTTTCATGAGGTAAATTTTTTTATGGCAGCATTTATGGTACTATTACTGATAGGATATGTTATTCGAATTCAAGATAAAAGATTTATGGCATCCGATAAATGTATTTTTTAGAGCTATTTGTTTCTGCAGCTGAGTTTAGGGTAGTATGGATTGATATTATCAGAGTAATTCGATACCAAGAGGCTTAATGGATTTAGTATAGAATGAATCGTGTTGCCGCTAGGATCCATCCTTCAACTCGAGCATAATCGATCTTTTGGGATGGACCTACATAGAAGTTCTCATACTAGAGGCGTTGGGGTGGCCCTCCGTGGAAGACCCTCCGACGCTCAAGTCAGTGGAGGAATCGGTGATCAACAGAAAACGAGAAGGTGGATCTCTCGAAAGTCTCTCCAGAGGCGGCCGATCGGGAGCTCAAGAAAAAAAGGAAGCATCGACGAGCAGCCGGGGAGAGTCATATTTATAGGTTGTCACTTGGATCTTGAGCGCCTTCTGAAAGGTTCGAAGGTTGTTAGAATACGGAGATGGATCGAATCAGGCCGTTGGAATCCGTATATTGTTTGTTAAGGGATCGACGGCTAGGAGAGCTCCTTGATGGCTTGGGATCTGGTAGGTGCGTAGGTCCCAGGTAGCCGTATTAGGTTCTAGACCACTCTTCAACATAATTCTTTACTTGAGATGCTGTTACGATAGGTCTAGGCTCTCCTGCGCCAGGTTCCGCGGGGGTGAGTATCGGATCATAGATCACTCGGGAAAGACGAGCTACGGGAAGCTCGGGGGAGCCGAGCTACGAAAGCTCGGGGAGAACCGAGCTATGGAAGCCCGGAGAAAGCCGAGCTATGGAAGCCCGAAGAAAGCCGAGCAATGAGAGCCCGAAGAAAGTCGAGCTACGGAAGCCCGGAGAAAGCCGAGCTAGAGCTCGGGAGAGCCGAGCTATGGAAGCTTGGGGGAGCCGAGCTACGCAAAGCTCGGGAATATCATGGCGGGCGAAGGGATGGGGTCGGTTTTAGCCTTCTCGCACGAATATTGATGCAATAACGATTTTACCCTCAACAAATCGTAATGATATTTATTTATTTTTTTTAATAATATTTAGTAATTTTTACAGAATATTATCATAATTTATTATGTATATCAAAAAAATAAATTATATGATTAATTAAATTATCTTCTATGTAGCTCAGTATTTTATTAATTAAATCTAAACTCAAAAAAAAAACTAGATTTTACCTTCCCTTCTTGTTATGCATCTTTCTCTTCTGATGCAATGGAAAAGACTCAGCCGGACGGCTCCGACGGCAGCTATTTTTGCATCATCCGTTTCCCGATACATAGGGCAGGAATGTTAATACGGATGGGGGCAACCCAGCGCATGAAAAATAGTCTACATCAAAGTGGATTTAAAAAAATTAAAATGTATGAGAGTAAATAAATAAATAAAGATCCATTAAATTAAAAGACCGAGGCTCTCGATTTTGGAATCAAAACTAAAATTTGTTTTTTAAAATATAAAACTATTTTTATATTTGTATTAAACAAATATTTCTTAAATATACCTTTGAGATTTTATTCTCTGCACTAAGGTACGTGGTTTATTGGACTTATATATTTATTTACTTATGTTGTGTTTATTATATACATAATATATATTATAAAAATGTGAGTCTTTGTTGAATTTTAAATATTAGGTTTATGCTTTTATATTTAAATTTTTAATATATTTCAAATGCTTAATTTATAATAAATTTTAGGTTTTACATGATTTTTTTTTTTTTTTTTTTTTTTTTTTTTTTTTTGGCTTAGCAACAGTATTAGGTTCGAAGCTGCATGCCAATTCTTAAGGAAAGAAAAGATTGAAGGTCCTCGTGGAATATATAGAGATAAAAATAAAGGATAAAAATAGAACATGAGAAGAATGCTCTTCATCTCAAATCCATCCATTGCCAATGAGCTCTTCCATTTCCCAGTCACATGCGGTAAATTTCATGGCATGCTTAGAGAGCCGGTGAGAGCTAACAATCTAGAAATCATTGATTTTTTAGGCACCTACGCAAGTGTGTAACCCTCCAATAATCTTAATTTATTACTCTTTATACTTAATAATTGGTGTGCTTTAATTTTTTAAAGTGAAAGTTGTGACGCTGCCAATCATTTTATAAACCGGATGTTGCGACCCCTGCTTTGAAGCCCAATTTAAGAATAATCATAACACGATCACATACTCTTAAAATAAGTACTCTAAAAGCACGTAAGACCTAATAAATCTTAATATATACAATGTAATGATAATCATAATAATATTACTAGAAACTAAATATCGCATATTCATATATCTCAAAAATATTACCATATTGTTAATATACCGGTACATAAAAGTATTTAAGTGTCATTCTCAATATACATATTATAGTAGCTAAATTAACATCAGATTATACAGAAAATGAAATCTAAGTTTCACTCTTGATGCACAATCCAACAAGTATGCATTATCGTCATCCACTAAACATGAATGCTAAAAAATTAGAATAAAATTTATACTAAGATAAATTTTTACTAAAGCAACATTCACATATCCATAAAACATGCTAAGAAAACAATAAAACTATTCATAGTCAATTATCAACATAAACCATACAAAATATCATTATAACCAAATATCATATAATTATATTTTCACATCATAATTATTCGTATACTGAAAATACATAGTGACAAACCTTATCTTAATAGTCTATATTGAACAACCTAGCAATATACGTATGCACAGCTTGATTCCCATGCCAGCGCTCAACATTTTAAACTCAACCACATCATATTCATAAATCATGGCTAATTGTACACCAGCCTCCTTGGCCCTCTATCCTGTCCTAGTGCCGCTAATCTATATTTTAATATTGTTAGAACTAATGTTATGTATTAAAAGTAAACAACAAATCCACGATATTCTCTAACTATCCATGGCATCAGGATAAGTCACTCTCATCAACATTATGCACAATAGCATACTAAAAATACATATCGATAAATCTTATACTATTAATCCGTGTCTAACAATATAATCCGATGATACATGCACGTATAGATTGATTCCCATACTAATGTCCAATGTTGTAAACTCAGATATGTCATATCCACATACTATAACTAACTCTACATCAGCCTCTTCTGCCTCAACCCTTCTTCGATGCAACCGATTTAAGCCAGTAAAGAATCACTCTAACATGGTTAAAACTTGTATCATGTATCAATAGTATAAATGTCTGATATCTCAAATCTAGTCATGTCATATTCACATACCATGACTGACTGTACATTGGCTTTTTTGGCATATTGTTCTTCTCTAATATCACACTACCATATCTACTGTCTAGTCCACATGTTAATATCATAATAATTCGCATCGACACAAAGCCATAACCATACTATAATCATAATAACATTTCATATCATATTCATATATCTCAAATCAAAACCATAAAACTAAAAATATTTTATAAAAAAAATAATTAACATATATATATATATATATATATATATATATATATATATATATATGATTCGTATATAAATCATTATGTATGATTAAAATATATTTAAAAATTTAATAATAAACTCATAATACATATAAGCATGTAAGATATAAAATATATATAATAATAAATATAAAATATCTACCTCGAACGCTATGTGCTTCAAGCATGGAGTTACTAGGGCTTGGAATTGTTAACTTTATTGACTTTGCATTACTCGGTTTAGGCTGTGAGCTCCTCTTTTTTTCTGCATGGAAGAGCCCTTTTGACCTGCTGGCCGATTGTTATGATGACTAGGTTTTATTTTGTTACAAAAATCATGAGCAAAAGGATCATTAGAGTTTGTCAAAGTCAATATTGATGGTAGTATTCAAGATCGATTGGCTTGTTCGACTTTTGTGATCCATGGGTCTGATGGGTCGATGCTGACGGCTAATGGTTTTGCCATTCTTGACCTATCTGTGCCGTCTGCTGCGTTGGCTGGCATCTCCTATGCTATATATAGCTTGGGCATCCGTAGGCTTATCATTGAGGGGGACTCTATTACTGTTATTCGCTGGTTTCGACAGGACCCGGGCGACCCTATCCTTACCAATCCTTTGATATGCTTCATTCGGATATGCTTCATCATACTTATATTACCCAGATTTGGCACATTTATCGGGAAGCTAATTCAGCGGCTGACTGGGTAGCTGTCCGGTCGCCCATCACTCCGGATCTTGGTGCTGATTGCTGGGTGATTCATGCCTGTTGGTGCTTTCTTAAATTTTGTACTCTGATATATCAGACTTGACTCATCGTAAACTGATGTATTTGTCCGTTTGTAACAAAAAAAAAAAAAAAAAAGGACCACTGATCCCTTGAAACAACGAACGCTTGAGAGCTGTAAAGCTTTGACTGCACTTCTTGTGTGGCCCTAGCTTTATCTCTAGGACCATTGATGACCCTGGCATGCATTTGATAGTTTGGGTAGAAAGGAAACGCAGATGCACCCCTATGGCTATTGTTCTGTCCTGTCTCTATTATTTCCCTTCTCATGATAACATACTCTGTTTCTTTGAGTACCTTCGCCTGCCAAATTTGAGGTAGATTTTGGCCACTAAAACCTCCAACTTCTTGTTGGAGAATGAAGAACCAGCAAATTTGTAGGTAGGCAGGCATAGGTAAAGGATTAACATTGCTTTGGTATTAGGACTTCAATTTAAATCAAACTCAGTAACTTAATAGATTTGGTTTTAGCTTTAACTTTTAACATGCCTTCAAGTTTAAATTTCATGGTTAGGCATGACATGTCTAATTAATTTTGATTTTATTCCTTCGTTAGAGAAGAATCCATTGCTATTCTTTACAGTGGATTTGGTGGGAGTAAACAATAATTATCGAAAGCAACGTCACCTTCCATATAGTCAATATTTAATTTAATAATCGCAATCACATCACCTAATTGCAAATAAGTAAACTATGGATAATGACAATTGGATGTAGGTCCAATTGTGGATGTCGTATGTTTGGATGCAGTATCTAAAAAGCAAGATATGTTGAAGATATCACGAGAGAGACAATCCATAGATTTATTCTTTATACAACAGTGTAGATGATGTGATTTTGCTGTCCTCCATGATAATTAGAATAGAAAAACGCAAGATGATCTGCTTGAGTAGATCTTCGTGCCTTACTTTAAGATTTACAGCTTGGATGATGTTATCTTTCATGTTTCTTTGCTTCGAGTATGATGTTTAACTACTTTGGAGACGTTTATTAGGAGTTGTAGGGAATTGAATAGGATATCGGTAGATCAGGTAGGATCTTCCGCGCGTTTTCTTTCGAGCACTTGAAGATGGTGTGAACGTAGCCTCTAATGGAGATGACTTTTAATATAAAGTTTGTATATTCCCAACATGGATATCACTAAGAATCGATATTAATTTAATGCTGTTGGTGGTTTTATTACACATAATTAAGTTGATCTTTATTTAAAGTCAATCATTGTTCATTAAGTGGAGACAGTGTGTGCGTTCTGGAACAGGAAAAGATATAGGAGCTTCGGATTACGACAACACACTAGTTAATTTGGATCATAATTAACCATCTCCACTACGATAAGAATTGATGTTTTTTTTTCTTTTTTTTATTTGTGCTGAAGATAAGGCTTTTGTAGCCTTACCAGATATATACTACTACTTGGCATCGGCTACCAAGAGGTGGTAATGATCAGGGTGAAAGTTACTGCACCATAAATTAGGTTATGATATGAAGTTGATTAGGTTGGCTACAAAATTAGCTATTTGGTTGGCTTCTTGAATACTTATCTTGTAATACTCTAAAGAGGACGTTTGATAGTAGGTAATCTATCCAGATTATTGATAATTTAAAAGAAGCCCATAACTATATTTGGTACGTATTTTGAATGTGAATTTATCTTGCAGTGATAATCTGAATTACCTCTCAAAAGATAATCCAGATTACTTTGAAAAGGGATGGTTATCCATATTACCAGAAATGTGGTAATTTGATAATTACTTTTTAATAATAATATTATTATTATTATTATTATTTTCTTTTGATAACTCTCTACTCGCATCATTCTCTATCAATCTCACTGAAATCTCCCTATTGAAGGTCCCAAACCACACCCTCTTCCACGAAGTCAGGCCGGCCGCTGCCCAATGGTTCCACAGCACACCGCGAAAAATTTTTTCGATCACCTCCAGCATCCTCACTGGTAGCTTTGAATATCATTTATAAATATAATTTTTTTAAAAAATTAACATTTATAAATATAATTTTTTAAATCAAATATATAATATATAAAATTTTAATAAATTTAATTTAGAGATATTTTAAAATTTTGATGCTATATGACTCGTAATCTATTTGTCATACCAAACACAGTAATCAATATTACTGTTGCATTACCTATATAGACCAAACACAATAATCAATATTATTGGTAATAATCTATCAAGTGGTAATCTATCTTATAAGTAATCCACATTACCATTCAGAATTGCTGGCGATGCACCAAATACAACCTAAATAGTCTCACATTGAATGAAAAAGAAAAGTGTTATATGCTTATAATTTAAGTTTACTTACTGCTAATTAACTTTAACTTGAGTTTTTAGGCTTTGTTTGGATCTTTGAAAGGGAATGAATGGAAGAGTACAAAAAAAAAGAAAGAATAGAAGGGTAAGGAAGGAGAAGGAAGGATTGTTCTTTTTGTTTTGTTTGGAAAGGATGGAAAGAAAAGAAAAGTAATATCAATTATCTTGTTTGGATACAAGGGGAAAAAAAAAAGAAGAAAAACAGTTACATGATAATTATATCCCTCCAAAAATTAAATGAATTATGGGAATGAAAGTACGAAGAGTAAGAAATGAAAGGATATTTTGGCCTTTTAAAAAAATAACTTAAATATTTTTTTCTTCCCACGTTCCCCTCAATTTGGGAGTTAATAAATTTACTCTCGTCGAGGAAGAAACAAGAGGAACTAGTTACTCTCATTCTCTTCCCTTTCTTTCTTTCATCTTTCTCCCAAATAAAGTAATTTATGTTCTTTCCCCTTCATTTCCTTTCCCTTCCCTTCATTCCCTTCAATCCAAACAGTCCTAAGGTCATATGGTTTCAGCCTGCTAACGAGCTAATTGGGCCAACAAATAAGCTTGCAAAGTTACGGATGGTATCGAAGCCGATTTGAATATATGAAAGTTTATGAGTATGAGAAAAAAGCTATTCATGAACGATGGTAGAGTTCCGCCATAGTGTAGGACTACTTTTGCAGCACATGATATGCAACAAGAACGTTGCATATAAGGAAGAAAGATTGTAATATCCAAAATTAATCTCACATCGGATTGAAAATATATATATATGTATTTATAATTTAAGTTTACCTACTATTAATTAACTTTTACTTAAGTTTTAGATCAATATAATTTCAGCCTGCTAACAAGTTAATTGGACTAGCAAATGAGCTTAGAACGTTACATACCTGCATAAAATTTTGGATAATAGGAACCGTAGTGTAAATGCAACGCTGATAAGAATAAGATTTTTAGATTTGTCGTTGATAAAAGAGACAATTATAGCAAAATTCCCTTCCAAATAATACCATCCAATGAAATTCCCGGCAAAGCGATAGGAGAGCACAAGGAATAGAGGCTCAGGTAGAGGAATAGTAATAGCAAACAATTGTCAACCAAGAAAGCCTTGAATAATGATTCCTACTCAACTAAGCTTGGATGAACCAAACTATCAAAATTAATTTCAATATACCTTGGTGTTTTTGAAAGGGAGATGGTCCCAACCGTGGCGGTACGGCTCTGGTGAACTCTTTAAGATTCGTGCTCGGAAGTCCTTCTTCCCCGATCGTCGGGTTACTGTGTCGCCTTCCTTGATCCTTCGCCTCTGCTTATGGAAAACCTCAAGTCTTCGTCTCCGGCAGTGTCTGATGGTCCCAACCGTGGCGGTATGGCATGGCATCGCGGGATTTCGGAGCGATTTGAGTGGATTGCTCCTTCGCCCTCCCCGGTGGTCGTGGCTGAACTGGAGCGGCTGTATTCGGATGTGATCCAAGTTCCAGTGCAATCACTGGAAGAGGAAGAAGCTAAATGGCGGAATAACTCAATCATCGTCCGAAGCCTCACTCGTTGGATTCCTCCAGAGGTGATTTCAAGGGAATTCCAGCGTGCAGGGATAGCAGGGGACATTGAAGCTGTTTCACTGGCTAATCGGCATTTCCTCTTCAGATTCTCTGATCCCAGTGCTGTGGAGACTGCTCTTGGAAGACCCTGGGTGGCCAACGGTCAGTCACTTGCTGTTGCAATGTGGCATCCAGATTTTGTGCCGGATGAGAGCTCAATCCTCAATGCTCTGCTGTGGATTCGTCTTCCCCAACTCCCTATCGAGTATTGGACGGATGAGGTGCTTTCTTCGATCCTTTCGGTTGCTGGGAAATTTCTCTTTATTGATGCTTCCACCAGAGAACGGAGTCGAGGAGGCTTTGCACGTGCATGCGTCCAAGTAGATTTGAGTAAGCCCCTGAGGCCTGGAGCAAGGATTAGAGGTAATAGAACTCCATTCTGGCAGCAGTTCTCTTACGAGAACTTGGAAGGCTTCTGTGGCTCGTGTGGCGCCCTGCATTTTGATGGAGGCTGTGGGGAGAGCCGGTTGCTTTGTCTTCCTCTGTGCCCTCTTCTGAACCTGATTTGGATCATGGATGGTTGCTCTTAGGCATAGGAAGGCTCCACCATTTCAGAAGCCAGCGGCTGGACCCTTTCCTCCGGGAGGCAATGCTGGTGCTTCTTCCTCTGCTTCCCTGGACGGATGGTCTATCCCGAGGAAGGTGGCACATCGACCGGGAGGTAGGGTAGCCGGGAACCAGGGAAATGAGCCACAGAAGGCTACTACAGTGAAGGAGAATCCAGCGTGCCGGTCTCCTTTGAATAGCGTGCCGGTTGGTTCTGACTGTGAGATGCAGATGATCCATCCTAATCTCTTTGCAAATTTGGTTTCAGATCAAATTGCAGATGGTGAGCAAGTTAACCTGATGCATAGTGTGGAAGTTCAGATGGGTCAGTCCAAGAGGGCCCGGCCAATTGAGACAATTCAGCATAGAGGGGTTTCTAAGACTTTAAAAGGAAAAGGAAAAGCCCTTCTAGGAGGAAAGGGTAAGGCCCTGGACCTTTTCAAATTTGAAGCATCTGCAGACTCCCTTCAGGGATCTACTGGCCTTAATGGGTCGGGAGCCAAGAAGTCCCACCGAAAGGATGGGTCTGCTCGGGAGATATGTTTAGGGCCCTCCTTGTCGATTCAGATTGGGGGTTTGGATCATGATTCGACAGTCTCCCTCATCAAGAAGGCCATTCAGAGGGAGGATTCAGCAGTGGTCATGGAAGTATCTCATCCTGATAGCTAGGTTATGGAGGGATGCGCTGTTAAGGGGCTTTCGGCTACCCTTTCTTCTAGTAATCCGACAGCTCTAGAGTTGACTGGGGACATGGATGAAGTCCCCTCCTCAAAGGTTCTGAATGAAGATTCTTATCTGGAACGTGCGAGGTGCTCTTAAACCCTCGTTTCGATCCTCGTTTGGGAGATTATTATAGCTTCATGCTTTTGACATATGTATCCTTTGGAGACCCGCCTTTCGAGGGATAGTCTGGCTCACCTTCAGAGACAGTTTTCTAGTTTGTGGTCTACTTATGCTGTTGAGTCGGCTAGTCTCTCCGGGGGTATTCTAGCGCTTTGGAGAAATGATAATATCAGAGTTGACGCTTTCCATGGCTGCGGTCAGCAAGTAGCTCTGGTTATATCTGAGGGGTCCTCTACTCCTTGGCTCCTATCGGGCATCTATGCTAGCACTGACTTTCGGATGTGCCAATGCTTTGGGATGAGATCCTCTCCCTTCTTGATCAGGGTCTTCCCTCCCTTATTGTTGGTGACTTTAATTGCATTGTGGAGGCCAAGGAGAAAAGGGGGGTAGGAAATTTGTGGATTCACCGGGTGTTGCTGAGTTTAGATCCTTCATTTCTTCGGCTGAGCTGTTAGATTTGGGGTTCTCTGGACACCAGTACACCTGGTGTAACAATCGACAGGGTGCCGCTAGGGTGTCAGAAAGGCTGGACAGGGCTATGGTCTCTTCCTCTTGGCATCAGCTTTTTCCTTCTGTCACTGTTACTCATCTTCCCAGAATTGGTTCTGATCACTGCCCCATCCTCATCTCTACTGATCATTCTCATCAGCATAGTCGGCAGTTTAGATTTGAAAAGTTCTGGACTTTTTATTCTTCAGCGAGAACCATTATCTTTCAGGTCTGGCGATTACCTGTTAGAGGGAGTGCTACTTATCGACTTTCTCGTCGATTAATTATAGCCAGGCGCCGACTCTCAAGTTGGAATAGAAGAGAGGTTGGGGACATTGTCAGGCAAGTTGAGCAGGTTCAATCCACTATTTCTTCCTTGCAGACGAAGGAGGATCAGGTGGGCTTCCTCCTGGATTCCGATCTTTCATCTCTCAGGTCCTGCCTGGCTTTGCATCACTCTCTTATGCTGCAGCAGGAGACTTATTGGAGGCAAAGGTCTAGAATTCAGTGGATTAGGGAGGGTGATCAAAATACTAGATTTTTTCATCAGTCCACCTTGAAACGTCGTGCGATGAATCGCATCAGGCATGTTGTTGATGATGAGGGTAATCTTTAGGAAGACGTTCAGTCAATCAGGGATCAGTTTTTTCAGTTCTTTCAGTCCAGATGGTCTGAGCATTCTAGGGTTGGATCCCCTGTTTTCCCTGTTCAGCCCCTCTATAGACTCTCTACTGCGGAGAATGATTGTCTTATCAGAGCAGTCACGGAGAAGGAGATTCATCGTGCTTTATGGGATCTTGGTGCTGATAAGGCCCCTGGGCCTGACGGATTCTCTTTTTTCTTCCGCCACTACTGGGATATTGTGGGTCCGGATTTGGTGCAGGCTATTCAGCTTGTCTTTCAGTCTCACACTATTCCCCCTGATTGGAACCGGACCCTTATCACCCTGGTGCCTAAGCGTCTAGATGCGTCTTCCCCCCAGCACTATCGGCCTATCAGTCTCTGCACCACCTTATATAAGGTTTGTGCTCGCCTTTTGATTTCTTGAATGGAGTCGGTTATTCCTCGGCTTATCTCCTCGGAGCAGGGTGCTTTTATTAGGGGGCGGAGTATTACTGATAACGCTCTCTTAGCCCAGGAGTTTATGCATGATCTGCAGCATGCCTCTAGTCATCAGCATCTCATGGCTGTCAAGCTTGATATGGAGAGAGCTTATGACAGATTGAGTTGGGACTTTCTGCGATGCACCCTCCAGGAGTTTGGCTTTGATGATCTCTTTATTACCTGGATTATGGCATGTGTCCACCGGCCGTCTTTCTCTCTCCTTATTAATGGAGGCCAGACTGATTACTTCCATTCTGAGGTTGGCTTGAGGCAGGGATGTCCTCTTTCCCCCTTCCTTTTTATTCTATCTGCTGATGCTCTGTCCCGGGCTCTCTCTCAGGCTCAGATGGACTCGTCTTTGGAGCCCTATTCTGTTGGTCCTCTTGGGCCCACTCTTTCCCACTTAATGTTTGCGGATGACTACATTCTTCTGGGAAGGCTTCTACCCGTAATGCTTCCATTTTGGCGACCATTCTGCAAGATTATTGTCGGGCATCTGGTCAGAGAATTAATCTCAACAAGTCCTTGATCTGTTTTAGCCCAAAGATGCCTCCCATGGTCAGGGGTTCTATATTGCAAACTATGGGTATTTCTACTCAGGCTGATCAGCTGTCTTACCTTGGGATTCCCATCACGGGAAGAAGGCCTCGGATTTTCGACTTAGTATCCTAGAAAGGAGGGTCCGCGATCGCTTGGAAGGGTGGCAGGTTACTGGGCTCTCTATGATGGCTCGGATTACTCTTCTTCGCTCAGTCCTATCTTCTCTTCCTCTCTATCTGTTATCTAATGCTGCCATCCCTCTGACATGTTTGAGAAAGATTGAGAGATACTTTCGGGACTTCCTTTGGGCCTCTATGCAGGAAGGTCATGGTGTTCATCTTCTTGCTTGGGATATTATCTGTATGCCGACTACTGAGGGTGGGCTCGGGAACCAGTCTCTTATTGCCAGACGGGAAGCTCTTATAGCTAGGCATGCCTCGCGGTTCTTGCTTGATCCGCATTGTTTGTGGAGCTCCTTCATGCGTGCCAAATATGGTGACTGAAATCATTCAGCTTCCCCTCAATCCTCCCACCGGCACTCCTTCTGGAAAGAGGTATGTCGTCATACTCTGGCTGTTCTGGATGGCATTTCTTGGATGATTGGTGATGGTTCTTCTGTGGATGTTCTTCAGGACGCCTGGATTATTGACCTTCCCCTTTCTCGATGGCCTACTTTTGTTACCACTGATATCCCTAATGGAATGAGAGTCTCTGATCTTATTTCTCATGATCATTCTGCTTGGCTTTCCTCATCGATATCGTGCTTCTTCGGGGATGAGCTCTACCATCGTGTTACTTCTCTTCCTCTCATTCCGGGCCACACTAATGATTCTAGGGTTTGGAGGAGAACTTGTTCGCCCCGAGCTTCTGTGAGGGACCTTGTCGATATCTATCGGCCTCTGCCCCATCAAGTGATGGATTTGGCTTGGATCTGGCATCTTCCCATTCACCCTAGAGTGCGTCTATTCGTATGGAAGCTTGCTTGGAGTATTCTTCAGACTTGTTCCCTGCTCTCGAGGAGAGGTTTGAGCATCATGCCTATATGTCCGTTGTGTGGTATCGAGGAGGAGACAGTGGATCATGCTATCTTCTTATGCAGTAGAGCGAGACAGATCTGGCATAGTTCGGGGATGTGTCCTTGGGGCATGATTCGGATTCCCAGTGTTTATCATTCCTTCGGCTGATCAGGCAGGCTATGCAGAATGGTGTCTATCAGATGGTTCCGAGATGGGCTTATATTGCGTACCAGATATGGTTATCTCGAAACCATATTGTTTCACTGAGGAGGCTTCTACCTCCATTCGGGTCATTAGGTCCACTGTCTCCTCAGCTGCGGAGTATACTTTCCATCAGAGCTCTCTGGATTCTGCTTGCCCTGACCACTGGGACTCCCATGCTACTTCGGTAGCGCACCGGCGTACAGTTTTTATTTCTTGGGAGCCCCCACCCCTAGGGTTTGTTAAAATCAACTTTGATGGAAGTGTTCGCGGTAGACATGCGGGTTTAGCTTTTGTGATAAGAGGGTCGGATGGCATGATGATTGCGGCTGGCGGATTTGGATTGCTTGACTCTACTGTCCCCTTGCTGAACTGTATGCGGCGTGGGCTGGTATTTCTTATGCCTTTCAAACCCTGGGTGTCCAAAGGCTTATTATTGAAGGTGATTCTGCTACGGTTATCAGCTGGATCCGTCAAGATTCCATTGACTATCGGTCGTCCATCCCCCTGATCAATGATATCAGAACTCTTCTTCTAGGAGCTGCTAGTGCCCAGATTCGGCATATCTACAGGGAAGCCAATGGAGCTGCAGATTGGATTGCTGCTCGAGTGGCTTATCACTCTGGCTTTTGGAGCTGGTAGCGGGGTGACCCTTGCCCTACTATTCTAGGCCAAATATTGTATTTCGATATTTGGGTTTGACTCACCCTAGATTGGTGTGATCACCCGTCTGTACCAAAAAAAAAAAATGAAGATCCTAAGGAATGGCGATCATCAGCAACTCAAGTTACAGAGGTTATGGAGTGATGTCATTTGATGGCGTGAACAAACTCTGCAGATATAGGAGTCTACTTGAAGATTTGCAAAGGGTGAAATTTCTTGCTATAAAAAACTTGTCATTTCTTCATTTTTAAAAGAGCCATAGCAAATTAACTTTGATGGGAGTGTTCATGGTAGATGTGTTGGATCGGCTTTTATCATTCATAGCGCGGATGGTATGATGTTGGCGGTGGAAGGGTTTGGCTTACTTGACTCCTCAGTGCCTCTTGCTGAGCTGTACGCGGCATGGATAGGTATATCATATGTCGTTCGAATCTGAGCGCCACGGTCTTACTATAGAAGGCGATTCTATTACTGTTATTCGCTGAATCCGGCAGGAGTCCAGCACTCTCTTGCCTTCTATCCTCTTAATGTGCGATATCCGCTCTATTCTTCTGGAAGTTCGTAACGTCCAAATTCGGTATGTCTATCGTGAAGCCAATACTATTGCTAATGAATTGTTGCTCGAGTGGCCTCTCATTCTGGTTTTTAGAGCTGGAAGCAGGGCGACCCTTGCCATATTATTCTTTCTTAATTATTGTACTATGATATATCGGATGTGACCCATCCAAGAATGATGTAATTATCCATCTGTATAATTAAAAAAAAAAAAAGAAGAAGAAGAAGAAAAAGGAGGAGGAGGAGGAGAAGAAGAAGAAGAAGACCCATAGCAAATAAACTATGAAAGATTACGCATGTACTTGGTGGGTGGTAGCGGGCTTCCCACTAGAAAGCATGACAGATAGAGAAAACCTAATGAAAAATAGAAAGCCCACTCCATAGCACCCGAGACCTTTACACTGGGAGAAGAGATGGTTTAGATTTTCAAGTTCAAAACCACACCTTTGGTAGACTGGATTTCAACCTGGAATTCTATTGGCAAGCAAGGAGGAATTGGGAGCCCCCCTTTGAATAACTTCTAAAGAAAGTGAAGAACAAGTTGATGAGCTGATATCTTTCATATCTTGCTAAAATTAACATCGGCTGTATATGTAGAATAAGAAGACAATTTCTAATACACCTGTTCTCCCATGATATTCTGACAAAATCTTGAGCTCCAGCACAATATATCCTGGTGACCCAATCTAGCAATAGGCACTTTGGCAATTTCAGCACCAATGAAGAGGGAAAACACCAATTAAGTAGCCCCAAATCCCATTCTCCATCTTGCAAAATAAACTTGCTCACCATAGAGAGTTCTGCTACCCGGTCTGCATCACATTCAATTAAGAGTCTGTTGAGAGTTGTGGAAAACCAAGGCTTAATATTAATTGACTCCCTCTGACCTATAGACCAGATAGTTCCATCCACAATACAAATAGATGCATGACATACTGCTTTCTATATTGACGAGCTATTCTTGGGGGGCTTGTAAGAACATCAAACCTCACCTGTGCCCACCCCGCGCCCCAACAACACACACCTTTAATTAAATAAAAAAAAGATACTTAGATTTTAAAACTCTAGCAAACAAACAATTTTGATTGATAACCATTCTGCCTGTTGCTTTGCTCTGTAATATCAACCATCACTTATTAGAAATATCAGAAATATTCAGACCATTGACACTTTTATCCTTGTAGATATTGTCTCATGATATAGTGTGAATGGCTCTACTCCCTTGATGGTGACCCCACAGGAAGCTTCATACTATATTTTCAACGGAGTCAAAAAGAAAACTGTGGGACTACCATATTTAAAATTATATGAAGAGGAATAGCGTAGATGGCAGATTTGATAAGTGAACATTGGCTACAAGTGACAAAGCCTTCCACTTCTATGACTCTATTTTGCCAAAATCCCATCTTTCAATATTTGTGTCCCTGCTTTCTTCAATCTAATACCCTTGATAAGGTGTCCTAACTATAATCCAATCTCATGGTCT
This sequence comes from Calamus simplicifolius, assembly GCA_900491605.1. Lineage (NCBI taxonomy): Eukaryota > Viridiplantae > Streptophyta > Magnoliopsida > Arecales > Arecaceae > Calamus > Calamus simplicifolius. The sequence continues at coordinate 658,086 of UESW01004493.1, forward strand.
CTGTTAATCCTCAGAATATCAATAAATCCAATAGCTAATCTCATCTTGATTTTTGGGCTAAATAAAATCATGGATTTTTCTAGATTAACTGTCTGTCCTGATTAAGCACAGTAGATCCAAATAACCTGCTTTAGATAAAAGTAGTCAACTAAACGAGCCTTTGAGAATAGCAAATAATTATCAGCAAAAAGAAAGTGGCTCATTCGAGGCCCTTCCCTTCTGATACTATATTCATAAATTGATTATTATTCATAGCCATCTATAGACTCATGGACAGCATCACAAAATAAAGGATGAAAAGATACGAAGAAAGAAACAACCCTGCTGAAGTTCCAACTAAGAAGAAAAGAAGGTAGAAGAGCCATTAACCAGTGCTACAAATGAAGGATATCTTATACAATCCTTAATCCAGCCAATCATAGCCTCTAAGAAATTTAGATAATGTAATACTACATTAAGAAAGCCCCAATCTACTTTTTTTTTTTTGATAGAAGAGAATGAAATAAAATTCACCCATTGGAATAAAAGAAACGTCTCTAGCATCATTATCAAGCTTGAGAACCAAGTCATCTAGAGGAGTAGAATACAATAGTGGGACAGATTAATGGAAGTAGCTTTCTTAGCAAAAGTGTTAGCTACTTGATTAGCCTCTTTGAATGCATTCTCAATAAACATATGTTGTTGCACTAAAACCAATCATTTCTTAATGCTATGAAGCTTTGGGTGAAAACATAGGGAGGGACCATTTAACCAAGAAATAATCATCACCGAATTCCCCTTAATGACCACACTATAATTTGGAATGAATGGTGTTGATGCCAGATCACCGCCCCCCGAGCTTCTGCGAGCGTCCGGTAGCCTCCTCCAGCGAGCTCCTCGCGCCTGCAAACAAGTTCCGGGGGCCGAAGATTCCGGCGGGGACCCTCTGACGCTCAAGTCAGTGCTCTGGGCAACGGCCATGAGCTTGAGGAAGCTCGAAAGAGAAAGAGAGAGACTCAGAGAGGAGCTCGAGTGTTTAGGAGTGTTATGAGTGTGTTACCTGATCGGAGTCTCTCTTACCCTTTTTATAGATGCCTGGAGTCCGTGGGCTTGGGGCGTGATCACTTGTCAGAACATTAATTGATGGCAGCACAGTGGAGCTTACCTCCATATGACGTGTCAAGCTGCAGGTCGTGTCCTGTCAGAGTAGGTGGTCGCAGGGCATGGCCGATCGTTACGGCGCTTGCCAAACATGTCCCCTACGTCACCTTTTTGGTTGTCCTATGCGAACAGTGATGGGTGATAAAGTTAATCGTGTGGGTCCCAAGGTACAACCATTGGGGGAGAAGGATGATGTTGAGTTGAAGCCAACTGTCCCTCGTAGAGTTGAGTATGGGGTGCTTGCGTGGCCCTGCTCATGCCCTTGGATGAGCTTCAGAAAAGGCCGAGGGTGAATACTTGCATGGCACTATTCACGTACAAGGCTCTGTTCACTTGCATGGCACCGTTAACGGCGAGGGAGCTTGGCAGCTGCAGGACGAGGCCAAGCGAGAGTTGAGGCCGAGAGGAGCAACGTGGCAGCCATAAATGCCTTTATATATGGAGAATAAGGCAATAAATGCCTTGGAGCAATTGTATGCACGTTGGCCTTAGAGGTGTCGGCCATCGGGGTTCGGCCTTGGAGGTGTCAGCCATGGAGGTGTCGGCCTTAGAGGTGTTGGCCTTGGAGGTGTCGGCCTTCGGGGTTCGGCCATGGAGGTGTCGGCCATCGGGATTCGGCCTTGGAGGTGTCGGCCTTGGAGGTGTCGGCCATCGGGGTTCGGCCATGGAGGTGTCGGCCATCAGGGTTCGGCTTGGAGGTGTCGGCCTTGGAGGTGTTGGCCATCGGGTTCGGCCTTGGAGGTATCGGCCATGAAGGTGTCGGCCATCAAGGTTCGGCCTTGGAGGTGTCGGCCATCGGGGTTCAGCCTTGGAGGTGTCGGCCATCAGGGTTCGGCCTTAGAGCAATTGGGTGTGCGTGGCTTTATGAGGCCATAAACGCTACCGTGGCCGGAGGGCCTTTTGAAGGCCAAAGGGGGGCTCCGTGAGTTTTCTTCCTTCACGATTCTCTAATGGCGTTGGATCAACCACATCATATGCCCCCTCGCCCCTGAGACGAAGCGGGCCCACCCCAGTAAGGTGAAAGGGGCGTCACCTTCCAAGTGGCTGATCCTCATCCAACTTTGGGGTCTTTAACTCTTGACATGAAGTTTGGATGTAGGTCCCCACCCATATGCCGTTGAGGCAGAGAGCCAATGATGCCGCAATGATGCTCCTGAGATAGAGGGAGCCGTTGCCGCGAAGGCAGAGATGAGCCGCTGAGGCTGTAATAAGGCCGTTGAGGCTAAAACAAGATGGCCAAAGCAGAAATAAAGCCACATGGGCTTAATAAAATTGCCTCTGTGTGTTTGGTATCGACGTTGGAGTCAGTTTTTGGCTTTTGGTGCCGAGCTGGTATCGGGCTTGAGTGTCGATAGTTCATCTCTCTGCCAGTGGTACCCGGGCTTATGGTGCCGGTGCTTGGGGTCGACCGAGGCCTTCCCTGCTGGACCCGGGCTTGTGATGCCGGCGCATGGGGCCGATCGAGGCCTTCCCTGCTGGACCCGGGCTTAAGATGCCGGCGCTTGGGGTCGACCGAGGTCTTCCTTGCTGGACCCGGGCTTGAGGTGCCGGCGCTTGGGATCGACCGAGGTCTTCCCTGCTAGACCCGGGCTTGAGGTGCCGGTGCTTGGGGTCGATCGAGATCTTCCCTGCTGGACCCGAGCTTAAGGTGCCAGTGCTTGGGGTCGACCGATATCGTCCCTGCTGGACCTGGGCTTATGGTGCCAGCGCTTGGGCCGACCGAGGCCTTCCCTACTGGACTCGGGCTTAAGGTGCCGGCGCTTCGGGCCGACCGAGGCCTTCCCTGCTGGACCCGGGCTTAAGGTGCCGGCGCTTGGAGTCGACCGAGGCCTTCCCTGCTGGACTCGGGCTTAAGGTGCCGGCACTTGGGGTCAACCGAGATCTTCCCTGCTGGACACGGGCTTATGGTGCCAGCGCTTGGGGCTGACTGAGGCCTTCCCTGCTGGACCCGAGCTTAAGGTGCCGGCGCTTAGGGTCGACCGAGGCCTTCCCTGCTGGACCCGGGCTTAAGGTGTCGGCGCTTAGGGTCGACCGAGGTCTTCCCTGCTGGACCCGGGCTTGAGGTGCCGGCGCTTGGGGCCGACCGAGATCTTCCCTGCATGGCATTTTTAAGTATTAATGATAGAAAACTATCTTAAGTGCAATGTACTTAGCTCTTGTAGCACCCATGTTTTTCATTTTGTGGATTTGAGCACTTCCGCCCGCTGATGGTCTGCCCCCTAGGGAGTCATGTTAGTTGGATTGGAAGTGTCGTTGCCCTTACTTGGGCCTTCCCTCGCATTGGAGGCCAGGACGAGATGCCTGTGGCCGGGAAGAAGCTGGAAACCGGGACAAAGCTGGAGTCCATAGAGGAAAGCCTCGACAGTTGACGGTCATTGAAGATGAATGGCTGGGAGAGTCCATCGACGGCATTGCTGAGAGTAAAAAGGTCGGCGAAGTTGCTGGGAGGGCTCTTTGCCTATCTTTTTTTTTTAGAGATTGATTGCCCTCGGTGCTGAAGCTTAAGAGCAGCTAAAACGAAATCCGTAAAAGGTCCTAGGCTCGGTTTGGCTTTTGGGTGTAACAGAGAGAAGGAGAGAGAGGAAAGTTGGAGTCACCAGTCAAAGCCTTTTGTCCCCATCTTTCTCCTTGCATTAATTACAACAACACCTCTCGGCTTGCCACCATCAGAAATTAAAATGCCCATAAATGCTTGAGGTGACGGATAATGTCTCAAGTCCATCCCTTTTGGAAATTATTCTACTACCCATGTTGCAGTCCACCTCTGGCCGATTTTTTAGCCTTTGAGTGAGCTCTTCCATCCGCCGGTGTTATTCATCCAGATGCTTCCTCATTTAAGTACCAGATGATTAAGGGGTGGAGTGGCTGCTTGATCGGGAGGTAGGAGACTGCAGTCTCTTGAAATCTTCATGATGGTGGTACTTAGATGGCGCATGATAGTGATAACTTCTCCCTGAAGAGATTTTCTGCAGATGAATCGTTGACTAACGGGTGCAGCTATCACGAGCGATGTGAGAAGCTTGGGCTGCTGCTGAGTGGCTACCAAACGTTGCTTCTGCAGTTCATGAATTGCTGCATTCAAGTCTTGAACTTGTTGATTGAAGATGGCCAGCTGGTTAATTAGAGCAGCTAAGGTTGGTGGTGAAGGAGCAGAGAGGGTGGCCTTTTGCTGCCTAGTGCAATGTGGATGCCCCCCAGCACGATTGGTGAGAACCTTCGGCATGCGCATCACCACCATAGCTATCTTAGAGGGGACGGAGACTTATAGATCAAGGAGACATAGCTTTCTTTCCTTTTGCGCGTCCCCCCTTCCTAGCGCGCCAATCTGTTGACGCCAGATCACCGCCCCCGAGCATCCTCGAGCGTTCGGTCGCCTCCTCCAGAGAGCTCCTCGCACCTGCAGCCAGTCCCGGGGGCCAGAGATTCCGGCAGGGACCCTCCGACGCTCAAGTCAGTGCTCTGGGCAATGGCCGTGAGCTTGAGGAAGCTCAAAAGAGAAGAGAGAGAAAGAGACTCAGAGAGGAGCTCTCTTTGTGAGTGTTTAGGAGTGTTATGAGTGTGTTACCTGGTCGGAGTCCCTCTTACCCTTTTTATAGATGCCTGGAGTCCATGGGCTTGGGGCGTGATCACTTGTCAGAACATTAATTGATGGCAGCACAGTGGAGCTTACCTCCATATGACGTGTCAAGCTGTAGGCCATGTCCTGTCAGAGTAGATGGTCGCAGGGCATGGCCGATCGTTACGGCGCTTACCAAACATGTCCCCTACGTCACCTTTTTGGTTGTCCTATACGGACAGTGATAGGTGATAAAGTTAGTCGTGTGGGTCCCAAGGTACAACCGTTGGGGAGAAGGATGATGTTGAGTTGAAGCCAGTTGTCCCTCGTAGAGTGTTGAGTATGGGGTGCTTGCGTGGCCCTGCTCATGCCCTTGGATGAGCTTCAGAAAAGTCCGAGGGTGAATACTTGCATGGCACTGTTCACGTACAAGGCTCTGTTCAATTGCATGGCACTGTTCACGTACAAGGCTCTGTTCACTTGCATGGCACTATTAACGGCGAGGGAGCTGGCAGCTGCAGGATGAGGCCAAGCGAGAGTTGAGGCCGAGAGAAGCAACGTGGCATCCATAATGCCTTTATATAGGAGAGAATAAGGTAATAAATGCCTTGGAGCAATTGTATGCACGTTGGCCTTGGAGGTGTCGGCCATTGGGGTTCGGCCTTGGATGTCAGTCATGGAGGTGTCGGCCTTGGAGGTGTCGGCCATCGGGGTTCGGCTTGGAGGTGTCGGCCATGGAGGTGTCGGCCTTAGAGGTGTTGGCCTTGGAGATGTCGGCCATGAAGGTGTCGGCCTTAGAGGTGTTGGCCTTGGAGGTGTCGGCCTTGGAGGTGTCAGCCTTGGAGGTGTCGGCCTTCGGGGTTCGGCCATGGAGGTGTCGGCCATCGGGTTAGGCCTTGGAGGTGTTGGCCATGGAGGTGTCGGCCTTGGAGGTGTCGGCCATCGGAGTTCGGCCATGGAGGTGTCGGCCATCGGGGTCGGCCTTAGAGGTGTTAGCCTTGGAGGTGTCGGCCTTGGAGGTGTCGGCCATCGGGGTTCGGCCTTGGAGGTGTCGGCCATGGAGGTGTCGGCCATCGGGGTTCGGCCTGGAGGTGTCGGCCATGGAGGTTTCGGCCATCGGGGTTCGGCCTTGGAGGTGTCGGCCATGGAGGTGTCGGCCATCGGGGTTCGGCCTTGGAGGTGTTGGCCTCTTGGAGGTGTCGGCCTTGGAGATGTCGGCCATCGGGGTTCAGCTTTGGAGGTGTCGCCTTTGAGGTGTCGGCCATTGGGATTCGGCCTTAGAGCAATTGGGTGTGCGTAGCTTTATGAGGCCATAAACGCTACCGTGGCCGGAGGGCCTTTTGGAGGCCAAAGGGGGGCTCCGTGAGTTTCCTTCCTTCACGATTCTTTAATGGCGTTGGATCAGCCATATCAAATGGATAGATGGCTTGGATCCCATACTAACCCACCTACAACTCTGCTTACGAAACAAAGACATTGATCAGAGGCATAAAAGCTCCAGTGGAAAAATATTCCTTAAGAGTAGTCTCAAATTACATATCTTGCTCCAGCCCCCAGAATCCCTTACAAGTCCATCAAAATTTAACTTCACCCAACCTGATGGAAGGGTTCACCAAGAGACTAGAGTAAAATAAGATTCTCTGTTAGGAGAAGAATAACCCTAGAATCGAGGACCATGGAAAAGAGAAAATTTGCAAAATTGAAAAAACACAACAGGCAAGATCTCAGCTCTAACAAGAATACCATGAGTTTTAGCAACCTTACCGTGAAAAATCTCCACATTTCTATTGCACCAAATCACCATAAGATATAACTAATAAAGATTTTTCTTGCCCTTGAGTAATATTGATGTAAGCTCATTCTATATCTAGTTTGATTGTTCTTAATGGTCTGTTCAGATGAGCCTTGTAAAAGGAATGAAGGACTTTCTGAGCAATAATAATAATATTATTAGAGTTGCTCCTTCCAGTTATAAAAGCCAATTGCTCTTTAAAAATAAGCTTAGAGATGACTTTCTTGATCTTCTAGAAACGACTTTAGCAATGATTTTATAGATCATATGGCACAGGCTAATAGATCTCTAGTTAGAAAAGGAAGTAGAATTTTTGCACGAATTTTTGCACTTAAGTATCACTGTCACAGGGCCAAAAGTTCGAACTAAATTTTTTCTTGTTAAAGACCTTGTGCGGTATTAGACTTTCTCAAACCTAGCTAACCTTCTCACTTAAGACAGAAGTAAAGACAACTTCGTTATAGAATTCTCAAGATTACATGCATACATTAGACCCGCCCAATGGTCTTCCAAGTGGTGTTTGTCCTTTGCCCAAAGGCATCAGGACTACATATAGCTTTGCGGTGGACAGTTTTCTCAACCACTAGGAGTTTTTCAAACTTCTGGCAACCGCACGACCTGAGTCTTGGGCCATCCCAATCGAGAGCCACATCGACAAGGGAGTTGCTGAAACCACCCGAACTTTTCTTTGCAGGCAACCATTTTTTCGCCTAGGCCTTCAGCCAGCCACAAACGCACCGAACAGTCAAGTGCATCATCCCACCGGATGGACCGAACCCTGAGCCAAAGTGCATCCGCCCAACTGTGTGCACCACAGTCTCTTGGCATATGCCCATCCATGCCATTACGCTCATGCTCCGAGCACAGGTTCGCCGATGCTACATTATCCCGACCTTTGCCACGTCACGGTCCGACCTTTGCCATGTAGACACCATGGCCAATCCTTGACGACGCAAGGAATGCCATGGCCATGCCCATTTGGTATCGTGGCCAAGTCAAGCCCCATCCTTGGCCTGGAGCAACCTATGAAGCACCTCCCCTTAATATTCTGGCGGGGCCTCCAGCCATCTGCCACCCGGGGTACTGAGAATCTGAGCAGCATTACACCCTAGGCCCAGGCCCTATGCGCATCGGCCATCCAATTGCCTTTGAGAGTTGGAAACTCAAGGAGGCCAAGCAAAGATATCCTGTCCATGAGAAAGAGATGCTTGTGGTGGTGCATTATCTATGAACTTAGCGTGTTTACTTGATGGGGACCCAGTTCGTGGTGAAGACGGATAATGTGGCCAATACTTTTTTCTTGACTCAGAAGAAGTTGTCACCTAGATAGGCGCGGTGGCAAGAATTTCTTGCAAAATATGATTTTCAGTGAGACCATAAGCCTAAGAAGCATAACCAGGTTGTAGATGCCTTGAGTAGGAGAGGTGTCCAAGAGATAGTTGCTGCTATCTCTCAAATTGAAGCAGATTTTTTCTGATAAATTTTGGAAGGTGGGTCAGTCGGATGTGGGTTATCAGAGGCTGCTTCAACAAGTCCAAGATGGTGAGACTCGGAGATATTGGCTGGAAAACAGTCTTTTGATGGCAAAAGGCGATCGTGTTTATATTCCTTGTAGCGGGGACTACGGAACAAGTTATTGAGGGAAACTCATACCCCTTTATGGGCAGATGTGTTGCAGGACTGAAGGTATGGAGAGCATACTTGATTTCACTATCTAAGATAGGGGCTCGGTCTTTTAACATCATTGCATAAATAACATAACCTCCTTTGATGTGCAAAACAAAAATTCAGGTGAAAGCACCATATTTCTCATTAAAAAAAATCTTGAAATTGACCATATTGAGCAAATTATCTTTAGCATGAATCTTAATAGAAATGCAGGGTATGGTTAAATAAAGTCTTCATGTATCATGAATGGATCCTCTGTGGTACAAGCTTTGTACAGTAAGTATCATGCAAATTTGGATGCCACCATGTGTCTTATTTCAAACCTTGGCTATGATATATTTAGGAAATAAAGAAGTATTTATTAGGTTACCATATAAGTAGTGGACCACGGATAAGAGATAGCCGTCTATAAAATTTAATACTTTATGGAGGAAGCTCTCTTTCCCTACTATTCTTCAACGATAGAAATAACTGTGTGTTCTAGATGGGATACTTGGTGACTATTCAAACATGTACAACATTTTATAGTACAAGGCTTATACTGTAAAAGATCTCGTTCTATATATCATAGGTGACAACTTTTAAACAAATTTTGCACGGGCATAGAGTGCATGTTGCCCATGGAAGCATGGTCTATTGTTGACCCTCTCGTTTATGTCAATATTCTAATCTACGTAAGTCACTGAACGTGAGCTAAGTCCACCTTAAAATATCCTATGATCTCAGCTAAAAGGCCTAAGTTAGAAGGTGTTCCTTGACCCTTTACATATCCCTAAGTTTCACTTGGTATTAGGGCTAAAAGGTGGCCCGAGTTGACACATTGCCCATTGCAGGGTGAGGCCTGATTCTGAGTTGGTGCAGAGATTTAGGCCCGAGCTAATTTAGATTAACTCCAAGCTTAAAGAGCTTAACACAATTTCGGTTTGAATTAAACTGTTACTTAGTTTGGTTCAAACCCAGCCAAAAAATGGTTCAACGCATTGGCCCTTAATTAAATTTGAATTCAATCCCAAAACTTTAAAAGTAATGGACTTTTTAATTTTTACAGCAAATTTTTTATTTAAAATCAATTAATTTGATATTTTAACCTTGTTATTGAGCAATTAGTGTACTTATTTTTAAATATTACTTATTTTTTCATATGCACTTGAAAATTGAAAAGTAACCCTATAGAGTTTATTTTTTAGCCCTATTGGATTGTAGTGAATCGGATTGATTAAGTTCGAGGCTTAATCGAAGCTTGGGCTTAGGTTAGTTTTGGACCTAGATTTTGGAGGGGGGGGGGGGGGGGTGGAAACTCTGAGTCCAGTTCAAAGCCTGAAAAAAGATTTGGAGTAGGCTCAAGTAAAGGCACGGTTTGATTTCATCCAACCCACTTCCACAATACTCAATGTTTAACCAATGTGGGGACTAAATACATATTTGTATAAGCTCTCGCACCATACATTTGTGGAAAGTTTGTTGATCCTAATTTGGTTATATTTCAGAATTAACCGGACCTCTTGAACGGTAACAAATCCCTCTCATGCCAGCTCTTTTAGCGTCCACATAAAGAGATTCCGCAGCATCACTCTCTTAAAACATTAATTTTGGCCCGTGGGCCAGCTCAGTGACATCTTTGGTTCGCAATCGCAAATCTTGACAAACCTGTGAGTTAAATCTCAATGGTCAGAAAAGACTTACTGCACCATCCTCCGATGCAGCTAGCATGCACCGACCATAAGCATTAACCACCTATGCATATCGATGCATGTGCAAAAGCCCAATGGGCCCTATAGCGCATTAGCATGCGCGAACAGCCAATTCATACGGCCGCTATATGCTTGCAGTCGGTGCAGCAAGACTTTTTCATCCAGTATAACCAAGGAATTGGAGAAGAAAGACAAAAGATGAGAAGAAAGTAAATAGGCTAAAATATACTTTTGATCCTCAAAACTCACTTAAAATTCATTAATTAGCATATCAAAATGTAATGTTCTTAAAATATAAAAATTAAAAATACAACACAAAAATATATTTTAATTTTGAAAAAAAAAATATCATACTAATAGTTACAGTATGGCATAAATGCATGCAGGTGATAATCATGCAGTATTCAATCATGATTGTTATTCCTAACTTTTAAGATATTTGAAATAAGAAATAAGGAAGGATGTTTTAAATTGTATTTGAAATATTTTCTTATTTTTAAAAGCTATAACTAAAAAAGATAAATCGAAAAAAAGTTAATCAAAAGGATAATCTACCAAGGGTTATCCCTTGAACTTATTTCCTAGAAAAAAAAAAAATACCTGGAGCTATTCCTTAAGAACAAAACTATTATTAAAAAAATTAATTATTTTTTTATCTATCCTTTATATAAACTTTATCCTATATATTTATTTAGAATAATATTTTTTATATCAAACTACCTAAGAGAAAAAAAATGAAGCCGCTTCGAAAGACCGTTGCACCGAGAAACCTAACTTAGAAGTAAGGTACATGACTCAAACTGGTCATCACGCCTGCAATAGGACACCGGTCAACATAAAGCCTCCACAAAGAACTATTTTAGCAGGGAATAATTTTACAATAGATGCAATCTCCCTCAGCACCAATATGGAAATGTGACTCCAAAGTTTCCGTGCTTTCCACAGTATCCTTCACAATATGCAAGTTTATTTCAAAAGCAAAATCCATTATATACATTTAGGACACAATTCCAGAGTGCTACACAAGTTGAACCTTTAAACATTAAACAAACACCCTAAGCAACCCTAAAAATTAACTGAGGTACGTAAACAATTGTTTTTTTTTTTTTTTTTCCCCTTCCCTCCAGAATACCTGATTTAATGATCTCATTCAAGACAAAGTGAGCGTTACAACAACAGCTAATAACATTTTACACTGACTCAACCACCTCAACCTGCTGCCGAGCAAGGTATCTCTCCCTTCGTTCTTTCTAGAAACAAGATGAAAGGAGAAGGAAAGAATTAAGGCAAACCAAAGAAACAAGCAGAATCTTAATTGTTTAGTGAAGGAGAATACCCATTCATCTATAACAAGCCCTTCACCAACTATTTTGGGGCCAGTCTCCTCGGGAGGTTTCTTGCGAGACTCAAGTGCTGCCTCAGCTTCAGCCAGCTGGTGCTTCAGCTTTTCCAATTGCTTCAGAAAGCATTGACAGTACAAATCATCGTTAAACATATTTACATAAAGAAATAAATCCTTAGGTCTAAAAGAGGATCTGCACTAGTAGTTGCTAGTTCTGACTTACAGGGCAGGGGCGTTCTGGGTCCAAGAATACAACCCTTAGAATTTGCTCGACTGCAATCTGATCTTTCTGCTCATCGAACTGTCAAACATAAGCTACCAACTTTCAGAATATTTTCTTTTAAAAGAAAATTTAATGAAGATATATTCATGACAATAATAAAACACAACGTGGTACTAGAATTAAAAAAATACTAACACAAAAATGGTTTTTGGCCTAGCTAGAAAAGTAGATAAATCATAAATGTTGATCCAAATGATGGTTCTAATGAATAACAATGCTGGTCACCTAGAAGGGCAAAGATGACCATCTTTAGCATCATAAATTATTTAAATATGATAATATTTTTATGGATTATCAAATGAAAATCTCGAGATGAATATAACATAAATAATTTAACGTATATAACATAGGCCTAGAGAATATAAAGAAGTGACCTAACACATGTAGAAGAAAAGAACATATATAGAGATATATTAAAAATCTTATAGAAGAATCTCTAAATCTTACAAAAAAAGTATAATCCTAAACAAAATAGAATAGAAAAAACAATTTATATAGCCAACCCTAGATAGTTTAGGATCAAGACTTTGCTGTTGTCCTTGTTGTAGTTTCATGAACTATATGGTATATTCTTCTCTACCACTCCCCCTGACAGGCTTACACAAAAAGCCATAAGATCATCAGTTGGAAGGCAATATGATAGCCAGTTGGAAAATCAAACTCAATCCTTTGGTGGATCCATGTTGGTTGAATTTGTGCTCTACAGCCATTCCAATCTTAATGGGATAACACTTGGTTGTTATTCATTTATATACAGCTTCACCCATACTAGTACCAGATTGATATACATTTGATCTTGTTGGGGAGTAAAATCGTCATTGCATCAATATCCGTGCGAAGCGGCTAAGGCCAACCTCCCCCCTTCGCCCTTCCGGGCTTCCATAGCTCGGCCCTTCCGGACTTCCGTAGCTCGGCCCTTCCGGGCTTCCATAACTCGGCCCTTCCGGGCTTCCGTAGCTCGGCCCCTTCCGGGCTTCCGTAGCTCGGCCCCTTCCGGGCTTCCGTAGCTCGGCCCTTCCGAGCTTCCATAGCTCGGCCCTTTCGGGCTTCCACAGCTCGGCTCCTTCCGGGCTTCCACAGCTCGGCTCCTTCCGGGCTCTCGTAGCTCGGCCCTTCCGGGCTTCCGTAGCTCGGCCCTTCCGGGCTTCCGTAGCTCGGCCCTTCCGGGCTCCACAGCTCGGCTCCTTCCGGGCTCCCATAGCTCGGCCCTTCCGGGCTTCCACAGCTCGGCTCCTTCCGGGCTCCCATAGATCGGCCCTTCCGGGCTTCCGTGGCTCGGCCCCTTCCGGGCTTCCATAGCTCGGCCCCTTCCCGGGCTCTCGCAGCTCGCTTCCCCAGAGTCACCATGGTCCGACTACGTCAAATGGTCCACAATCCAATACTTACCTCCGCGGAACCTGACGCGGGAGAGCCCAGTTTCACCATAACGACATCCTAGACAAGGAATCATGTCGAAACGTGGCCTAAAACCTATCATAACTCCCCAGGCCTACTTAGCCAGATCTCAGTCATCAAGAAGCTCTCCTGGCCGTCGATCCCCTAACAAACAGGATATGATCCAACGGCCCCACAACGGCCTGATTCTATCCACCTCCGTATCCAACAACCTCTAAACCTTCCAGAAGGCGCTCAAGACACAGGTGACAGCCTATAAATACCACGCTGGCAGATTCCCTCAGGTACGCATACGCACGCACTCTTGAACGCACGTTCGTACGTGCGCCCTCACTCTCCTGCCCTCACGCCGGCAGCTCGTCGGTGCTCTTGCCTTCCAGAGCTCCCGATTGGCCGCCCCCGAGAGGCCTCCCGGAGAGATCCACCTTCCTATTATCTGGTTGATCGCCGACTTCTTCTCCACTGACTTGAGCGTCGGAGGGTCTTCGCGGAGGGCCACCCCCAACCCTCTTGCGCGAGGACTTTTTGTGCAGGTCCGCCCCCTCTCCCTGGAGATCGACCGCGCCCGAGTCGGAGGACGGATCCCGACGGCAACAGATTGGCGCTAGAGGAAAGGCCTCAAGTCCCATTAAAACTTGAAGAAAGGAGACAAGGATCCTAACCTGGAGTAGAACCTCTCTAATGGCCAATCGGCGAAGAGCAACCTCTGAAGCTCAAGATCAGGTCGCTTCCCAGAGGCCTGATCCGACGAGCGGCGTAGCGCCGCAACCGCCACCAGTCGAAACCCCGTCACCACCTGCCATCCCGGTGACCCAGGACCAGTTTGCCTCGCTGGTCCAACAAGTTCAGACTCTGACCCACCTGTCAGGAGCGCCTTATGGCTCCTCCTGCTCCACACTTTCACAAGGAAGCGGCGGTTCCTTCTTCACCGGCGACTTCCTCCTCCAGTCCGCGCAAATCTGCGGACCCCCCGCATCGACCTAGAGGGGACAAGCCAGCCCCACGAGGCGGCCACGACAGAGATCCTCCCAGATCTCGACGGGCCCGATCTCTCTCTCCGGTGACCTCCCACCATGATTCGACGCCGTCTCTGCGGTCTCCTCGCCCAGCTCCTCTAGCTGGCGAAGAGGAGATCCATCGTCAGATCCAGGAAATGCATCAGGAGCTGGACGCCGCCAAGCAGGCCCATCCGCCCCAGCCCAAGGCGGAGCAGGGCATCCCTTTCTCTAAGGGGATTATGGAGGAAGTGATTCCCTCCCATGTCAAGTTACCGGCCGTCGAACCTTACCATGGCTCTTCAGACCCGGATGACCATCTTAGCAGCTTCCGGTCAATAATGATGTTCCACGGAGCATCTGATGCGGTCCTCTGCCGCGCCTTTCCCTCCACCCTCAGAGGATCCGCCCGAACCTGGTTCAACGCTTTGAAGCCAGGTTCTATTGATTCATTCGACGAGCTGAGCCACCTTTTTATTGGCCAGTTCGTCAGCAGTCGTCACCACCGACGAAGGTCCGACTCCCTCTCCGAGGTTAAGCAGAGAGAGGGGGAGTCCTTGAGGAATTATCTTGGCCGTTTCAATAAGGCCATGTTGGAGGTGGACCACCTTAATCATGAGGTGGCCATGTCTGCCCTAGCGGGGGGAGTCTCGAAGGAGAGCGACTTCTATCTGGCTATGGAAGTCAGTTATCCCCCCTGCCTCTCGGAGATGATGGCTCTGGGACAAGTATGCCAGGGTCGAGGAATCGCGGAGAGTTGCCCGCGCTGAGCAGGCAAAGAAGAGGGAGCCCAAAGTTCCCGACAGGCACCGTCCCGCCCGGCGACCAAGTCCGCCTCGCCGCCAGAGAGTCCCCCCTGCCGCCAAGGAATCGCTCCCGAAGCCCTCCCAGGCGATTCGACCACTACACTCCGTTGACCGTGCCCGGGCGCAAATCCTCATGGAGATAGAGCGCCAGCTCCCCCGGCCAATACCTCTCCGAGGGAACCCGACCCGAAGAGATCCTACCAAGTACTGCCGTTACCACCGGGAGCACGGCCACGACACTGAAGAATGCTGGCAACTGAAAAACGAAATCGAGAGACTGATCCAGCAGGAGCGACTGAACCAGTTCAGGAGGGGCCCGAGCCATAACAACAAGGAGGTGACCACCAGCCCGAGCTTCAACAACCTCCTCCCCCACCGAATCCGCCCGTGATCGGCCGTATTAATATGATTGAAGAGGCCGGCGGATCGAGCCCCAGAGGCGACAGTGATGGATCAGTGCCAAAGAAGGCACGGACGGGCGAACTCTCCTTCTCCGATGATGACCTCCTAGGGATACAGCTCCCCCATGATGACGCACTAGTTGTATCCCTTAACTTGAATAACTATGATGTAAGCCGAATCCTAGTTGATAGTGAAGTTCGGTAAATGTTTTGTACCTTGGTGTGTTTGCCAGGATGAAATTACTCATGGAAAACCTGCGAACTGTGGATTCCACCCTGATGGGATTCACTGGCGACGTTATCATCCCAGAAGGAGTCATCACCCTAACAGTCCGCGCGGGAACCTGGCCCCTTGTAGCCATTGTCCAGACGGATTTTCTAGTAGCCGATCTCAGATCCCCCTATAATGCAATATTCGGCAGGCCCGGACTAATGTCCCTCAAAGCAGTCGTCTCCATCCCGCATCTATCCATGAAGTTTCCCACCGAGCGGGGAGTTGGAGTTGTTCGGGGAAGTCAGGCCATGACTCGGCAATGCTTTGTTACCAGCCTTCAATCTAGAATGCCAGAGGTTGATGGGCTGGACGCTCGCGAGGACTTCACCGAACAAAGAGGAGAGCCGACGGAGGAATTGGAGGAGGTACCGTTGGATGAGGCTCGTCCCGACCGAACTATAAAGATCGGGTCGCTGCTCAAAGGAGAACCTCGGCACAGATTGATCAGGTTCCTCCGAAGTAATGCTGATATCTTCGCCTGGTCTGCCTCCGACATGCCCGGGATCAGCCCCGAGGTCCTCGTCCACTGTCTCAACGTGGACGAGATGCACCGACCGGTTAAGCAGAAGAAGAGGAGTTTCGCCCTGGAACGACAAAAGGCCATTGAAGAAGAGGTAGACAAACTCATCAAGGCCAATTTCGTCCGAGAGGTAAATTACCCGAGCTGGCTGTTAAATGTCGTCATGGTGAAAAAGTCGAACGACAAGTGGAGAATCTGCATCGACTTCACCGACCTCAACAAAGCCTGCCCGAAGGACAGCTTCCTCCCTCGGATTGACCAGCTCATGGACGCCACCTCAGGCCACCAGATGCTGTCATTCATGGACGCCTATTCCGGCTACAATCAGATCCGAATGGCCCCTGAAGATGAAGAAAAGGCTGCCTCCATAACCGACCGAGGTACTTACTGTTACCGCGTTATGCCTTTCGGTCTTAAAAATGCAGGTGCCACCTACCAAAGGCTGGTCAATAAAGTATTCAAGGGGCAAATCGGCCGGAATATGGAGGTGTACGTGGATGACATGCTGGTCAAAAGCAAGGAGGCATCACAGCATGTGGAAGACCTCACAGAGAGCTTTGTCACGCTGCGCAAGTACGGGATGGACTCAACCCAACCAAGTGCGCCTTCGGCGTTAACTCCGGAAAGTTTCTCGGCTTCATGGTCTCCCAGCGAGGTATCGAAGCCAACCCCCAGAAGATTCAAGCTCTCCAACAAATGGCGCCCCCGGCATCTGTCAAGGAGGTCCAGCGCCTAACCGGGAGGATAGCGGCCCTCAACCGCTTTGTGGCGCGGTTGGCCGAGAGATGCCTCCCCTTCTTCAAAACTCTCCGATCGGCCAAAAACTTCCAGTGGACCCCCGAATGCCAAAGGTCATTTCAAGACCTCAAGAAGTACCTTGGCTCGCCTCCGCTCCTCAGTAGTCCGTCCCCAGGGGAGACCTTATTCTTGTACCTGGCTGTTTCGGAGGGTGCGGTTTGCTCGGTGCTGATCAAAGAAGAAGGCAAAGTCCAAAAGCCGATCTACTATGTTAGCAGGCTGCTCCGCGATGCGAGACGAGGTACAGCAGAATTGAAAAGATGGGTTGGCCTTAATCACCTCAGTTAGAAAGTTGCGGCCGTACTTCCAAGTGCATTCCGTGACGGTCCTGACCGACCAACCCATCAAGGCGGTGATCCACCGTCCGAGACGTCGGGGAGAATGACCAAGTGGGCCGTCGAGCTAAGTGAGCATGACATACATTTCCAGCCTCGTCCAGCCATCAAAGCCCAGGTGCTTGCCGACTTCCTCCTCGAGTGTACATCCCAGAGGACGGCTCTACCCTAGGCTCCTCCGAAGAACCAAAGGCTGGGGCCCGATGGCTCCTCCATGTCGACGGATCATCTAATGCCCATCGCTCCGGAGCGGGCCTGGTTCTTACCAGTCCCGAGGGGATAACCTTCGAGTATGGCGTCCGATTCTCCTCCCGGCCTCCAACAACGAAGCCGAGTACGAAGCACTGTTAGCCGGCCTCCGCATCCCCCGCAATTTAAAAGTAGAGAAGCTCAGTGCCTTCACCGACTCTCAGCTAGTGGCCGTCACGTGCAAGGAGATTTTGAAGCCCGGGAGCCGAACATGATTCGATATCTCCAGGAGGTGCGGAGTCTCCTTTCCCATTTTATTGAATTTGAAATCATTCAGATTCCCAGATCTGAGAATGCCCGCGCCGACCTGCTCTCCCGATTGGCGACCGCGGAGTCAATGGATACTGAGCATAAGTTCCACCTGGAAACTCTGGAAAGACCCAGCATCGCGGAGACCGACCAGATAATGCAAGTTGAGGCCGAATCATCATGGTTCGACCCCATCCTCAAATATCTCAAAGAAGGGTCGCTGCCGTCCGACCGAAGGGAGGCTAGAAAACTGAAGTTGCAGGCCGTTCACTACGTGTTGATCGACAACCAGCTTTACAAACGATCTTTTTCTATGCCGCTGCTCAGGTGCCTTCGCCCGTCCGAAGCAGATTATGCTCTGCGCGAGGTGCATGAAGGGATTTGCGGCAACCATCTGGGAAGTCGATCCCTATGTCACAAAGTACTGCGGCAAGGCTACTACTGGCCGACCATGCAGAAAGACGCAGACGACCTAATCCGAGCCTGCGACCCCTGTCAGAGGCATTCGAGCATCCAAAGGCTCCCTTCCGCCGGGTTAATTTCCATATCCTCCGCTTGGCCCTTCGCCAAATGGGGGATGGACATCCTCAGCCCATTCCCGCTTGCCACAGGACAGCGGAAATTTCTATTTGTCGCCATCGACTACTTCACCAAATGGGTCGAAGCGAAAGCAGTTGCACAAATTACCGAGGCACGGGCCAGAGACTTTGTGTGGAGATCCATCATCTGCCGATTCGGCCTCCCGCATACCATAATCACTAACAACGGCAAGCAGTTTGACAACTCTAAATTCCGCCAGTTCTGTGAGGAACATGGAATCCGTCATCACCTTACTTCGGTCGGGCACCCACAAGCCAACGGAGCGACCGAGGTAACCAATAGGACCCTCCTCCAGGGAATCAAAGCTCGCCTCTCCAGAGCCCAAGGCAGGTGGGCGAAGGAGCTGCACCATGTCTTATGGGCCTACCGCACAACCCCAAGAATCCCGATAGGTGAAAACCCATTCCGAATGGCTTTCGGTACAGAGGCCGTCATCCCTGTGGAGATAGGCCTCCCATCATTGCGGGTGGAAAGCTACTCAGAGGAAGCTAGCAACGAACAGCTCCGCACCAACCTCGACTTGGTGGAGAAAATTAGGGAGAAGGCCCGGATCAGAGTGGCTGCTTATCAACAAAGAGTGGCCCGTTACCATGCTTCCAGAGTCAAAGGAAAGGCCTTTCTGCCCGGCGACCTTGTCCTCCAAAGACCTCTGTTTCCAAGCCGCTGGAACAAGGAAAGCTGGCGCTAAACTGGGAGGGCCCGTACCAAGTAGCGGAGATCATCGGACCAGGAACCTACAAGCTACAAGATCTGGATGGGAAATCCATTCCCCGGACGTGGAATTCGGACAATCTCCGAAAATATTATCAATAGGGTACGTCCTCTCCAATTGATTTCCATATGCCTCTATATCTTCCTATTGGCACATTTTCCTCAATACAAATTATTATGCACTACAAATTGCAAAAAGAAATAGATGCTGCTTACCAATCCTCGGCAGGACCGAGCTCTTTGTCTGGACAAGATTTCTCCGAACCTTGGCAGGGCCAAGTAAAACATTCTCCGAACCTCGGCTGGGCCGAGCAACAAATTCTCCGAACCTTGGCAGGGCCAAGTAAAACATTCTCCGAACCTCGGCTGGGCTGAGCAACAAATTCTCCGAACCTTGGCGGGGCCAAGTAAAACGTTCTCCAAACCTCAGCAAGGCTGAGTAAAAATTTCTCCAGGTTAAAGCGCCGACTGAAAGCCGAAATACGCAGGCCCCGATTAAGGCCGAGGGACTTCCAAATAGCCCCCAAAATTTTCGCCGGTTTAAAACGAAGCACGCTGAGCGAAAAAACCGTTGACACACAAAAGGAAGGGCCCCTTAAGCCCCGCGTAATCGGCCAAAAGCCCCGAGCAGAGCCAGGGGATTCCCCTCTGCAACTGAAAATCTTTGGGTGACGCCCCTATATCCCGTCGATCAAAGCGTCTATATCAGCGCATAAACTGACGGGGCCACACCCTAACCATTGCGAGGATAACATGACCAAGGCCAAAACTCTTAAAGAAGGATTACTCAAAATAAATCCATTTTTCATTTATCAAGAAAAAGGGATTACAAAAGTGACAGAAAAAAAACATAAAAAGAAAGCAAAAGAGGCCCTGGATCATGGATCGGAGTCGCCCCCCGACGCCAGCAAATCCTCCAGGCGCTCGGTGAGATCAGCCACCTGCGGCGAAGCGATTCGACCTCCTCCCCCTGCCGGTCTATCACCCGGCGCAGGGCCTCCGCCTCCTTGGTCATCACGTCCACGTACTCCTCGACGACCCTCACGAGCTACTGGTTACTCGCGAGGGCCGACACCAGGCCCAGTCCGTCGACAGTAACGGAGATGCGCCTCCTCTCCGAGTGAAGCAGGCCGTTGAGTGAGGTGCGCAGCTCACTAGATGATCGCCCTTGAGAGGCCATTGTTTCAGGACTTAAACCGAGGGATGGCTGAGACCGATACCCCTCGGTCATATTTATACTCGCTGGACAGGTATCTCGATCGGTCGTGCCATAGCCGCCGACCCATAAGAGCTTGCCACGTGTCGTCATTTCTATGCCTGCAGAATCCAAAGTGTGGCGCCCCGTCCCGAGCGAGATCGGTAAGCGCGAGCAGACTGTTTGGGAATTCCCCCAAGTAAGACATTTTCCGATCTGCCGGCCTTTGCAGTAAATGCCCTCAACGCTTCCCCAAGCCTCCTAAAGCTGGCCTCCTTTTTCGGGAAGCGCAGAGGGAAGAAGTCCGGCATCCGGCCAATGACCTGTCCCTTCGGGAAGAGTAGCGTCACCAATCAAAAAGCATGATAATATACTGCTCGTACCGACCTGGCGCCCATCACCAAGCGCCGCATAGACCTAGCACTACGGCTCACAATGACAACTGAATCGCCCCCTTGAGCCCAAATCTCCGAACCTCGGCTGGGCTGAGTGACAGAATCTCCGAACCTTGGCAGGGCCAAGCAAAATCTCCGAACCTCGGCTGGGCCGAGTGACAGAATCTCCGAACCTCGGCTGGGCCGAGCAACAAGTTCCCTGAACCACTGCGGAAAATGCACAGATTCCCTGAACTTCGGCAAAGCCGACCTGCAAGGATGCGAGTCCTGATAAGGACGATGCACAAAAATACCAAACTTCGGACCGAAATAAGGAGTGCATTTCTCCGAACGGTCCTTAGACCATCGCTTACGAGCCCCAGTTAGTTCGGATAGTGCGGGATCCTCGTCTATGGACGAGCGAGACGCCTTCGTATCCCACGAACGGCAACAACAGCGAACTCGGCACAAAAAGATAAAGATTGAGAAACAAAAACAGAACTCTCTTTATTTATTGCCAATCAAGATAAGTTACAAATGCCTTGGAGGCGTTACAAGAACATTGAAATGCATAAAATAAAGAACAAGTACAAAACTCGGGCAACTGCTCCAAAGCAGACGTAGGCAACTGTGATGCTCTGGCGTCCAACTGCCGAACCAGGTAAGCCGCGTCCAGTCAGCTCGCGCCGATAATGGCCGGACGACATGGACCAATAATTGCGGCCGGCTTCGGTCAATAACGATATCTCGGTGACCCAACCGAGATATCTGGATGGCCATCCCAGACCATCCCTGCGAGGGACCTCCCGGCGAGCAGGTAGAAAGCCAGCGGACCCTGGCGTCGGAACGCTCTCCCAAACCGAGTGTGTACCACCACACCTTACCAAGTCTCAAGGACAAGGGGTCGACGGGCGGCGCACTTTCACCCCCTCCCCATGTGGTGAAAGATTCCCCAGACAGGCGAGCCCAGGAATCTGCATCAGGGAAGGAGGAGAAGTTCACACAAGCCATGGGGGGCCCACGTGCACTCCCTGCCTTGCGCCTCCAGAGGGGAACCACAAAGGTCACACTGGAAGAGTATGTGTGCGCTCTCCGTGTGACCTCTACGCCCTCTATGTGCGCTCTCCATATGATCTCCGGGACTCATCCCCTAAGGGCGAACCGTCCTTCGGCAGTTCCTTCATCGCCCCAACTATCCGGAGGCAAAGAGCTTACAAGGAAAAAGCTCAGTCCTCCCACTCGCAGCAACAAAAACGGGCATGATGAAAGCTCTAACGGGAAAGAAACTTTGGAGATGACCAAAACTGACCCCCATTTTCCCTTTTTATAAGCAGAAATGAACCGGGAAAAGCTACCCAAGCCGGAAGCCTCGAGATTCAAACATCTGGCCCATGCCACCACGTGGCCCTCAGAATAGACGCGGCGCCCTACTACGCGCCAAGCCCACCGCCTGAGCTGTGACGTATACGGAGATCTCCTCCTGATCCCGAATCATGGTCATTAAAGGCAGGGGATCGTCCACTAGCACTTCGAAAACTGACGGGTTCAGGAGATCGTCCTTCGAAAATAACGTCCTCCAATGGTAAGCGGCTGCGTACGCAACACGATAAAACGACCTGCATGGAAAAAGAGCACCTTCCGGAAAGCTTTAAGTGCAGCTTTACGTTCTCCACAGCGCCGTACCACCGATTTTAGTAAAGCAAAAACCGATTCGCCTGCAAAACGGCAGGGCGCTGACAGAATAGCAAAGGGCGCGAAGACTACGCAAACTTTTCCTTCGCCAACGAGAGATAGACGACCTACTTCGCCTGTCGGCCCCAGCCGACCTATTTTTGCTCGTCGGCCCCAGCCGACCTATTTTGCTCGTCGGTCCCAGCCGACCTATTTTTGCTTGTTGGCCCCAGCCGACCTATTTGGCTCGTCGGCCCCAGCCGACCTATTCTTGCTTGTCGGCCCCAGCCGACCTATTCTTGCTTTTCGGCCCAGCCGACCTATCTTGTTCGTCGGCCCCAGCCGACCTATTTTGCTCGTCGACCCCGGTCGACCTATCTCGCCTGTCGGCCTTAACAGATCTGTTTTGTCGGTCGGTCCACACCAACCGGACCAGACCACTTCCCACTTCGCTGGTCAAGGCTGTCGCCCTGCTTTGAGCCAAACCAATGCATTCCTTCAATCCCGGAATGAGGATGACCTAAGAGTATCAGCGAGCCATAAGTCGCTCGCGATCGAGGCGAGACTAGACGACAACGAAGCCACGCAAGAAAGGCACTTAGATGGAAACAGGAAACTCTTTTATTAAGAAACGTCAGACAGACTTCTAAAAGACAAAATACAAGAATGGCTCCTAAGAGCCGGGAACCGCGTCAGCTTTAGAAGAGTCCTCGGTTACATCCACGAAAGCGTGACTAGACTCACCCTTCTCCAATATCTTTGCCCCCCCAGCGGCAGTTTGCGACTGTCCCTCAGAAGCAGCGGCTTCGCCGGAACCCGGGACAGCATCAGGGTCAGTGTCGAAGACGTCGACGTATTCGTCCTCTTCTTCCCCTCCGGACTCACCCTCATCAGGAGTTTCAGCGTCCAGAAAAGAGAGATCCCATTCTGGACGCTTGCTGGATATCTTCTCTTTGCATTCCTGCAACCCGAGTTGGAAGGCGTCAACACCGATAGCATCCTGCCTCCCCTTGAGTATGGCAAGCTCCGTCTTAGCCTCAGCGGCCTGCTTCTCAGCCTCCACAACATGAGCCCGCAAGATGATATTTTGCTCCTCGAACTCGCTGGCCCGCGTCTCGAGTTCTGAGCTCTTATTACGGTTGGACACAAGTTCATCCTGGAGAGCCCGAACCTCCAACTCCAACTTCGCCATCTGAGAAAGCCAAAGCTAGTCGGCATCGCAAGAAACCAGTAGGAGAAACTGAAAAAGGGGAGGAGAAAAATGAGATCATACCTCCTCCTCTCGCCTGGCCAACCTCTTGGTCAGCTCCTCAGCCTCACCCCTGGCCCTCGTTCTGTCAGCACCAATCAGATCAACCCTCTCCTGCAGAGCATTGATCCTTGATTGCTTGGCCCCGGCCTCCTCCGGGCTTGGGATAGCTCGTCGCTCACCCGAGCCATCGCCCCTTGGTGCCATCTAACGCCCTCCCTCAAGCGAGCAATTTCACCATCACGCCGCTTCAATTTCTCCTCCGTTTCATCGAGCATTCTGGTCAAACGCCTTCTCTCGTCGGTAGCTTCCCTTCCCAGCCGACCCATGCTCTCACCATGTTCCTGCCGCATCGCTGCTACCTCCGCGGAGTGTTTGGACTCAATCCTAGCCAGCTCCAGGCACGCGTCCTCGTTCTTCGCCAGGAGTCCCTGCAACTCCTCCGCTTTACTTTTCTGCCTGGATGCTTCGGCTAGAGCGGCCTGATACAATGCCTTCATTCCCTCCAGACCTCTATTGCTACTGACCAAAAGTTCCTCGAACTTCTCAGACGTCGCCACTCGCGATCGAAGTTCAGCGTTGTCTCTCCTGGCCTGAACGCTGGCCCCCGTCGCTAAACTCAGACGCCAGCACATCGCCCGAGAAAGCAAAACGCTCTGCGAAACAAAAGATGAATAAAAAACCCACAATGGGGTCACTCAGGAAACATCTCCCGCACAAAAGAAATAACTTACCCGCGAGGCATAGGCCCAAGTCATCCTCATGAGGGTCGAATTGTCGATATCGGGGAGAAGGTGGATACTTTCGGCCACTCCCTGCTGCCCGAACGCGGCATCAACCAGTTCCAAATCCGCAAACTTATCCGCCGAAGGATCGGCACCTGGGTACAAGGCCGACCTCATCATGGCTGCGAACGCCTCCTCAACACCAGCGCTCGAACTGCTGGGCTGACCATCCCCGCCTGAGGGACCGACTTGGGCGACCTCCGCCTGAGAGGCCCCCAACTTTCCAGCCTCTTCTATCAAGGCCCTGGCTTGGACTTCTTTGGATAATTCGGCTAGCCCGAGCGCCAGCCTCCCCAAAATCTTTTTCGAGGAAGCTCCCAATGCGGGACTCCCACCTTGCTGCGTCCCCTCCTCCGACGCACCTTTCCCAATTACCACCATCTATGTCTTCGCCATAGGGCCCCCCGGGGTCTCAGCCCGTCCTACCACTTGCGCCTCCTCTGCAAGCTCCACTGAAGCCTCTATCTGGCCTGCCTCCTGAACTACCGCAAGCGACCCGGCTTCACTACTACCGGACTCCCCTGCGGAGAGACCAAGAGGGAGCTCCTCCTGAACCTCTTTGGCTGCAGCTATCCCTTCCCCCTCTCCCGCTGGAGCCAGTGGTGATCCCGCGGGGACGGAAGGCCCCACAGAAACGACCGCCTTCACCAGATCCATTGTTGGTTCCTCTTTCATAGGGGACGCGGTCGGACGAACCAACGGAGCCTCGTCTGAGCTATTCGATATCTCTAACACGGGAGGACAAGGGATCATGGCTTCTCCCCCCAAATCCTCTTTCGCCCCCGACGCTCCTGTCGCAACCGCTCCGGTGTCCGGCGGGCTTCTTGCGGAGGTACGGCCCCTTTTTTCGGGCCTCCTGCTATCCGCGCCACTGCTCTCCCCTGGGCGCTTTCCTCTCTTCCTCTTGGAGAGGCTCAACAAAGCCGACCTCTTGGCTGAAAGAATGAAACACGCGCGATCAGATCCAAGCACATTCATCGAGAAAACGAGCAGCGAGAAAGGGACCAAAAAAAAGGGATTCACCTTGCGGGTCCAGGGGGCTGAGCCCTGCTGCAAAGAGGGCCCCCTCCGATAGCAGGTCGTTAGCCGAAAACACTCGACCATTGCGAAGGACGTCCAAATCCCTCTCCTCCTGCGCTGACAAAACTGGATGCGTCTCTGCATCCCTAGCGAAGTTCCCCCATTTCCGAGGGAAGCCGGATCCAATGTTCCCCTCTGCGATAACGAACCGGCTCTTCCATCCCTTGATGGAAGATGGCTTATCCACAATGACGTTGAAGGACCTCCGGGGTCCAATGTAAGGCCACTCAATTTCCTCCCGGGTATCAGATGGTAGCAAGCGCGAAAAAGGGGAAGAGTGGCAACGATCTGAATCTGGTGACACATCGAGATGAATCCGATGATGCTCCGCCAACTGTTTGGGGCCACCATCGCCGGGCAGATATTGTAGTGGGTCATTATCTCCTTCACCAAAGGATGGAGAGGGAAACGAAAGCCCGCCTTCAAACTGTCTTCATAAATGAAGACCCCGGACTCCGGATCTCGCGAGACCCTATCCCCAGACTCCGGCGCCCGCAGAACGACATCTGGAGGCAGGCCATACCATTGGTGAATCCTTCCCAAATCCTCTGATGCAATCTCCGAAACCACATCGTCGGGGCTCATCGCCATCTCGATTGAGAAAAATACCAGGCGAAACGACGAGCGTCAAGAAGGATGAAAGGCCAAACTTTTCAAAAACAAGACGGGAGGGTGCTACGAGCATGCACATATATATATATATATATATATATATATATATATATATATATATATATATATATATATATGTGGTGTGCTTCTATCGCCTTGCTTCCCCACTAAGGAAGCCGCCTCGAAAGGACGGGGCGTCCCGTCCGAGGCGTTCGGAACCGCCTCGACAAACGCCCGATCGTTCGGGATTCGCAACGTAGCGCATTCCCAGCCGTCGGTTTTGAGGGAGCCTTACCCCCAAAGGCACCATAACCCTGACGCATTAATTAGGGCATCATTGCACGGACTGTCCAAACCAAAGCATCCCATCCGGGACGCGCCGCTCGGACTTATACTCCCTATGCCCGAACCTATGCTTCGAACTAGGGAGTGGAGGGCATGTGTTGGGGGGGTAAAATCGTCATTGCATCAATATCCGTGCGAGGCGGCTAAAGCCAACCTCCCCCCCTTCGCCCTTCCGGGCTTTCATAGCTCGGCCCTTCCGGGCTTCCGTAGCTCGGCCCCTTCTGGGCTTCCATAGCTCGACCCTTCCGGGCTCCCATAGCTCGGCCCTTCCGGGCTCCCACAGCTCGGCTCCTTCCGGGCTCCCGTAACTCGGCCCTTCCGGGCTTCCGTAGCTCGGCCCTTCTGGGCTTCCGTAGCTCGGCCCTTCCGGGCTTCCACAGCTCGGCTCCTTCCGAGCTTCCGTAGCTCGGTCCTTCCGGGCTTCCGTAGCTCGGCCCCTTCCGGGCTTCCGTAGCACGGCCCTTTCGGGCTTCCACAGCTCGGCTCTTCCGGGCTTCCACAGCTCGGCCCTTCCGGGCTTCTGTAGCTCGGCTCCTTCCAGGCTCCACAGCTCGGCTCCTTCCGGGCTCCCATAGATCGGCCCTTCCGGGCTTCCGTGGCTCGGCCCCTTCCGGGCTTCCATAGCTCGGCCCCTTCCCGGGCTCTCGCAGCTCGCTTCCCCCCGAGTCACCATGGTCCGACTACGTCAAATGGTCCATAATCCAATACTTACCTCCGCGGAACCTGACGCGGGAGAGCCTAGTTTCACCATAATGACATCCTAGACAAGGAATCATGTCGAAACGTGGCCTAAAACCTATCATAACTCCCCCAAGCCTACTCAGCCAAATCTCAGTCATCAAGAAGCTCTCCTGGCCGTCGATCCCCTAACAAACAGGATATGAATCCCAACGGCCCCACAACGGCCTGATTCTATCCACCTCCGTATCCCAACAACCTCTGAACCTTCCAGAAGGTGCTCAAGACACAGGTGACAGCCTATAAATACCACGCTGGCAGATTTCCTTAGGTACGCATACGCACGCACTCTTGAACGCACGTTCGTACGTGCGCCCTCACTCTCCTGCCCTCACGCCGGCAGCTCGTCGGTGCTCTTGCCTTCCAGAGCTCCCGATTGGCCGCCCCCCGGAGAGACCTCTCGGAGAGATCCACCTTCCCATTATCTGGTTGATCGCCGACTTCTTCTCCACTGACTTGAGCATCGGAGGGTCTTCCGCGGAGGGCCACCCCAATGCCTCTCGCGCGAGGACTTTTTGTGCAGGTCCGCCCCCTCTCCTTGGAGATCGACCGCGCCCGAATCGAAGGACGGATCCCGATGGCAACAGATCTTAACTAAATTACTCATCTAAAAATGACCAGAGGACTTTTTTTATTGACTAGAGTTTTCTTTATGCTAATTATGGATGGGTTGGTTCTAGGCCAGAATCTAAAACCAACCAAAACAGGATAAGTTTCAGGATTTTAGACCTACAACTGATCCAATCATATCTTGAAACCAACCAAGAACTGATCCAATTAGATCCGTTTAGTTCCAAGTTGGTTCCAAGGTGGAACTATTTTTTTGTTTGACACATGTTTGATATCTAATGACTAGAATTTTTTCTTTAATTATGTTCAATAAAAAGGATATACATAGTATTTATTAACTAATTTAATGCTTAAATTTTTAATAGAGATGGTAAATAATTTATGAAGTATACCTGATGTCTCAATTTTGATTTCGATTCTTGAAAGCATCTCGGCTCAAAATCAAGATTTTGGACCTACAATCGACTTTATTAACACTTAGAATTGAACCAATCAATCATGACTTACACCCAATACTATTAACATTTAGAACCAAACCAATCTGACCCTATCAGAACATGTTGTATCAATTCTTCTATTAACACTTAGAACCGAACCAATACGATCCTATCAGATTAGTTTGTATCGATTCTTATGTTACCCTACCTCGTTGCTGATCCCAAATGCTAATGCATATTCAAAACACACCATTTTTACATGCAGAACTTTTTGCACAAGTAGAAAAACTCAAAAAACATTCATTTGCCATGGAAGTTCATTTAATCTATAAAGGCTTAAAAACATAGAATTGTAAAGAAAGACTCACCAGTTCTGGCACATATTCCATTGGTCCTTTCACCTTCAAACTGAGAATTTTAAACTTAACATTGCTTTTTGATCTACGACTTTTTCATTGTTCTCTGGTTGCTCAACAAACTTGAAAACTAACAGCAAAATTGATGAACCAGTAATTAACAGAATGCTTGGACAAAATTATCCTGTTCTTAAAAAAAAAAAAAAAAAATTATGGAAGAGCCAAAACTAAACATTTAAACATGGAGATCACAGTACCAGTTGCTATAATACTCTCGCCAGGAGAAAGTATGGCTCCAGGAGGACGCATAAAACAGCTTTTTGGTGAAGTTGTTTGAAACTAGAAACACAACATAAGTCAAACATTAGCTAATACAGAAAAGAAAGAGAATTGCATCAAACTAAAGGATAAATGATCCATGATCAAGAGATTCATGAAAGCCTGCTCTTGTTGAAGATTAAATAATTTTCAATCAAACATGTAGACCACGTTAACAGTTACATCTTGAATTCAAAAGTAATAAAAAAAAAAAGGGCAAGCATACACAATACAAACCTTAAATGCTACATGAGACTTGCTGGTGTTTTTTATCCTGACTGCACTTTTAGCCTGCTTACCGGGTTCATCTTCAATTGAAAAAGATAAAAATGATAACAACAGTCAGTATAGAAGAACAATAACAACCTTTTTTATTCATGCCCTAGCAAGTAACCTCCCACGGAATAAACTTAACAATAATTTATAATCTACATATGAATCAAACACGCAACTAAGAAAATCTGAGGCCTTTGGGTAATTAAATCTAGCATATCAACAGAAAACAAACTCACATTGGATAGTTCAGTACAAAAAGAAAATGAGGACAATGCTGCTAAAGACACCTGAAGAGAACAAAATAATTCCTAATGAAAAAGAAGTGCTAACTTCAAACATAAAAAAAAAAAAAAACCACCCACATTTTATGCTGTGAAGTTTCTGAGAAACTAAATGAAAGAAAAGAAGAGGGGAAAAGAAAAACACATGCATACACAAACACAAATAAAAGTTGATAAAATGTACCGGTGGAGACCAAACAAATCGAATCCTTTATAATACATCTAGAGCCAGAATAAAAACAAATTTTGCAGGTATAACAGTTACCAAAGTAATAACACGGGCAATAATGAGCAGCAATTGAAAATAACGGAGCAATTCTCATATCTAGCAATGGGCCCAAAGTTTCCACCTAAAAATGAAGCATTTTGCGAGAAAGAGATCAAGATACTATATTGCAAACCCCAAGATTCCCGTTTATCAAGAGGCTCTAGAAGAGGTTCACCCCTTGCTACCAAAAATCAAAACTTTCGTAGGGTTAAGAGAGATCAAAGACTCCAGAATCCAATTTGTTAAAAGAAAACGAAAAAAAAAAAAAAAAAAGCAAACCCCGAAATAGCTTATGAAAACAATATGCCAGATCGAAACAAAATTTCATCTTTCCAACACCCCATAAAATCCAGTCTCCAGAAAAAAGGAAAATGAAGCAATAAATTCCCTACAGACTCACATGGGAAGTAGAGCTTGTCGGCCGGATCGAGACGAAGCCGGCGTCGGGTGGGCAGAAGCGACTTCGCCACCGACGAAACCGATCCACCCCCTGAGCTCTGGTGTTGACCCCCTGATCCATCCGCCTGGCTCGCCTGGCTCACCTGGCCGTGAGTCGCCCGGTGGTGGCCCACCGTCGACGACGACGATCCCCCGCCTCCGCCGCCACTCTGCCAGAAGGGCATCCGGCACAGACTCCAGACCTTCCCATCCGACGGCTCAGATTTCTCGTCCGCTATCGCCATCAACGGAGATCGAGCGATCGGTTCCTCACTTCATACAAGAACGCCGGAGCACCAGGCCGCGTATCCAGTCGCGTTCACCGGAAGTGCACCAAAAAATGAATAATTGGGTCTGGTCCCCTCGTCCTCTTCGAATCCTCCGCGTTTTTCCGGTAGAGAAAATGGCCGACAGCTTGACTATAGCTTTAGCTCGCAGAGTAGGAGAAGGAAAAGTAAGCCGGAGAACGGTCGGATCTCATCCGATCGATTCAACTTCATTTAAGAGGCGGAACTTGTGTCCGTCATCATTTTTTTTAAATAGCAAAAGAAATTACGGAAACTCTCAACTTCAATCAGCCTCAGTTCACCCACTGGTTGGATTTAAAAATTTTGAATAACAAAGTACACTATATATATATATATATATATAAAAGCTTAGCTTTCCAATTTTTGTTATTAAATTTAAATTTTAAAATTATTTATTTTAAATTAAAAATAAATAAATAAATAAAATGTATTAAGTGAAAAGTGTTTTTAATTTAATTGATTTAGAGTAAAAATATTTTCTTCAAAAATAAGCATTTTATCATCGAAATTTTAAAAAAATTAGAAAATAAATGAGATAAAATATTTTGTATTAACTATTATGAAAATAACCGTTATAGTATTTGGTATATAAAAGAATTTCTTACGAAATTTGTAACATTTTATTTTTATATCTAAATATACTTAAAAGTTATTTAATTTATTTATATACATGATATAAAAGAGCATAACTGATCTCATGATCCCGGCATTCCATTTGCAACTTGATACCGTTAAGATTCGTATGACATGATACTCTTATTTCAAAATTAGAAATCTATACTCAATTTCTTTTATATATATATATATATTAACGACTGCTCAAATTCTGCTCATGTAGGCATGATCTCAAAATGAAATGATGAGGTTGGTGAGCACCTTGCAAATATCATGGCAAGAAGAGCACGGTTTATAATGCCGTGTTGGGTATAGCCGAAAAAGGAGGAGGTGGTGCAGATATCTCATCGGAGAGGTGGGAGAAATGGACAATGAGGATAGAGTAGATAATGCAAGGCTTTCTCTTCTTTTTTTTTTTTTCAAGAAATAAGCCTATTTTTTCTCAAAAATAATTTTATCAATCAAAACTCTAAGCCATGCTCCAAATCTATTTGTAGAATCTATTGTATCTGTGACTTTTTTTTTTTATTTTAGTACAGACAAATAACTGCATCAATATAAGGTAAGTCAACTTCGAAATATCAAAATAAAAAAGTTGGATCATAACAGAGGGCAAGTATCTCCCTGCATCCAGCTTCAGCATGCAAAATGATCAGCAACCCAAGCGGTAATTCAGTCGATCATATAGAGTTAGCTTTTATGGCTTTTGCAACTACGTTAAAAGTGCAATTCTTAACTTAATGATCCAATTTGCAATGTGACCTCTCCTATTTCACTCTTTTTCTTTTTTTTTTTTTTTTTGTATAAACGGGCGATCACACTAGTTTAGTGCGAATCAGTCCAGATAGATCCGAGTACAAAATTTATTGCAAAGGAGCAGGACAGAGGTCACCCGGCCTCAAAATCCATGGACCAGCGAGCTGAGCCACTGAAGCAGCCACCCAATCCGCCGCCGAGTTGGTTTCACGATAAATATGACGAGTCTGGACACAATCAACCTCCCGCAGTATACTCCAAATGTCCCTAAGAATCGGATTAGTATAGCTAGGAGGGCAATTCTGCATATGCATCCAAGAAATGACCGACATGGAGTCACCCTCAATCAAGAGCCTCTGAGCATGAAGAACATGAGCAGCATAAGAAATACCCATCCAAGCCGCATAAAGCTCAATCAAAGGGACTGAGGAGTCGAGAGTACCAAAACCTTCCGTGTCAATAAGTCACTATGAGGTCCTCGGATAATGAAAGTAGAACCAGCAGCCCTTCCACGAACACTCCCATCAAATTTATTTTTAACAAATATTCCACTCTTAAGTCATGAAATGCTCTGAACTGTTCTCCAACTTAGCACCTCCCAGAGTCCCATTTTGTCAAATTTTCCTCTGGCTTCCAGCAATGCACCCCAAGCTTGCAGTCTGGCATGCCCAAGAAGGTTACTAACAGCTTCATAATGCCCTCTTTGTGACAAGAAAGAGTAGGCACAAGTCTATCATATCAATATTGACTCGTTGGTATTCAAGAGCTCGTCGGAGAGTCAGGAAATGAAGTTTTTCTGTTTCGGATATCATACACTGGTGTATCATGTCCTTCTTATAGATGACTTTTGTACAATCATGCTACAAAAATGAGTGAAGTTCAATAATTTCACACTGCTTAACGAGAGTGAAAATGTTGGGCAATTTTTTGGTGCTTGATGAATGGTTTACCAAGTTTCAATACTTAGTTGCAGATTTAATCTTGATTTTTGTGAGATCCATCTCATTTGAGTTTCTCTTTTTTTATTATTGTTTATTCTTAATCTGATATGGTGGAATCAAGAGGAACCTAGAGGGGCAATGCCGCAACAGATGGAACTGAGAAAAATTCGTAAGGAGCTAAGATTGGCATAACCAATAAAATTTCATAAGAAAATAAGATGAAGGTTTGATACAGATGGGCATGAATTAGGCTTAAACTGATAAAAAATAAAAAAATTATATGAAGCATTGGACCCGAATTAAAATCGAACAAACCATTAGTAGCTCGAACCCAGCTAATAATACGTTATAGTTCTATATTATATAGAGATATATACGATTAAAAAAAAAGGTTAGCAGTTTATATTCAAAAGTGTATTATATATAAATATATATTATATCAATTACATATTTTATATTTAATAATACATATTTTTATATATAATATATAAATATGTATTATATTAATTGTTTAAGTCGGCTGTATGAATTACAATTTGTTGTCAAACTTCTTAAAATTTTTCACTGAACTTTGATCAACTTACAGATTATTCGGCTCATTCCTGCTTTTAAGCGCTAATGTTTGTTATGAATCATAGTTTACGGATTGAGAGGCAGCAGCGTTATTTTGTAAATAAATTTAAGATTAAAAATTAAAAAGAATTAAAGTGATGAATGATGGTATAGTTGGCTAATAAGAACTAACTGGCTTTATATTTCAATTCATTGAAAGGTCTCTTAGTGTTTCCTTTTATATGGCCCACGTAATATATAATTGATTTATTATTTATTTATTTTAAATAATAATTATGATATCTAATTTTATTAGATATTTAAATTTAAGTGATAACGATGGTTTAATAAAGCTAATTTTCTATTGATTCATTTTTGGAAAGTTGTTATCTGATAACATCTTTTTGATGAAAAGAGAAATTATTGTATTGGTCATCTCTCTTCAATATATAGTTTGTTTGACCATCAAAACAGATAAGGAAGAGAATTAAGAAAGAGGAAGAAACTCAATCTATCGTTATCCCTCTCATTTCTCGTCAGAATATCGATGGATCAAGCAAATATCAATGGATCAAGCAAATATCAATGGATCAAGGTAAATATCAATGGATCAAGCAAATATCAATGAATCAAGGTATGCATTCTTGGTTTATGTTTTATGTAAAAATTATTTATTCTAAGATCTTGGCCATTATGTTTATTAAAGAAAATGCTTTGATGGATCTTACATGTGGTATCAGAGCCTTGATTGAAGAATTTGTGATTTTTCATTATGAATCTATCTTCGATTCTTATATATATATATTTCTTATTATATGATTGATGATCAAAATAGCATAGCTCTTTTTGATCTCCACAAACCTGTTCCATAAAGTCGTGGGATTCCGATAATGAATTAAAGAAGGAGAGGCTTAATTCTAGCATCTCACGAATGTGAGGCTTTCTCCCTCAACGTTTTTCTCCCTCACGAATCACACGGAAGTCTTCACGTACGTGGAGGCTTTACGGAAAGGGGCTCGTCTATCCTTGCCTCTCTAATTTTATTCTTTTTGATCTTTGCCTCCTCAAAGCCATAAAAGAGAGAGAACTAGAATTTCCCGTGAAAGAGATTCATACACACGAACGAAGAGGTGAGAGGTCTTGGGATGAAATTCTAGCTGGGATAAAATAAAATAAAAAAAAAAAAAAATCTCGATGGTCTTCAGTGAAGAGTCCCTCTTCATGCACGGGTGAAGAGAGATAGTGGCTCTTCATGCATTCACACCATCTCTCTTCATCAGAATGTGATGTACGGTGGCTTGGGCTCTTGGGCTTGTCTTGGGCTTGTGAAGAGCATGCACGGTGAAAAGGGAGGGAAAGTTCTAGTATAAAAGAAAAATAAAATCAAATAGAGGGGACCTGAGAGACGTATAAGATTTTTGGTGAAGAATATCACAATAATAATTAAAAAAAAATTGAGGGCAAACATATTACCACTTCATCAATCTAATGGTTAACAATAAAGGATGAAAGTCCAGAATATGTCTTCAACGGGAGATTAATGTTTTGAAAAATTATTACAGTAAAATTATGTGGGTACACTTAAGTCTTTGTATTTTTGGGAAAACCATTTTGTTTTGGTGTTTCAAGCATTGTGTAATAATTAATGTAATTTGGTGTTTCAAACACATGATATTATCATTAATTAAATTTGATGTCTATATTATATAATTTGTTAGTCACCAAAGTGGTCAAATTTGAAAGTTTATAGATATCAAATTTAATTAAATAATTTAATTACTCATAATTATGTGATGCTTATAAATGAATGACATAATTGCTTAATTGTTATGAGTATATTGAAGTTCATTGATTATAAATATTTAAGGGTCGCCCAATGGTTGACTAGTCATTTTATAATCTATGGACATGATATGGTCAATTAATATGCTTGGTTAGGTATATTTAGCATATCCAAAGATATTCTACATAATTAATTTGAGTATATATAATGGCCAAGTATGTAAAATTAAAATTAAGCATCAATTATGTTTACTATTATATATTGTTATATCACCCGAAGGAAAACTTCAATATGCACTTATTATTTACTTGATGGAGTCTGAATATTTATTTAAATATATTCCTCAAAGCATTAATGTGTGAGCATATTCTATCTGTTCCTGTTTTTCTTCATTCGCAAGTTATGTCTGTTCAAATTTTCAATGGGCTTAATTTCTCTGAATGGCACGAACAAGTTCAGTTTCACCTTGGTGTTCTAGATCTTGATTTGGCACTCATAAATGAGAAACCCACTGCTCTTACTGACTATAGCAGTGCTGAACAAAGGTCTTTCCATAAGACTTGAGAAAGATCAAACAGACTTAGCCTGATGTTCATACGAATGACTATAGCAAACAACATCAAGTCCATAATTCCTGCTACTGAAAGTGCTAAGAAATTTATGAAGTTTGTGGAAGCTCGTTCCCAATCTGACTCACTTGCTGGGACATTGATGAGTACCTTAACCAACATTAAATTTGATGGTTCTCGTACTATGTATGAGCATGTTGTTGAAATGACAAATATAGCAGCAAGACTAAAGACAATGGGATTGAAAGTGAATGGGAATTTACTTGTGTAATTCATTATCAATTCTTGCCTCCTGAGTATGGACCATTTCACATGAATTATAACACTATGAAGGATAAGTGGAATGTGAATGAACTGCAAAGTATGCTCATTCAAGAGAAAACAAGACTTAAGAAACAAGAAAATCATTCTATCAATCTCATGGGTCAACAAGGAGTTGGAAAGAAATCAAAGAAAGATAAGAAAGGAAAGAGCAAGCAACGACCACTAAAGATAAATGGTCAACTGCTCAAATCCACAAGAAAGAACAAAAGGATGATAAGTGTCACTTTTGCAAAAAGCATAGACACTATCAAAAGATTGCCTGAAATGTAAGGCATGGTTCAAAAAGAAAAGTAAGCCTAGGACTTTTGTATGTTTCGAATCAAACCTGACACAAGTTCCTTATAATACTTGGTGGATTGATACTGGTTGTACCACTCATGTTTCTAATACGATGCAGGGATTCATTACGATCCAAACCATAAACCCAAATGAAAACTTTGTTTCAATGAAAAACAGAGTCAAAGCTCCAGTTGAAGCTGTTGGAACTTATCGTTTGATTCTAGACGTTGGACATCATTTAGACCTTTTCCAAATACTTTATGTCCCTTCTATTTCTCATAATTTAGTTTCTTTATCCAAACTTGACTCAGTTGGATATTCTTTTAAATTTGGAAATGGATGTTTCAGTTTGTTTAAACACAATCATCTCATTAGTTCTGGTATTCTTTCTGATGGTTTGTATAAATTTAAGCTTGATAGTCTTTTTGCTAAGACATTATTGACCTTGCATCATAATGTTGGTACTAAACATGGTTTAGTGAATAAACAATCAGCTTACTTATGGCATAAACGTTTGGGTCGTATATCCAAAGAAAGAATTGAGAGATTAGTAAAGAATGAAATCCTTTCTGATTTAGATTTTACAGGTCTTGGGATTTGTGTGGATTGTATTAAGGGAAAAACACACAAAACATACAATCAAGAAAAGCACCACAAGAAGTAAATAGCTCCTTAAAATTATACACACAATATATATAGGCCTTTTGATGTTCCATCTTTTGGTGGAGAAAAGTATTTTATCACATTTATTGATGATTTTTCATGTTATAGCTCTGTCTATTTGTTGCATGAAAAATCTCAATCGGTAAATGCTCTAAAAGTGTTTATCAATGAGGTTAAAAGATAAATAGACAGAAAAGTGAAAATTGTTAGGTCTGACAGAGATGGTGAATATTATGGAAAGTATAATGAATATGGACAATACCCTGGTCCATTTGTCAAATTCCTTGAAAAGCATGGCATATATGCTCAATACACAATGCTTGAAACACCAAAACAAAATGGTGTTGTAGAAAGGCGTAATCGAACTCTAATAGATATGGTTAGGAGTATGTTAAGCAATTCATCATTACCCTTATTATTGTGGATGCATGCTTTAAAGACCGCTATGTATTTGCTAAATATGGTTTCTAGTAAGGCAATTCCAAAGACTCCTTTTGAACTGTGGATAGAAGAAAAGCCATTTTAAGACATTTACATATTTGGGATTGCTCAGCGGAAGTAAGGTTTTACAATCTATATGAAAAGAAATTGAACTCAAGAACAACCAGTGGTTTCTTCATTGGTTATCCAGAAAGATCAAAAGAGTATAAATTTTATTGTCCTAACATAATACAAGAATTATTGAATCTGAAAATACAAGGTTCATTGAGAATAATGAAATTAGTGGGAGTTTGAAACCACGTAAAGTGAAATCCAAAAAGTTAAGGTACAAGTTTCTTCACCTATAACTTCTTCTCAAGTTGTTCTTCCTAGATTTATTGAACCTTTTAACAACTTTCAAGAACAATAAATTAATGATCAAATACCACAAATGATGATATTACTAATGAACCTGCAATAAATGAACCCAATGAAGTAGCATTAAGAATGTCCCAATGACAAAGACAACTGCTATTTCTAATGATTATGTAGTTTATCTACAAGAATCAGATTTTGATTTCGGTATTAATGATGATCCAGTTTCTTTTTCACAAGCCATGAATAGTGCTAATTCATCCAAATGGTTAGATGCCATGAAAGATAAGTTAAAATCAATGGATTACAATGCAGTCTTGGATCTTGTTGAATTGCCTGAATGTTGTAAAAGAGTTGGGTGTAAATAGGTCTTTAAGACCAAACGTAACTCAAATGATAATATTGAACGTTCTAAAGCCAGACTTATTGCCAAAGGTTTTACTCAAAAATATAGCATTGATTACACAGAGACCTTTTATTCAGTCTCTAAGAAAGACTCATTTAGAATTATTATGGCACTGGTAGATCATTATGATTTGGAGTTGCATCAAATGGATGTGAAAACTGCCTTTCTAAATGGGAGTTTGAATGAAGAGATTTATATGGACCAACCTGAGGGCTTTTTATTTGAAGAAAAGGAACACATTGTATGTAAACTGAAGAAGTCAATATATGGACTTAAACAAGCTTCCTGACAATGATATCTTAAGTTCAATGATATCATTACATCCTTTGGATTTAAAGAAAACATCGTTGATCAGTGTATATATATCTGAAGGTCAATGGGAGCAAAATCATATTTTTGATCCTGTATGTTGATGATATCTTGCTAGCTACTAATGACCTTGGCTTGTATAAGGCCAAGATTTTCTCTCTAAGAACTTTGAAATGAAAGATATGGGTGAGGCATCCTATGTGATTGGAATCGAAATATTTCATGATAGATCATAAGAATTGTTAGGATTGTCTCAGAAAGCATATATTAATAAAGTTCTTGAGAAATTCAACATAAACAAATGTTCTACATGTGTTGTTCCAATTCAGAAGGGAGATAAATTCAGCTTTATGCAATATCTAAAGAATGAATTGAAACATAAACAAATGGAACAAATTCCTTATGCATAAAGGAATATTCAGACTCAGATTTTGCTGGATGTGTTGATACTAAAAAGTCCACATTTGGTCATTTGTTCCTTTTAGTTGGAGGAGCGATCTCATGAAAAGTGTGAAACAGTATGTCATTGCTGCATCCACTATAAAAGCTAAGTTTGTGGTATGCTTTTGAGGCTACAATTCATGGTTTATGGCTGCAGAACTTTATTTCAAGACTTGGGGTTGTCGACAGTATTGCCAAGCCGCTGAAAATTTATTGTGATAACTCCGCAGCAGTCTTCTTTTCTAAAAATGACAAGTATTCAAAGGGTGCTAAACATATATAATTGAAATACTTTGCCGTTAAAGAAGAAGTTCGGAAACAAAGAGTGTCAATTGAACATATTAGCATCAGTCTTATGATTGCTGATCCACTGACTAAAGGGTTGCCACCAAAGACATTTCATGAACATATCGAAAGAATGGGCATTATTGAAAAATATTAGTGATGTTATGTTTAAAGCTTTAAGTTCCTTATGTATTTGATACTCTGAGCTCAATTAATTGTTGTTTCTGAATCATTTATGGATCCTATTTACTTATGCTAGTATATATACATAAATGAATTATGAGAATGTTAACAGAATTTGTCTTTGATAAAGACATTATTGTTAGACCTTACTGTAATTTTCATTATAGGTCATGTTAAGTATAGAACTAGCAATGCGATACATGAAAGGGAGTACGTCAAAATAATAGCATACAACTGCCATGATTCTTATTAGTTGCTTAATGATGATTTCATGTTTGACCAATGTTACGAAGGATTTTAGCTTCTGTTATACGCATTATGATTATTATTAAACCAGTATGTTTAATATCTCACATAGACCAAGTAGGAGAATGTTAGCGTTTCTTTTTATATGGCCCATGTGGATATATGATTGATTTATCATTTATTAATTCTAAATGATAATTATGATATCTGATTTTATAAGATATTTAAATTTAAGTGATAATGATGGTTTAATAAAGCTAATTTCCTATTGATTTATTTTTAGGAAGTTGTTATCTGATAACCTTTCTTGATGAAAAGAGAAATTTATCATATTATCAGATTGGTCTCTCTCTCCTATATATAGTCTGTTTTGATCATCAAAACAGATAAGGAAGACAATTAGAAAAGAGAGAGAAACTCAATCTGTCGTTAACTCATACGCAACCTTTCGTTTTTCGTCAGCAAATATCAATGGATTTAGCAAATATCAATGAATTAATGTATACATTTTTGGTTTATGTTTTATGTAAAAATTATTTATTTTAAGATCTTGATCATTTATTTATTAAAAAATTTCTTTAATGAATCTCACTAGGTTTATTTATATAATTTTAAATTACGCATTGCTATGCCAATGTTTGTAAAATAAAAATATATATAGCTTGAAGAATTAGTATTTAAAGCCTGTAACACGTCCAATCATATGTCATCTTTGGATGAGGGAAAAGGATGGTCCCATGGCCGAGACTTCCCACCAAAAACCAAGCAGGGCGTGGCACCCAAATGAAAGCAGCATGCAGGCCTTATTATTGAGAATTCAATATGATGACATTTTGTTGTCGGCCTTCATCAGTTACCGCGTCTTTCGGCATTGTTGCTATAAATTTTGAGCCTATGGAGACAAAGTGTAAAATTCCAGATTTAATTTGAAAGAAAATATTCGCCAATCAATTTTATATTAGCATATGATATATTTATAAATTAAACATTTGATTCTTTTTCATATTTATTGTTTAAAAAAATAATATAAAATTCTATCCTATAGTAATATGAAGCGGAATAATTTGTTTCAATAAAATATTTACTTTTATTTAAATTCTATTCAATTAAGCCAATAAATATTTGCTTAAATGATAGCCAATAAATGGTTGTAACCTTATTTTGTTTTGTTCATACTATTATCTTTGATACAGCAAGTGCAAATTTTATCCTATTTATTCTTCTTTTTATCTCATCATGATCACATATCAAATGTGCACTTACAAAATATACATAAAATAATTGGTAGCCAGATTTTAAGAAAGTAAGTTGAATTTATTTATTTATAAATATATCTCTATTTCTTATGGATGCTTTTTA
Organism: Calamus simplicifolius; assembly: GCA_900491605.1. Taxonomy (NCBI): domain Eukaryota; kingdom Viridiplantae; phylum Streptophyta; class Magnoliopsida; order Arecales; family Arecaceae; genus Calamus; species Calamus simplicifolius. Next base: position 698,698 of record UESW01004493.1, read on the forward strand.
TTTTTTTCAGTATAAAAAATATTCAAAGTAATTATAATTATATAAATTTAATACGTATCCAAAGTTGGAACCCCAATGCCTTTCATGCTCTCCTTATACGTTTATCCTTTTCCAAGATATATATATATATATATTCTTACATGTGATGATGCATTAACTATTTAAGATGAATTTATTAGCTCTCAATATTAGTGCTTGCTTATCCAATAAAAAACTAATTATGAATTAATTGGTTGCTATATAGTAAGGAATGACGCAAGGGATGCCGATCTTATAATTAAAATCATAGCATCTAATTTTTTTAAAATTATATATAATTTATAACTATTATATTTAAAACCTTTTGATGGGACCAATGGGACCCCATGAGCCACAATGATAGCATTCGAACTTGGTAACTTGACCTTCCCCCCGTCCGTCATCTTTTCTCTCTCCTCGCTTGAAGCCAGCTTCCCCTCGGCCTCGTACAGCTTCGGCCTCGGGTCTTCCCCTCGGCTCCCTTCGGCCTCGGCACTTGACTGTTTCTATCAAGCCCCCCTCGGCCATCATGAACAGTGCTCGATCATCTCTGCCTCGACCTCGGTCCCAGTCGGCCTCGGTCCCAGTCGGCCTCGGCTCCAGTCGACCTTGGTCCCAATCGGACTTGGCTCCGGTCGGCCTCGGCTCCGGTCGGCCTCGACTCCAGTCGGCCTTGGTCCCGATCGGCCTTAGCTCCGATCGGCCTCGGTCCCGATTGGCCTCGGCTTCGGTCGACCTTGGCTCCGATCGGCCTCGGTCCCGGTCAGCCTTAGCTCCAATCGGCCTCGTTTCTGGTTGGCCTCGGCTCTGGTCGGTCTCGGTCCCGGTCAGCCTCGGCTCCAGTCGGCCTCGGTCCCAGTGGCCTCGGCCAGCTTCAGCCTCGGCCAACCTCAGTGCTCGGCCATCTTAGCCTCGGCCTCGGCTACGAACAGTGCCATGACTGCAAAAAGGCGACGTGGGGGACACGTCTGGCAAGCGTCGTAACGGTCAGCCATGCCCTGCAACAGCCTGCGACAGCTGTCCAAACCAAAATAGCACCTGCCAACCAGCTACAGCGACCTACTCTAACGGGACACGGCATGCAGCCTGACACGTCACATGGAAGCAAGCCCTGCCATTGCTGCCATCATAATGCTCTGACAAGTGATCATGCCCCAAGCCCCATAGATTCTAAGCGTCTATAACATGGGTAAGAGGGACCCCCGACCAGAAGGGGGAACTCCAACTGAGAACTCACTACACTCTTAAACGCTTATTCTTGCTCACAGAGAGCACAGCTCTAAGCCTATCTTCTTCTCTCTTTCGAGCTTCCTCAAGCTCACAGATGTTGTCCAGAGTACTGACTTGAGCATCGGAGGGTCCCCGCTGGAATCTCTGGCCCCCGGGACTTGTTTGCAGGCCCACAGGTGCAAGAAGCTCGCCATAAGATCCTGGGCTCGCTGGAGGAGACGACCGGATGCTCGCGGACATTCGAGGATGGTGATTTGGCCTCAACAGATTGGCGTGCCAGGAAGGGGGTCAGCAATGCTGGTTTGCAAATCCTCATCCCTTTTTTATCAAAATGGTGGATCGTAAAGATGGTGATGACAAGAATCCGGGAAGCTTTCACCAGTTACGCTGGGGGGCACTTTCAACGAGCTGAGCAAAAGCTTCGGAGGCAACATCTCATGACCATGCAACAGCGAGCAAAAGCTTCTACTCGCTCTTTGGCCACTGCTCAGGCCAGCCATCCTTCATCCTGCCAGGAATCTCCCCAGCAAGAGGTCCACCGTCATCAAGCTCATCAGCGACTTAAAGCTCAGAGAGCCACCACTCGCCGTCTAAGCAGCCTTCTCTCCTACGGATGGCGATGCAGAGGAAGGCCCAAGTAAGGGCATCGTTACCTCCACTCCAACCAACTTGATTTCCTGGGGGGCAGACCACCAACGGGCGAAAGTGCTCAAGCCCGACTCCAGTTGGCACTCAAAGTCCGATGTACCATCGGCACCGAAGACCGATATAACATCGGATTCAAAAGCCCAATGTACCATCGGCACCGAAGACCGGTGTACCACCGAATTCAAAAGCCCGATATACCATCGGCACTCAAAGCCCGATGTACCACCAGACCCAAAAAGCTTGATATACCATCGGCACTCAAGCTCGACTCCGATCGGCACTCAAGCCTGACTCTGGTCGGCACTCAAAGCCCAATGTACCATCAGCACTCAAGCCCGAGACCAGCTCAGCACCAAAGGCCAAAGACTGACTCCAACGTCGGCAGCAAAGATCATTGGCGCAAAGAAAAAGGCACCTGACGACTCTCAACTCTCATGTCACCCTCTAGGGTTAAAAAGGCATCTGATAACTCTCAACTCTCAGGTCATTCTCCGGGGTTAAAAAGGCACCTGATGACTCTCAACTCTTAGGTCACCCTCCATGGTTAAAAAGGTACCTAACGACTCTCAACTCTCAGGTCACCCTCCGGGGTTAAAGGCTCCTGAGCATGGTCCCATCCCAGCGACTCTCGAGTCACCATCCGGGGTTCAAAAGGCTCTCGACGGCCTCAACTTTGCCTCAGCGGCTTCGTCACAGCCTCACGGCTTCATTTTAGCCTCAGTGGCTTCAACTCTGTATCAGCAGTCAACGGCCAATCGGGTAATACCTTTGTTTAATTATACACTTGCAACATATTGCTAATTACTTTCAGCCATCAAGAAGCCTCAAGACAACTCACAGCTGGAAGAGGCCAACTCTCCAGCTCACAGTTGACGGGCACCCACCTCCAAATTTCATGACAAAAGAAGAAGACCCAAAGTTAACTCACAGTCAGGAGAAACCGACTCTCCAACTTACAGTTGACGGGCATCCGCTTCCAGGCTCCGCATCGGAAGAGGACTACTGGCCGCCAGTCAAGGGAAGCATGAAGATGTCTACACAAGGCACCGCAAAAGAAAAGGGGTTTCCCCACCAGTAAGGAATCACAGTTGAAGTTGACATGAAAGGGCAGGCGCGAAGGGTGACTTCGGCCTCTAAGGTCCCCTCGGCCTCCGAGGTCCCTTTGGTCTCCGGGGTCCCCTCGCCCTCGGCTTCGGACCTGGCACCCCCTCGGCCTCGAGCTTCCGTCTCGGCCTCGGCCTCGAGCCTCGGCCTCGGCACTCGGCCATGCACGCTCCCTCGGCCCGACTGCCATGTCATAGAGCCCCCACGGCTACTCCCAAACTCCTCTGCAAGCTGTCGAGCCCCCCTCGGCCGTGCAAGTTGCCGAGATCCCTCGGCCTCGTAGATCCCCTCGGCTTCGTACGGCCTCGGCCTCGGCACCAAGTTCCCCTCGGCCTCAACCTCAGCACCAAGTTCCCCTTGGCCTCAACTCATACTCGACCTCAACTCATGCTCGGCCTTGGACCTGTTCCCTCAGCCTCGGCTTTTCTCCTCGGCCTCGTACAGCCTCGACACCAAACACGACACAAAGGCAAACAGCTACGAAAAAGCTAAGTACACTACATTTTGAGAAAAAGTTTCTTTTCATTAGTGTCTAAATGCATTACAGGAAACCTAACAAAACCAACCATTCAAAAGGCTTTCAATGGTCCTACAATCATAAGGTTACCCCTGGGCCGACCGCGAAACCCCGCGGCGGTTCAAGACCTATGGTTCTAGCAACCTCGAGTCACCCCTTGGGCCGGCCATGAAACCTCCGAGGCGGTTCCAGATGAGCTCGGCAGCATCGTGGCTAACGGATACTACTCGGCCAGGCTAGGATACGCCCCTGAGTCGGTTCAAATCCCTAACAGCCCGTACCCACTCGAGTCACCTCCCGGACCAGCACACAAACACCCAAGACGGTTCCGAAGGAGCTCGGTGGCATTGCGGCTAACGGATACCACTCGGTCCGGCTAGGATACACCCATGAGTCAGTTCAAATCCCTAATAGCCCGTACTCGCTCGAGTCACCTCCCAGACCAGCACATAAACACTCAAGGTAATTTTATTTTAGCCCCCACGGCTCTATTTCTGCTTCGGCAATTTATTTTAGCCTCAACGGCTTTATCTCTGCCTCCATGGCATTATTGCAGCCTCAACGGCTCTCTCTGCCTCAGCGGCATCATTGCAGCTTCAACGGTTGTCTCTGCCTCAGCGGCATCATTGCGGCCTCATCGGCTTTCTCTCTGCCTCAGCGGCATATTGATAGGCACCCACATCCAAACTTCATGTCAGAAGTTGAAGACCCAAAGTCAACTCACAGTTGGAAGAAACTAACTCTCCAACTCATAGATGACGAATATCAACTTCCAGACTCTGCGTCGAGAGAGGATTGCTGGCTACCCTCAACTAGGCAACGAGCGGACGAAAATTATTCAAAGCAAGGCAAAAGAAAAAAAGATCCCTCCACTAGGAAGGAATCAGAACTGAAGCAAGCATGAAAGGACAAAAGCAAAGATGAAGAGCTCTATACTCCTTTCACTTAGCTGATGCTCGGCACACAAGCTCAAGGAGTGTGGGGGACATCTGATGGGGCTAGTGGGCCCCCATGGGCTAGAATGATAGCATCCAGACTTGGCAACTCGGCCTTCCCCCATCCGCCACCTTTTCTCTCTCCTTCGCTTGGAGCCAGCTTTCCCTCAGCCTCGTACGACTTCGGCCTCGGGTCTTCCCCTCGGCTCCCTTCGGCCTCGGCACTCGACTGTTTTTGCCGAGCCCCCCTTGGCCACCATGAACAGTGCTCGGCCATCTCAGCCTCGGCCTCGGACCCGGTCAGCCTCGGCTCAAGTCGGCCTCGGTCCCGGTCGGCCTCGGTCCCGATTGGCCTCAGCTTCGGTCGGCCTCGGTCCTGGTCGGCCTCGGCTCTGGTCGGCCTCGATCTCGGTCGGCCTCGGTCCCAGTCGGCCTCGGCTCTGATCGGCCTCGGCTCCGGTCAGCCTCGGTCTTGGTCGGCCTCGGTCCCGGTCGGCCTCGGTCCCGGTTGGCCTTGGCTCCGGTCGGCCTTGGCTCCTGTCGGCCTCGGTCCCGATCGGCCTCGGCTCCGATCGGCCTCGGTCCCGGTTGGCCTCGGCTCCGATCGGTCTTGGCTCCGGTCGGCCTCGGCTCCGGTCAACCTCGGCTGCCTCGATCTCAGACGGCCTCGGCTTCGGTCGGCCTCAACCTCGGTCGGCCTCGGCTCCGGTCTACCTCGGTCCCAGACAGCCTTGATCCCGGTCAGCCTCGGCCAGCTTCAGCCTCAGCTAGCCTAAGTGCTCGGCCATCTCAGCCTTGGCCTCGGTAATGAACAGTGCCATGACTGCAAAAAGGCGACGTGGGGGACACGTCTGGCAAGCGCCGTAACGGTCAGCCATGCCCTGCAACAGCCTGTGATAGCTATCCAAATCAAAATAGCACCTGCCAATCAGCTGCAGCCACCTACTCTAATGGGACACGGCTTGCACCTGACACATCACATGGAAGCAAGCCTTGCCATTGCTGCCATCATAAATGCTCTAACAAGTGATCATGCCCCAGACCCCACATACTCTAAGCGTCTATAAAATGGGTAAGAGGGACCCCCGACCAGAAGGGGGGAACTCCAACTGAGAACTCACTACACTCTTAAACGCTTATTCTTGCTCACAAAGAGCACGGCTCTAAGCTCTCTCTTCTTCTCCCTTTCGAGCTTCTTCAAGCTCAAGGCTGTTTGCTCAGAGCACTGACTTGAGCGTCGGAGGATCCCACCGGAATCTCTGGCCCCGGGACTTGTTTGCAGGCCCACAGGCGCAAGGAGCTCGCTGAAAAATTCTGGGCTCGCTGGAGGAGGCGACCAGACGCTCGCTGACGTTCGAGATAGTGATTCGATGTCAACACCTTTTATTTATATAATGTATCAAAGCTTAATTAATTTCATCAAGATTATGAGTCGGTTGCTCTCTCTCTCTCTCTCTAAGAAAAAGAAAGGGAGAGGACATATGGATGAAATTTTAAAAATTAAATAAATAAAATTTTATTGACGTATAAAATTTGCTAGCAATTTCATTCAACTGTCCGTCCCCTACGTACAATTCACTTGGTTGCATAGGTTACGCCCTTTGTGATAAATGTTCTGTTGCAAATTTATAATCTAATTTCTGGCATCATCCATATAGAAAGCATGGCTCCAATTTAATATATCAGTACATGATGAAAGAAAAAAAATCAGTAGCTAACATATTTTATCAAATATTTATTAAAGTAATTCAAAATTTTATTCTCTTAAATAATCAATAAAATATAAACTTATTTAAATATAAATCTAAAGTTAAGTGGCATGAATAATGATTAATTTTTTTTTTTATCTCACCGACAAACACCTTTGTAAGAAGGGAGAAATATGCATCTAGTCCTTAAAAAGAAGAGAGAGAAAGAGAGAGAGAGAGAGAGAGAGAGCTCATAAGAAACAAGAACATACGGGCAACTAATTGATAGAAATTCATGGGATTAAATGAACTCTATTGCACCCGTTGAATGGAAAATATGAGTTCATGTATTTAGAAATTTTTATTGCACCTGAATTTAATAATTTTTATTAAATTATAGGTTTCACCGAGGTGCACAATAAACAGGAATACATCATATTTTATAGGAGTAGACCGCCATCAAGTTTGAGTTTGCTCTCATTATTGCAGTGTCCTTTGGTAAATATACGATCCGTCGTGGCTCGAGAATAGATTGCTATCAATTTTATGGACTAAAAAAATAAATTCTATTCTAAAGAGCAATCCGTAATGTATCACGACTAACACTATTTGTTATATTTTACTTGCTTAAAGTAAGAGAGACTAGCTTTTTCCAGCGTATCCTCAAACTCAAGCTTATGTACAGATATAACATACGTCCAAATAAACCTAGCGAACCATGCACGCCTACATACGGATCAGCCCACCAACGAAACTTCTCATGTCGTCGGAGAAATATCTCCATTAGCCTGGTCCCCAGCAGCTCAGGTACATCACGGTGCGCAGTGACTCCTCGGCCCGCTTCCGCTTATCCTCACTGGCGTGTGACTCCAGACTTGAGATCGGAAGCGTCCAGTGCGCCGGAGAGTCGCATCACCCGCTTGGAGTTGGAGGTGGCCGCGGCGCTGTCCTTAATCGACTTGGCTGTCTGTTCCTTGAATCCCGTCACCGCTCTCATTCTCTCATCTCAACTCACCACCAACCCGAGCCAACCATGGCGACCGGAAAATAGATTTCAGGATAGCACTTCCCGGAAAAGCTAGCACTGCGAGGGGAAGTAGGAATCTCCGGACCTCGGAAGTGATGCTGGCGTTCTGGGAGGGGAGAGAGAACGAGAGGAGGGACATATAAGGAGGAGGAACCTGAGCTTGGAACGAAATCCCGGCGGATTCCAGGGCAATTAGACGGACCGGGGGGAATGGGCGGGGATGGCGACACTTGTCGTTTAGGAGCGGAAGGATCTGGAATTTGGATTTACTCTACACGCGTGGGACGTCCCTTACTCAGGGATGAGGAAAATATCTTGCCTCTTTGGCGGCACCCCAGAAGGCTGAGGCCTGTGGGGCTTGCTGTGATAATTGGGGTCCACCGAGCTTACACAGTATGCCACATGGACGTTAGGTTTCGCAACACGGGATCACGTCTGTCTGTTGATCTGATGTCCCGCCGACGCCGAGCACATGGTGGGTGCCCGTGGCGCCGACCAATGTTAGCTCGTCCAACATTCTATCTGCACCGCGCGCAGTAAATAATTTATTCAGGTATATAGCGAAAATATCACTATATGTGCCATCATATATGCATATAGATTAATCAGATCATCATATATTATACATATGTTTCTGCAGCACATACGATGCATAAAAACTTTTTTTTATATACTATACTAGCATCATTAACAAATGAAAAACTCTTTGTGCATCGAATGCGCAGATCGGACATGCGCATCGATCGCGCGCCCATACGAACATGCGCATATGAGGCATGCCGTGGCCCAATAGGCCATGATACGTGCATTCGCATAGGCGCGCGATCAATGCATATCCGATGCGCATCTTTATGCATAAAAAATTGATGCATAAAAATATTTTCTTAACGAATTTTAGGTTTTAGATGGCTCATGGCCCAATTGGCCAGGACAATAGCCCCTAATGATTAAATAAATTCTTTTTTCGAATCTTGGACTACTTGGCTTTGAAGAAATTTCGGAAGTACTAGTTTCTTTTCTGATGCCCTTTGATCATATTATAAAGAAACTGCTTTTTGTAAGAAGATATTTTAACAAAGTCTACTAAATAATTATTTATAATAATAAGTGGTTCTTGAAATAACTTAAGATTATTGAGATATTTGCCGATCGGATCGATCGCAATGGTCCGAGATCGGTCGTCGTCGACCGGGATCGATCATGGCTTGGATCGATCGCAATGGTGGATCGTCGCCGATCGGATCGATCGCACGATCTAAGATCGGTTGTCACCAACCGGGATCGATCATGGCTTGGATCGATTGCAACCATCGGATTGTCGGTGATTGGATCGATCGCAACGGTCCGAGTCGATCGTCGCCGACCGGGATCGATCATGGCTTCGATCGATCGTAAACCATCGGATCGTTGCCGATCGGATCGATCCAATGGCACCGTGCGTCGCAATATTTTAAAAAAATAAATTATATTAAATAGCGACGCATTAGCGATGCAATAAACTAAAAAATTAAAAAAAATTAATTTTAATTTTGTGACGCATGTATTGCGTCGCAATATTTTTTTAAAAAATAAATGTTATAAAAAATTAAAAATAAAACATTGCGACAGAAGCATATGCGTCACAATTATTTTCAGAAAAATAATTTTTATCAAATATAATTATCAAATAAAAATATTGCGACGCATTAGCGACGCATTTTCTCAGAAAATAAAAAAATTTTCCTCCGGACATTGCCGCCAAATTAGCGACTCATTAGCGACGCAATTATTTGCATCGCTAATTTTCCTAAAAAATAATAAAAAAAACCAAATTAGCGATGGATTAGTGATGCATAATTGCGTCGCTAATCCATAATAAATTTAAAAAATTTAGTGAGGGATTAGCGACGTAAAATTGCGTCGCTAATCCCTTCTATATAAACTGAGTCGCGCCCCCCGGCCTCTTCTTCTTCCTCTTCTTACCCTAACCCGTCGCTGTCCCTACCTTTGGCTCCCCCCACCCTCTCCCCCGGCGCTAAGAACCACCGGCGGCAGCCCCCCCCCCCCCGGCGGCGACCCTATCTAACGAGGTAAGTCCCCCCTCCCCCACACCCCCCCCCCCCCCGCCCTCCCGTTTCTTTAAGGCCATGGCCACGGCAGCGGCCATGGCCGTCGTCTCAGGCCGTGGCCGGCAGTGGCCTGGCCATGGTAGCCAGGCCACCGTTTAAAAAAAAATTTACCAGGATGGGGTTTTTCCCCCACCCTTAAGGCGCCGGCCATGGTGGCGGCCGTGGCCGGTGGTGGCCTGGCCACCGTGGCCAGGCCACCATTAAAAAAAAATGTCGGGGTGGGGTTTTTCCCCCACCCCTGAGCAACGGCCTGGCCGGAGACAACGGCCACGGTCACCGCCGTGTTCGTCGGTGGCCTGGCCACGGTGGCCTGGCCACGGTGGCCAAGCCACTATTTTAAAAAAAAAATTTGGGGTGGGGTTTTTTTCCCCACCCATGAGGTGCCGTCGTGGCCAGCAGTGGCCTAGCCATGGTGGCCAGGCCACCGTTTAAAAAAAATTTATCAGGGTGGGGTTTTTCCCCCACCCTTGAGGCACCGGCTACAGCAGCGGCCGTGGACGGTGGTGGCCTGGCCATGGTGGCCATGCCACCATTTAAAAAAAAAAATTGTCGGGGTGGGGTTTTTCCCCCACCCCTGAGCGACGGCCATGGCCATTGTCTCAGGCCACGGCCACAGCTGTGATCGGAGACGACGGCCACGGCCGCTGCCGTGGCATGAGACAATGGCCACGGTGGCCAAGCCACCGTATTTAAAAAAAAATTTCGGGATGGGGTTTGTATGTGATCCAGAATCTTGTAAATAATTTAAAATCTATTTATTTCTTGAAATAATGTTCATGATATTATTATTAAAATGCTTATCATGCAATTTATTTGTTTTTGATAGTTTAGATGATTAATTTTAATGACTTTATATTTCTTTATTACCTATTATATTTTAGCTTAGCAAATTTTAAATATTTAGTTTTTAAATATTGCCACAATCATTTTCTTAGAAAATTATAAAAAAAAAATACATAATATTCATGTTCTTCAATTGAAAGAAATTTGATATAGCAACCATAATTTGATATAATTCTTCAAATTCTAAACCAACCAATCAAAATAAATTCGATATCATGGACGAAAAATGATATAGCTCATTTAGAATGTTCTAAATTTAACACAGGAATATTAAATTTGATATAGTGAACTCAGAATCAAATACTGAAATAATTTATATTGAATGTGATTTGAGTTACATGCTATGTCAAGTTCGTTCTTTAATTTTTCATACTATTTCTCACAGCACTATAACCTTTAGACCCGTTTGAGACTTTGTAAGATGGACAGTTTGAGATATTTTTTGCGATATGTTTGTCTGCTATTCATCTTTAGTTGAGCTGGTAATTTGTATATCCTCCTACGTTCTCCTAGTGTGGCATATAAGCCACACATTTGAGAGAACATATGGAGAATTGCTACCGAAATTTCAACGTAATCGATGATAATTTCTAGCAGAATAACATATCGCATAAAATAATCTTGAATATGATAGGGCCTTACCTAAGTTCTAGTGGAGTGAAAGTGGAATTCATTTAGGACACTTGCTTACTTGTAAAGTCTAATGATTGAACTGACCCAAGTACTAGGCCTCGGTCCTGGATAGCACGTCAAGGATCGTAGCCAATGGTCGGCCTTGATTTATTGGTATAATTAAAGAGGCACGTCAAGTGTATTATTTCGTTGTGATTGGTTTGATCCGACAATTCCTGTCGGTAAAAGGGTTCATAACGACTACAATCTAGTTGAAGTAAACCATCGACGAAGATTGCAGAAATATGAACCATTCATTCTTGCATCCCAAGCTCAGCAAGTATTTTACTGCGGATATCCAAGTTTGCGCAATGACAAGTGAGATTGGTGGGCTGTTTCTAAAATCGTTCTACGTTCAACAATCATATTAGATGAGAGTTCATCAAGTCAATCAACTGAGTGCCCCGCATTTCAAGATGATGAGATGGAAATGCATGCAATTGAGGATGACACAAGGGCTCCTGAAACATCACTTAGAGATCCAAATGGTGATGTCCAAGAAATTGAGGATGCAAACGTTCGGTTTCCTTCCGATGATAATGAAACTGAATCATAGTCCGATACAGCATCGGATGTTGAACCAACATTTCATGAAATAAATGACACTGATTAAATATATAGGTTCATTCAATTTCGATTTATTTTTATAAGTGTTTAATTTTTGTATGTTTATTAATTATTCATAATTATATTGCATTGCATTAATCTTTAGTATTTACAGTATGACGGACCGAGGTAGATCTATCCCTGACGGACATAGCCCTGCTGCGTCACATCCCACTACCAGGCCTGACGCATGGACTTCCGCCTCTCCAGGCGTCAACGCTCACCCTGTATTTTCCTCTACCCGATCGGCGCAGACCTCTGAAAGTTCTTTTGTGGTCGGTCGCACCGTACTTTGATTGGATGCCGATGGAATGTAAGTATATACTAATTATAACTATATGTTTATGTTTTTAAGTTATTACTTATTTTAATTAGTTTTTTTAACAGCTTTATTGAGCAGCACACTGTATCGAGCCGGATCAGCTCTATATTTCAGAGCCGTGTTGATCCCAGTGGCTACGATTGGCACCATGTATCTGCAGCCACGAGGGAGTTTTATTTTTTAGAGTTTTAGGTAAAATTTTTAAATATATTTTATAACTGATATAAAATTTTCTAATCTTAATATATTCTGAAACTAACTGTTTATTTCAATGCAGAAGAAGTTTACGTGGGACCCTACTATCCATGATGCCATAAGGGCAGCATGGAATGCTCTTGCGGCACGCCGATACTTTGACATGCTTTATCGTTAGAGAAGTTCGGGTGACCGTCCAGGGCATATCCCGGAGGGTATTTGGGCCAGCTAGCAGCTGGCGTGGCAGTCCGAGGCATGGATCAGGAGGTCCGCATCAGCCAATATGAACCGCCGATCTGAGAAGGGCAGTCGTGGCACGGGCCTCTCCTGTCCACTGCTGGTTCCATTTCTATTCAGGAGCATAGGCGTCGTATGGTAAGAAACCATAAATAATTTAAACACTAATTTAGTCATTAACAAATACTTGCATTTATATTCTTTCTTCTGCTTTTGTAGTCCGAGTAGGAGGGCAGAGATCCTGGTGAGTTTCGTCTATTCAGGGCGACACACACCAGGAAGGATGGTTCCTGGGTTGATACACGATCACGGGAGATTGGGGTAAGAAATTAAATTTATATTTTATTTATTTAATTTCTAATATTTTATTCAGCTTTATATATTGATTCATTTGTCATTGATTTTATAACTCAAAGGCACGAGTCGAGGAGCTGCAGTCTCAGGCTTCGCAGGTCGACTCTACTGATGGAGGGCCGCCCGTCGAACTCTCACCAGAAGAGAGTCAACGTGTGTTTTTGGAGACTGTTGGTGCCCAGCTGCGAGACCGTAGGGTCTATGGTTTGGGCACCAGAGCTTCCAGATATTTTCCCCATCAGGACTCCAGTTCGTGTGGTTCTGGCGATATTCCTCCCGAGCAGATATTTTCCCCATCTGGAGATCTATCAAGGAGAAAGTTCACGAGGAGGTTCGGGAGGAGCTCTCAGAGATGAGAGAGCAGATGCGTCAGTTGCAGGATTTAGTTCGTCACCTATCGCAGGGTTTATCCCAGCCTCCGCAGCCTCCACAGTCGCCTGCAAATACATAATGTATTTTTTTTCACTACTTGATGTATTTTTTTTATTTTTTCTGTTTGTATATGAAAAATTTAAATAATTAATAAAATAAATTTTTATCTATTTTTGAAAATTTTGTAATGGTTATTTTGGTCAATTGTATGAGCAATTACATTGTATTAGCAAGTTTAATTTATAAATTTAATTTTTTAAATTAATATATTAATTTCCTTTAAAAATTAAAATTAATTAATTTTACTTTTTTTAAAAAATTAATTAATTAATTAGCGATGCTATTTTTTATCGCAATTAATTTAAAAAAATTAATAATTATGTTATTTTAATTTTTTAAAAAAATTAAATTAACTAGTTCACGACGTAATTGTGATAAGATTTTACGTCGCAAATATTTTTTAAAAATTTATTTTTAATGTAGCGACGCATTAGTATGCGTCGCAAATTTTTTTAAAAAAATAAAAATTAATTTAATTTATTTTTTAAAATATAAATTCATTAATTAGCAACACTATTTTTTGTTGCAATTTATTTAAAAAATAAAATATATATTTTTTAAATTTTTTAAAAAAATATATTTTAATTAGCGACTCAATTGCGATGAGATTGTCTGTCGCAACTATTTTTTAAAAAAAATATTTTTTTATTAGCGACGCATTCAGTATGAGTCGCAATATTGCGACGCATTTTGTTGTGTCGCAATATATTGCGACGCATTTAGTGCGTCGCTGTTAAGCGATGCAACTGCAACAAATTGAGATTGCATTGATCATTTTAGCGACGCCTTAATTGCGTCGCTAATGCATCGCTAAACAACCTATAGCGACGCATTTGCGATGCATTTGGGCGTCGCTATATTTTTATTTTCCTGTAGTAACTTGGTTTGTATTTATGCCTTTGTGAATTATAGCCGAAATATTCTATTTCTGTTTCCTTAAAAAAAAAAACTAAAGATTCATTTTTGCATTTTGACCTGCAAGCTTCTGTCTGAACAATTACTTATTTCGGAAGATAATGCTTGTTTTGGTGAACCATGTTCAGCTGAAGTATGTTTAATCAATATGCTGCATTCTATTTTATGTAATATTATAGATCATTATTTTAAGGTTTCAGTCTCACTTGAGAAATATGGATTCAGTTCATTTGGTTTAACAAGCTAGTATTTATGTTAATCCAACTGGTAGATAAATGCTTGGTATAAAGTCCATGGATTCATGAAAGTCCAATTTCTCCCAGCTTGTTGGTACATGCTGATTTGGTTCTCTGTTTGACAGCTTTGTGCTACCTTAAATAGAAGCAAACGGAGTGTAAACGGGGGCCTCGATGTAATAGGCATTCTTCTATCAAAACTTGTTTAGGCCGAAGGAGTATGTGTGATCCCACATTTAGTCTTATATTGGATGAAAAAAAAAAATGCATTATATACTAATAACTCAAGTTCACTTGCTATCCATTAACTTCCACTTGGATTTTTGATCATGTGATTTCGGCTCGTTAACGGATTTAATTAGACTAGCGGATGGGCCTAGAGCGTTACAAATGGTATTAGAGCTGATCTGAGTATGTGAGGATGGGCATAAGAAAATGGCTACCCATAGAATGGTGGTAGAGTCTCGCTATGGTATAGAGCCACCCTTGCAATACAAACGACTCCGCTCGCGGGTAAATTCTGGTTAGCTGATTCAAGTGCATGAAAGTTGATCGGCATAAGAAAAGGGCTACCAATAGAACTGTGGTGGAGTCTCGCCATGGTGTGGAGCCACCCTTGCAGTATAAACAACTCGGCTCGCTGGTAAATTTTGGTTAGCTTGTGGGATGCGATAAGGACGTCGCATTGTAAGGTGGGGAGAGATTATGATGCCCCAAATTTAGTCTTACATTGGATAAGAAAGAAATATGTTATGTGCTTATAACTCAAGTCCACTTGCTACCTATTAACTTCCACTCGAGTTTTTGGGCCACGTAGGCCGTTAATGAGGTTAATTGGACTAGTTGGTGGGCTTGGACATTACAATTGGTATCAGAGCAAGGGCTGAAAATAGATCGGATAAACTCCGACCGCATCCGTATCTGTATTCAAATTTTATCAGATTCAAATATTTATTTTTTAGTCCAATCGAATCCGAATACGGATTCAGATATCTAATCAAAAAATTAATCGAATACGGATACAGATTTGGATATCTAATTAAAAAATTAATCGGATACGGATACGGATTCGGATATCTAATCAAAAAATTAATCGGATCCGGATACAGATTTGGATATCTAATAAAAAAATTGTATCTTCATCCTTTGTTTTTAATTTTATCCTAGTAACCATATCAAAGTGGATTTCAATGTTTTTGTTCTAATCAAGTACATTGAGAGAGAAGTGACTAGATGATGTGCATGTATGTGCAGTAAAGATTTTAGGAACCTAGGTATAAGAGAGACTCAAATTTGTGTATCCATATCTATATCCGTATATAATAAATATGAATATGCTTGATATCCTATTCATATCCGTATCCGTTTAAAATAAATATGAAAATAAATTTTAATATCCATTTAGTATTCGTATCCATTGAAAAATATGGATATACTACTATCCGATCCGTTTTCAGCCCTAGTCAGAGCCAATCCAAAGGTGATGGAGTCCCATCATGGCTTGAAGCCATCTTTGTGGCACCAATGATCTGACTCAGAGTATATTCTGGCTAGCTTGTAGCGTGCGATAAGAACGCTGCATTATAAGATGGAAAGATTATAATACCCCACGTTTAGTCTCATATTGGATGGAAAAGAAATATTTTATATACTTATAACTCAAGTTAATTTGCTACTCATTATCTTCCACTTAAATTTTTGGGCCACGTGGTTTTGGTCCGCTAACGAAGTTAATTAGGCTAGAGTAATACCTTAAATTTAATTTCACATTGAATGAAAAAGAAATGTGCTATGTGCTTATGATTCAACTTTACTTGCTAGTCATTAACTTCCACTCGAGTTTTTGGGTTACATATCCGTTAACGAGGTTAATTGAGCTAGCGGATAAACTTGACGTGTAACAATATGTTGATAGGTAAATGTTTTGTTCTGCAATATATCCTGCCACTCATTTCACTCTGTGCTCATAATGCCAAAAAACCTAGATGAATATAGCTATAACGATTCAAATACATGCACTGTGTAGTTCTTTGTTTCATGACTCGCATAGGAGTTGATTCAATGGGGCAGAAGAAAAAGACTTAGAAGTCAAAGAAGATAACTGGATATTTAGTTTGTTTTGCATGGAATGCTATAATTTCTCATTATCTTCAGCATGTGGTTTTTGATTTGATTGTCGAGAGTGCCCAAAAAAAAAAAAATTATCACTAAAATATATATATATATAAGAGCTACCCTTCGTTTTTCCCCACTTTGTGCGTCATAATCCCTGCCTAAACACAAAAGTTGGAAAAATAGTTTTATCCCTGTACTAAGAAATTGAAAAGCTATGCCAAGCACTTATCCCTCGATCAAATACATGGCACACCCTGTCCTACAGCATGGATCCTGCTCCACAATATCTGAATAAGTTCTGCTTACATTTGCAAATATGTTCCACAGCCGAACACAGCTTCAGCAACCATTACGTTTGATTTCGAGCCAAGTGCAAAGCTATTTTGTAATGTATCAGGTAATTGGCCCCATTTTTTCCCCCCCTGATTCACAAAGCACTAAACCAGGTATGAAAGGGTTTGTGTTGTTCTTTTCTTAACCAACACCTGTACAACAAAATTTGGCAGTCTTAGCAGACAAGAGCACTGCCAATGTTGTCTGGATATGTAAATGTGTCTGCTGCACCAAAATTCTTCCTCTCCTCGGACTTGTCATGTGAATCTTTATTGCTTGCTTCTTGATCATGATGAATGCCTGATGAGGGTGCTGTGGCATCATGGATACATTTAGCCATGCAGTTTTCAGTTGCAAGCATCTTGACTTGGCCAAGATGGGGGATCCCCACCATGGCCTTGTCCCCATCCTCCGGTAGGGGATATGTGCATGTGTCTGCCGCACCAAAATTCTTCCTCTCCTCGGACTTGTCATCTGAATCTTCACTGCTCGCTTCTTTATCACGATGAATGCCTGATGAGGGTGCTGTGGCATCATGGATACATTTAACTATGCAGTTTTCAGTTGCAAGCATCTTGATTTGTCCAAGAGGATATGTGAATGTGTCTGCTGCACCAAACTTCTTCCTCTCCTCAGACTTGTCATCTGAATCGTCGTTGCTTGCTTCTTTGTCATGATGAATGCCCCATGAGGGTGCTGTGGCATCATGGATACATTTAGCTATGCAGTTCTCAGTTGCAAGCATCTTAACTTGTCCAAGATGGGAGATCTCCACCACGACCTTGTCCCCATCCTCCCGTAGAGGCTGCTTCCAAGGCTCTCCATCAATTCTCATGTATGTATGGTCAACAGCACCTTTGTGGAACTTGAATTGAATACGATGTGCCTATATGTGATTAGAGAATATATTTAACTTATGCATATAGTTTGCCTAAATTTATGCTGGGTGGCTTAAGGGTCTCATGATGAAAAGAAAGTTGAACTTTTATACCATATTTTTACATCATCATTAGTATTTAACAGTCCATTTCCCTTTGCATGTTTACTAGTTGCTTGGTCATTTGAGAAATAACACATACTTCATTACCTGTGCAAGACGAGTCCCATGTCCCTTTGGGGAGAGCAAAACAAGCCCATGCCAAGCATTTTTAAAACCCACAATCTCAAGAAGGCCATCATTGACGTATGGTGAAGTCAAGTCCCTCTGTTAAACCAAAAGCTAAATATAAGAAATGACAAAAAAGTAAAGAGCAAATCTTAACCACTATACAAGTCAAATCCCCTCTATTATTGAAGGAAAAAATTTTTTGCAAGATTTGATCAGGGGGAATAAGCTTACATCTCTCTGTTTCTTTGTACTTGGAGTTCCCCAAGGATTCAAACCGCCAGAAAAGCTAGGCAAGTTAAGACAAACAATTGACCTAATGCTGAAAATTGGGTACACAATAAGACAAACTAGTTAAGACAACAGAAAATGATTGATGTTCATTTTCATGTCTAAAGGCTTTAACATGATATGATGGAAACAAATAATCATCAAGCTTTTAAATGTCTTCCATGAACTACATTCAATACAGAATAGTTCAAATGTAGTGGTGCTATCTTTGTACTATTGGATTTCAAGGTCACAGATACCCAAGAAAATTTCGAATCTTGAGGTCCATTCCACTAATAGATGTACATGGTAGTGGTTTATTCATTAGAAAACAATAAAAGATCATATAAGTTAAATACTAGTAAGACTTGCAGAATTTAAGGGCAATGTGTTGATGGCTGCAAAAGTAGATGCTGAACTTGCCCCACTTCAAACTTTAAAAATTGAAATGAAATAAATCATTTACCTGTGAGGAATATGGAGTTTTTCCCATTTTCCATCTTTTTTCATGATCTTCACCTTTGCAATCTGAGCTATGTTCCTGTATTTGAATTCAGCCATGCCAGAAAATGAATAATCAAATAAAAAAAACTACCAAGTTTACCTAGAGCCCTGCACATTTTGTTAAAATTTCATTATGTTTATCTATAGGTTACCCATATAAACACTACAGCCAATTATCTGTGGTTGACTTCGTCCATACTATTCATTCCTCCCTACTTACCAACAACAAGGTTCTGGTTTACAAGGAAAATGACAAAATGATGCCCGCTAAAGTGGTTGGCATACATTTAAGATAATTGTCTCCATTTGCGTTTCATGGTTAGACCCAATTACACATAGGTCTAAATAATTGAAGTGGCATCAGATAGAGAATATACATCAGTTTACAAGATGTGTAACAACTAAAATCTTCTAAAGATGAAACAATGGGTCTGTTTTGGATGTCCAATTAAGTTGTCCATGGGATAAAACCCATGCACAAAAAATTACCAGAAGAATTTTTTCAATCAGGGAAGTATCCAGCTCGCACATTTACAAAATATTAGGATACACAGTTCTATTCAAAAGGTGATTTATAGCATCACAATTATTTTGGGATTATATGAATTTAAATTTATCAATTTGGTTCAAGTTCTGTTTTTCAGGGTTAGCTTCTCCCAAAAATCAACAATATATGGATTAACCTGCAGATAGGCTATTTGAGAATCCAAACAGGCCCTACAGATTGTTGCCACACCTGATAATTGGATAACACTTTGACAACAATCAGCTATACTTAATTGTATCTTTAACAGAATCAGAACTACCTTTATTTGACCATATGTTGCAGAAATATTGATCTCTTACAGCTTAACTAAGACCAACAACTGGGAACTGAGATAACAAATACATTGAAAGTACTATTGGCATTTTATCTATTACAAATATTTCTGCAAAATAAAATGTTCACCTTGAAGTAGGATGAAAAAGAGAGCCACAAAACCATCCTTGCGTGCATCCAAGCTTGACATAGGTTCTCTGAATTATAAACAGGTTATGGATGTGCATGTAAGAATTCGTAGCATGATGACTGTGGACATGAAGGATGCATATGCATCTGTTTCTATTTGTTACAAAGATAATTACTATAATCAGTATGCATAAAATTATTGTCAAGATTATTAACAAAAAAAGAAAATACATGACGCCTAGATAATCATGTGGAGAACATTTATAAACAACAATGACAGAATTTTCATTCTAGACGTGGTAGAAAACTGACCTGATTAACCAACTGATTCTTGAATTTTTCTGGATGCAACTTGCGCTTAGAATGAAATGCATATGAGACTTCGGCATCCATCCCTATAACAAATCAGAGAGTATGTCATTTGCATTTCCTAAAAGAAAAAAAGAAGTGATTTGTTTTTCCATATGGTATAAAAGCTTATTTAGTGTATCTCAACTCAACTCAACTCAACTCATCTAAGCCTTTTCCCAAATACATGGGGTCGGCTACATGAATCAGCTTCCTCCACTCTACTCTGTTCAGGACCAAGTCGATATTTAAATTACAAATAGTTATATCTTTTTTAATTATTTCTGCCCATGTTAGTTTAGGTCTACCTCTACTTTTATCATTATCATAAATTGTTAAAAGATCACTCTTTCTAACTGGAGCATCTAAAGGTCTACGTTGTATATGTCCAAACCACCGTAATCAATTTTCTCTCATTTTATCTTCAATTGGGACTACTCCTATCATTTCTCTTATATGTTTATTTCTAATTCTATCCTTTTAAGTTTTACCATATATCCATCTTAATATACGCATTTCTGTTACACTTAATTTATTCACATGTTATTTCAATATTGCCCCACACTCTGTTTCAGCTTATTTAGTGTATCTGTTTCTTTAAAATTAAAAGCTAACAAAGAAAAATATCTGAGCAACTAACAAGAAGATACATAATATCAGTAAACAGTGAAACATTTGGATGTGAAAGAGCTATCATCAAAATTTTTGAAAGCATTCTTTACAAGCCTGCATGTCAACATGAAGTCATTCACTTTCAACTAGCACATATATAGACATTGATATTGCACTGAAGTCAAGTTTGGATGCAAATGACCACATCCAAAGTGTTGATACAAGATTTATTCTGCATTATTAGTATGCCTTCATTAATTGTACCTAAATCAGAACTTTTTTTATATAAAAGCTACATGTCCTTAATTTAATTATTTGCTTTCAGAAGGTAGCGTCAATATAACACTAGCAATACTTGTCACAGGTTGAGGGTTGAGATATGTTTAATACGTGTTAAAAGTTTAAATTATTTTCTAAAGAAACACAATGCTAGTATGGAGTTAAATGTGTGCAAGATAACAAATTGCAATGAATAACTGCAAGGTTGTCTGGATTCTTTTATTTGGTCAAAGGCATCAGTAACTAATGTGTAAATTGCATTGCTGATACACCAAATGTTATGGTAAGGACTCAGAAAGCATTAAAAAAACTTATCCAGAAAAATCTCTAATTGCATTATTTCTTCTTATATCTTCATGCACATGTGAGTGCAGGCATGATGGGTATGTTGTTATCAGAATCACAACACTACAAGAATATCTTCTAGAATGAATGATGTATGAGTAGAACTAAAAGCATTAATATTAATATGCAGCTAAGTTTCCCATCTACAGAAAGAGGACAAATCAAAATATTACTAATGTGTATGTCTCTAGGACAAAATTGAAGCCTATAATGCAAGCTGTATTATGAAATATCATATACATACACAAAACTCCAAATTCAACAGAAGTTTCAAACCACCATGAGATCTGGTTTATGTAAGGGCACAATGGGTATTTTGCATAATAGAATATTATAATATATAACAATATTACATATTATATGATATGAGATAATATAATATCATATGTTATAAATATAACCTTATGATAATATTACCAAATACGGTTATCTTGCATTCTTGGCAATCTAGTTATAAGTATAAGATTACCAGGAATATAAGACCAAATGCCACCTTATAAGCACTAATTTTGAGATTATCCAGTACTTTCTTATAGTTATAATCATCTTCTAATGTCTTCTTTCAAAGAAAACTCTTACCCATACTGAAGTAGTTCCAAAATCCTCCACGATATGTCTGATAGCCATCCTGAGAACCAGTCAACATGGATTAGCTAAGCTAATTAAACAAATGTAGCATTTCGATCTCATATTATATGGAATTAGATATTTGAAAGTAACTTTAAAAAGTCAATCTGCTCAGTGTGGAATGATACAAATGCATAACTATGGCTTGAAATATTACTAAGTTTTGGATTTTTGAACAGTTAATTGGAAACGCAAAACTGTTGCATGTAATTAGCAATTTCGGAGTTTCCTCAGCCCATTTGAATGAATAATTGTTGTTCCTCTGGAGCACTTATCCAGAACACAAAATGAAGGTTACTCTTCCAATACAATCACATGGAAGCCAGTTTCTGTATAATGTCATGAATGTCCAACAGGTTGCTTTCATCTCCAATCGCATTTGCAAAAATAAATTACTCTTATTGATGTAGTCTAGAAAAGAAAGAAGAAAAAAAAATCTTGCTAAACTATGAACTCTTAATGCATGTTTCTTTGGGACTCTTATCCTGATTTATTGCACAACTCTTTTCAATTAAGTTTATGATACATATCTTAGTTCTAATAATTTTAGGATCTTCACTTTGAATATGATTTAGATAAGACCAATCTCACTCTATAAATAGACCCTAGTTGTATCTTATTATAATTAATAAATTAGTAATAAAGTTTAAAGTTTTCTTCCTTCCCTTGCTTAAAAAAATTCTTGCTTACCATGGTGCTAGGCTGTGATCTTGTTAA
The DNA here is from genome assembly GCA_900491605.1 of Calamus simplicifolius. Classification (NCBI taxonomy): domain Eukaryota; kingdom Viridiplantae; phylum Streptophyta; class Magnoliopsida; order Arecales; family Arecaceae; genus Calamus; species Calamus simplicifolius. Next base: position 720,989 of record UESW01004493.1, read on the forward strand.
GAGGTTATTGAAGTGAGGATATAAACCTCAAGCATTTTCTAGAGAAATGGAGGTGTATAACCAAATACTCTCAAGAAGTTAATGTGAGATCAATAGTTATCTTCTTTCGGTAAGCTTGCTTACATCAGATTTGGAATTAGAGCTCAAGATTCCTTTAATCTTACATCTAATTTTGGTATTAGAGCCCAAGATCAATTTGATCCTGCATCAAATTTAGTATCAAAGGCTAAGACTCCTTTGATTTGCATCAGATTTTAGTATTAGAGCTCAAGATCCCTTTAATTTGCATTAGCTCTTGGTATTAGAGCTCAAAATTCCTCTGATCTACATCACTCATGCTCACGGTGGAAGTAGAGACATAATTGAAGCAAACTCTAGATTAAGTCTAAAGGTGTGCTCTAATGTAGCATATTAAGCTAAATGCTACCATAGCTGTCAAGATTTGTCCTAACTACTTGGGGTTGGCTTTATAGATAAACCAACATTATGAATGAGCACATCACTACTATACACCAATTTGGTTCGTTAGTTACGGTGATAACAAGCTGCTGATGTGACTTGGTACTTACAACATAAAGGAACTGACCGGGTAATAATCGAGCACACCTCAGATTATACGGTACACAAACGCAGCAATAATCCAGGTCGTTTTGTAGAGAAAAGTAATTGAACAAACAAATAACGTTGCAAGAGAGATAATCAAACAACAAATAAAAAGATCAACACACCAGATGTAACGTGGTTTGGCCTTTTATCCTTGGCCTACGTCTACGGGCAAGACCTCCTTGATAATTCTTTTATTTATTAATCCACAGCACAAAATTACAAGAGAAAAATGATAAGAGCTTACCTTTTAAAAGCCCCAGAACCCTCTCACAAGAACTCCAAAAACCTCACAAACAGAATCATCTCCAAAGCATACCCCTAACCCATGCTCACAGCTTCCTTTTTATAGACTAAAACCCTATTCCTGCATGAATTGGGACAATAACCAGCTGTTGGATCAAAACAAAAAGGACGGTCTGGATGTATAGGAAAAGTAAACCCTATTCTTACATGAATTGGGACAATAACTAGCCACTGGATCAAAATAAAAAGGACGACATGGATGTATAGGAAAGTAAATCCTATTCTTGCATGAATTAGGATAATAATCAGCCGTTGGATCAAAACATGAAAGGACAGCCTATATGTATAAGAAAGTAAACCCATGCGAGTATAACAGACCGCGCATAGGTCTACATGTCAACAATTCTCTTACTTGAAGACATGTGCTGAATGCCAAAGAATGTCATCCCTAGAGGCCTTGTCAACCTTCCACTGCTTAAGTAGCTCCAAGATCAAGAGAAGCTTTACTCCAATTTAGCTTCTCTCGAGTCACATGCTTGGTCAATATATCCGCTGGATTTGCATTGGTATGAATCTTCAACAGTGAGATTAAACCATCATCCACTACATTTCTCACAAAGTGATAGCGAATGTCGATGTGCTTTGTTCGAGAATGAAACACTGGATTTTTTGCTAAGTGCAATGCGCTTTGACTATCACAATTCACTCTTATCACATCCTGCTTCATCCTGCATTCCCCAAGAAGCCTCTTAAGCCAAATAGCTTCTCTACATGCATGTGCTATAGCAATATATTCTGCCTCTGTCGTTGATAATACAACCACTGACTGAAGCTTGGACTCCCACCTTATAGCACCACCATCCATAGAGAACACATAACCTGTGGTAGATCTCTTTCTGTCACGATCTGTTGCAAAATCAGAATCCACATATCCAATGCATTACAAATCTACTAAACCAAAATAGAGTGAGAAATTAGATGTCCTCCTCAGATATCTAAGGATCCACTTAACTTCTTTCCAATTGTCACTCCTGGATTTGCCATAAATTGGCTCACAACTCCCATTGCTTGTGCAATGTTTGGTCTTGTACTTACCATGGCAAACATAAGACTCCTTACTGCTAATGAATATAGTACCTGAGCCATGTCAGCCTTTTCTACTTCTGTGCTGGGTGATTGCTCTACTGATAATTTTAATTGGATAGGAAATAGGGTAGCAATCGGCTTTGCATTCTGCATATTGAAGCGCTGCAGAACCTTCTTCACATATCCCTTTTGTGAAAGCCAAACCTTCCTATCCTTCCTCTCCCATAGCACTTTCATCCCGAGTATTTGGTTTACGGCTCCTAAGTCCTTCATTTCAAACTCCCCAACCAACTGAGTTTTCAAATTTGATATCCGACTCTTGCTATTCCCTGTAATCATCATATTGTTGATATACAGTAGCAAGATACAAAAGCTCCTATCATCATAGCTGCAGAAATATGCACAATGATCTGCCTCCAATCGGTCAAATCCTAAACTCACCATAAAGGAATCAAATCGCTTGTACCAACACCTTGGCGCTTGTTTGAGACCGTATAATGATTTGTTCGGCCGACAAACCAACACTTCCTTGCCTTTTTCAATAAAACCTTCAGGTTATGACATAAATATCCTATTCCAAATTGCTATGTAAGAAAGCTGACTTTACATCCATCTGCTTAAGTTCCAAATCCATGACTGCCGCGATCGCCAAAACAACTCGAATGGTAGTCAATCGAACCATCGGTGAGAAAATCTCATCAAAGTCAATCCCTGACTTCTGAGCATAACCCTTTGCCATCAAACGTGCTTTGAATCTCTCCACATTTTTATCTGAATCATTCTTTACTTTATATACCCACCGACAACCAATCAGGCTTCTTTCCTTTGGTAGAGCTACAAGTTCCCAGGTCTTCTCTTCCTAAGTGCCTCCATCTCCTCTTCTATAGCATAATGCCACTTTTTAGCAATGGTGGACTCACAAGCCTCCTTATATGAAGTTGGCTCATCTTTTGCTAAAGCAACATAAGCACAAACATGATTAGCTGAAAGAATGAAAGAAGTGAGACAACCATTATACCTAGAAGGATGTCTAATGACCCTCCTAGGCCGCTCCGACTCTGCTAGTGGTTCATCTAGAGAGATAGCATCTTCAGATAATTGTAAAGACTCTGCGCCCGGTTCACCAGCTACTGCTTCGTCATTTGATTGTACTTGCTCTAATTGCTGCTTATCACGTGCATCAAAGAACTCAATAGGAATAATAGCTTAATCATCTTGTTCTTTCTTGGTGCCTTGAAAAGATTCTTCATTAAAGACAATGTCTCAGCTAACAATGATCTTGTGAGTAGTAGGGTCCCACAATCGATACCCCTTTACTCCTTTAGTATAGCCAAGAAAAATACACCTTCGAGAGTTCTTATCTAATTTTGTTCTCTTTTCTTTTGGGATCCATACTTATGCATCACATCCAAAAACACAGAGATGAGAATAATTTACTGGCTTACCACTCCAAAACTCCTTTGGAATTTCACACCCAAGAGTTTTTGTCGGTGCTCAATTAATCAAGTAACAGGCCGTATTCACAGCCTCTGCCCAAAACCTCTTGTCAAGTTTTGTAGAACTCAACATACTTCGAACCCTCTCCATGAGTGTTTTATTTAACCTCTCTGCTATACCATTTTGTTGTGGTGTACCAAGTATTATAAGGTGTCGCCAAATTCCATGCTCGTTGCAAAACTTCTTAAATTCCTTGGAGCAATATTCCCCTCCATTATCTGAACGTAGGCACTTGATTTTCAAACTTTTTTTGTTTCCACTAGAGCCTTGAATTTCTTAAAAGTCTCAAAAACATTAGATTTATGCTTCAGAATATATATCCAAGCCTTGCGAGAATAATCATCAACGAAGGACACGAAATAGGAACACCCATCCAGTGACTTATCAGGTGACTCCCAAGTATCTGAATGGATTAAATCAAGAAAGTCCTTACTGCTACAATGATAAAGAGAAAGAAAGCCTTCTTTGCTTACCATAGATGCAGTCTTCACAAAATTCTAGTGATGCTGACTTGTACCCTGAAAGAAGCTCCCTATTTGATAATAGTTGTAGCCCATGCTCACTCATATGTCCCAAATGACGATGCTAAATCGTAGGAGACAGAATGTTTGCAGTTGCCACTGCTGCCTCTCCCATATGAGTTTCGTCCACCAATTTATATAGATCACCTAAAAGCTCTCCCTTCATCACCACCAAACTCTTAGCACACCTTCAGTTGATTTTTCTCTCTGACAAATTTGAGACCTTGCTTGCAAAGCTTTCCAAGTGATAGCAGACTCTTATGAAGTGCAGGGACATGCCACACATTAGAAAACATCCAAATTGAACCATCAAACATCTTGATCCGAACATCTTCAATTCCAACCACAGGACAAGTAGCATTGTTACCCAAATAAATAAGTCCACCATCCCATGATTTGTATGTATGAAACCACTCCCTAAAAGGAGTCATGTGAAAAGATGCCCCGAATCCAAAATCCAATGATGTGCAAGATCAATGCTTTTAGTTACTGTCAAAGCATCCCCATCTTCTGAAATAGATAAATCAGTTTCGCCTTCTGCTACATACCTTGGAAACTTTCTGATTTAACTTTTGTATCAACTCTTTTAGTCCGACAATCTTTTTTCATATGCCATGTTTTTTCATAATTCCAACACTTTACCTTCTTCTTGCCCTTGGATTTAGATCTTGATTTTCCTTGATTACAACATTCCTTCTCGAAAGGTCTTCCCCATGCTACCATGGCCTCCCTAGAAGAGCTTCCTTGGCTAGATCTTCACCTCATCTCCTCTGTTAGCAATGATGCAACAACTGACTCCATCTTGAGGGTTTTAACATGACTCAAGTTCATAATGAGATTATCCCAAGATTCTAGCATAGAACACAGTAAAATGCTGGCCTTCTTCAATTTTCACATCTAGTACTGTAAGCTTGCTCACAATGGAATTGAATACTCAAGTGCTCTTAAATTGATGCCCCATCCTTCATCTTCATATTATATAATTGCTGTCTCAGATAAATTTTATTCACCAAAGACTTTCCTTCATAGAGATTCTTCAACTTTTGCCAAATCCCTTTTAAAGTAGTCTCTATCTCAATATTAAATAATATAAAATTATCTAATGCCAGATAGAGGTTTGCCACAACCAGTTTATCTTTCTCCATATATTACTCATCTAACATCTCTTGCGATTTATTTTCTTTTTCTTGCAAAGCAATTTCACAACCATCCTTGATCAATACCGCCTTCATCTTCATCTTTCAAAGTGCAAAGTTTGATTCATCAAATCTTGGTACTTCATATTTAGTTGTCATCATCTTGCCCACCATTGTTTCAAAAATAATCTCTAAAAAAAAGATCAATCTTACTCTAATACCAAACTGAAGGAACCAACCGGGTAATAACCGAGCACACCTTAGATTACACGGTACACAAACGCAGCAATAATTCAGATCGTTTTGTAAAGAAAAGCCATTGAACAAACAAATAACATCACAAGAGAGATAATCAAGCAACAAATAAAAAGATCAACACACCAGATGTAACATGGTTCGACCTTTTATCCTTGGCCTATGTCCATGGGCAAGACCTCCTCGATGATCTTTTATTTATTAATCCATGGCACAAAATTACAAGAGAAAAATGATAAGAACTTGCCTCTCAAAAGCCCCAGAACCCTCTCACAAGAACTCCAAAAACCTCACAAACAGGATCATCTCCAAAGCATATCCCCAACCCATGCTCATAGCCTACTTTTTATAGACCAAAACCCTATTTCTGCATAAATTAGGATAATAACCAGCCGTTGGATCAAAACAAAAGGATGGCCTGGATGTATAGGAAAGTAAACCCTAATCCTGCATGAATTAGGACAATAACCAGCCGTTGGATCAAAACATGAAAGGACGGCCTGTATGTATAAGAAAGTAAATCCGTGCGTGTATAATGGGCTGCGCACAGGTCTGCATCTCAACACAACAAAGGTCACACCCCTTTGCTACAAAACTAAGTTTTCCATAAGTGCCAACTAGGGTAGTTGATAAAGTCATTGGTCTATGGCACCCAATGACCTCAGTTCAAATACCACCTAATGTTAGGTGGCTGGTTAAGGGATAAACCCCTCCTATTTATTTTTTTGAAAAAGGTAGAAAAAGAGGTTCAAGGTTTGCATCATTGGTAATATACCCCTAAGAATATGGACTTGGCAATATAACATGGATCGGTCTCCCTCCCCTTCCCTTAAAAAAGACCGTATGATGCTAAGGCAAATTTGATCTATGATGGCACCAAAGGAGGATGCATGAGACGAAAATGACCAAGGTGGCAACACAATGATAAAGGCTACAATGATGGAACATCATCAACTTCATGTTATAAGAAGCAAAACATAACTACTATAATAATCTGAAGCGATGGTGTCAATGAGTGAAGATCACTAAAGGAAAACCCTAACAATAAAGAGTTGCAATAATTAACACATCATCAAAGATGGAAGTAGGATAAGTTTACTAAGTAAAGATGAATCATAGTAGAAGGCTCTAACACTTTTCAACATAACATTTTCCTGCAATACTCACATAAATTATCCTCATTGCTGTATTAAGAAAGTTATAAATGTCCATAAACATGGAGCAAAATATTCAACTGGTATATCCATGTTGCAACAAATAGCGAGCAAGGAAAGAATATTTACTTGAACAATCAATAGTAGGTTTCAACATGTAGGTTACATTAATGCCTCTTATAATTTGGTTAAAGCTTAGCTTCCCTTTTCTTCTGAATTGTAAATAAAGTCAAAACATTTACATAGCCTGTCCCAAGCTCAAATAAAGGAGGTCTGCGATAGGTTGACAACGAATGTAAAACTATAGTCATACCCTATAAACATGAATCCAATAGAGAAAATTAATAAAGCTAAGGCGTTCCGCAAAAATGACATGCTACATCGGAACCCGTATGCAATGGAAATGACAAGGGTAGCTAGGGCAATCTTCGAAAGCGATGTGTCCTATCGGCCCTTCCATGTGATGAAAAATAAGCAAGGATTCCCACACCTTCATGGATGAGCATGGGTAAAAAAGTTAGTCCAAAAAAATAAAAATAAAAATAAAATACATTTAACAACTTGAAATATATGGTCCTTAAAAAGAAAGTTAATAGAACTAATAGATACAATGAATAGAAAGAGAATTAACGTAGCTTGCTTGCAGAAGACCAAATGGAGGGGTAAAAAAGCAAAAGAGGTTAATAGTTTTAAACTTTAGCATATAAGCAAAGATGGGAATAAAAATGAAGGATGAATTGTTGTAGATAAAAGCCTAAAAGATGACGTTGTAGAAATTAAGAGGATAAAAGATATAATAATTTTAATTAAATTAGTGATAGATGAGAAATCAATAAATATTATTAGTGCTTATGCTTCTCAAGTAGGTTTAAATAGTATGACACAGTAAAGTATTTGAGAGGATATGATGGACTAATTCAAAAGATTTCTACTAAAAAAATATTTATTTGATAAGATTTGAATGGATATATAGGAAAGAATGATATAGGTTTTGAAAGAGTATATGGAAAGAAATAATGAGGAAAATGCTATTTAGAGTTTGCAATAGAAATAATTTAGTACCAGCCAATACATATTTTAAAAAAAGAGCCTCTCATTTAATGACTTTTAAAAGTAGATATAATCTTAGTCAAATAAATTTCTTTCTTACTAAAAGAATGTGTTTTGTAAAAATTATAAGATTATACCGGATGAGGGTCTAACTATATAACATAAATTAATGGTTATACATGTATGTATTCAAAAATGAAGGAAAAAATATAAGATATAAGAATCTAAGGATTAGATGGTGGAATTTGAAAGAAAAAAAAAACTAACTTTTAAAGATAGATGAAGAAAGAAGATAGAGTATAAACGGAGAGATTAATACCATATAGGAAGAGATGGCTAATAGTATTAGAAAAATAGCTATAAAGGTATTAGGAAAGTCAAAGAAAAGGAACATATGATAAGGAAACTTAGTGGTGAAATGAAAAAGCTCAATTAGCAATTAAGGCTAAAAGAGTGCTAAAAAACTACCTAAAGGTAAGAATAGAGAAGCATATGAAAACTATAAGATGGTTAAGAACAAGTTAAAAAGATGGTACGAAAGGCTAGGTGTAAGGCATATGAGAAGTTTTATCATAAGCTAGAAACAAAAGATGGAGAGTCGTATATAAATTATAAGAGTAAGAGAAGAAAAAACTAAAATATATTGCAGATTAGATGCATTAAAGATGATAAAAAAAAATTGGTTAAGAAGAAAGAGATCAAAGAAAGATGAAGAAGCTATTTCGATAAATTATTAAATAAAAAAAATATATAAATAATTTAGGATGCCCTATTAGATCCATTGAGGATAAAGTTATGGTGTATCCTCATAAAATTAAGACATCTAAAGTAGATAAGACTAAAAAAAAGTAGGAAAAGTTGTGGAATCTATAAGATTTTTATAGAAATTTGAAATATTTAGGTGATGTTGGAGCAAAATAGGTGATAAATTTATTTAATAGAATTTTAAAAACTAAAAAATGCCTAATGAATGAAGAATCATCATTGTACCAATTTTTAAGAATAAAGAGTTATTTAAAATTGCTCTAATTATTGTGCTATCAAACTCATAAGTTAAACTATGAAAGTTTGAAAAAGAGTAATTGAATATATGTTTAAATATACTACAAAAATATCAAAGAATTAATTTGCTTTTATGCCAGGAAAGTCTACCATAGAAGCTATTTTTCTCCTTAAAATGGTTAATGGAGATGTATAAATTAAAGAAACAATATCTTCATTTGGTTTTTATTGATTAGAGAAAACATATGATAGGATCCCAAGAAAAATTTTATGGTAGACACTAAAAAAGAAGTACTTGTATGATGGGCATTGGGCAAGTACTAGTGTAAGAACTATTGGTAGTGATATTAATAAATTTTCTATTACGTAAGCTTATTCAAGGATATGCTCTTATTCCCTATCTTTCTTCTTTAGTTATAAATAAGCTTATTAGACATACTCAAAATAATATTTCGTGTATGTTATTTGCAGATGATATAGTACTAGTAAATGAAACTAAGGCTGAAGTTAATCGTAACTTAGAACTATGGCGAAATGCATTAAAATCTAAGGTTTTAGATTAGGTAGGACAGACAAAATATATGAAATACAATTTTAGTATAATTAGAAATGAAGCTGAATATAATGTACAAATTAAGAACCATGAAGTTACTAAAAATAATCATATTTGGTATTTAAGATCGATTATTCAAAAGGAGAGACTAAGGATAATATTGTCCATAGAATTAAAGCATGTCAAATAAAATGAATAAGTGCAATTGGAATATTCTCAACTCAACCCAATTTAACTCATTATGCCTTTTTCTAACTATGGAGTCGGCTACATGAATCTGCTTCCTCCACTCTGTTCTATTCAGAATTAAGTCGACATTCAAATTAATGTAATTGAAATATTATATGATCATAAAACACTTACCAAGTTTAAAAAAAAGTTTTATAGGATAGTCATAAGACTATTTATGCTATATAGTATGAAATATTGGGCAGTTAGAAAAATACATATATAAGATAAATATGGCGTAAATGAGAATGTTAAAATGGCTGTGTGATGATACGAGAAAAGATAGAATAAGAAATGAAACCATTCGTAAAAAGGTTGAGATAGTTTTGATCAAAGATAAATTAAGGAAAGGATAACTTAAGTGGTTTAGACATGTACAATGTAGATCTAGAGATGCATCTATATGAAAGAGTGACTTAATACATATAGAAAGAAAACAAGATAAAGGTAGATTGAAAAAAAATGATAAGAAAGACGTAAAATTTTTGTATCTTACAAAAAATATGATTCAAAACAAATCTGAATGGAGAAAAAGGATTCATGCAGCCAACCCCAATTTGTTTGGCATTAAGGCTTTATTGTTATTGTTATAAATAAAATTTAAACCAAAGTTCACCATATCGAGAATCAATACCATTTCGATACTAAACCTGTTCTGGTTTGGTACAAAATGTACTGTATCAAATCGATGGTCTACCGATCATTCTGTACCAAATCAATGACGTACTAAGTAGATGAACTAGAATGTTTCAACCCCATAAACTGCCTCACTTTTGATATGATATGAGGTTAGTATAAGGTTGGTACAAGACAATTCTAGGCTACATATGTATGTATGTATGTATACATACATACATATGTATGTATGTGCACATGTGGAGGAAGCAGATTCATGTAGCTGACCCTATGTAGTGGGAAAAGGCTTAGATGAGTGAGTTGAGTTGTGTTTGTGCACATATTTACATATTCATATGCATATAAATATTTACACATACATGTGTATATAGTTGTATGCTATAGTTGTATGCATGCATATATACCTATCTATATCGATGAATACCAATCATATCATACCATACCAACACTAAACTGGTATGTGGTACTAGGCATACTGAGTATTAGTATATCAAGCCATCAGTATGCTAGACATATTGACACTGTGCTAAGATGATACTAGTACGAGTATCATATCATACCATACCAACACCAAACCAGTATGTGGTACTGGGCATACTGAGTATTAGTATATCAAGCCGTCAGTATGCTAGACATTGACACTGTGCTAAGATGATACTAGTGCGAGTCTAGTATTGAGATGTGAACCTTGTTTGTATGTGTTATTAATTTCTTAAACTTTTCTTGATAGACAATTCCTTATGTTTAGCAAACATGGAATTTTTTTGTGCCCAGCACATTCAACACCTTTTTTCATCTTTTTAGTAGAACTAATAAATATGTTAAATTTAGGCATTTCCTTTTCACTTATTTGAGGCTAAGATTCCACGAAAACATTATTCTTGTAAAAGAACCTATTAATTCTTTATGGCAACATTTGTTGCATTGATTCATACTAACTGTATTGGTAAAGTACCAATATAGTACTGAATTTCGATTTGGTTCGAACCGAACCAAACCATGCTATACCATTTAGTACCAAAGAATGGCCATGCACTCTCGATATGAGATGCGCATTGCACTATCCCAACCTATACCATACCGAATTGGTAATGCATTGGTATGATTGTCGATACTAGTTTTACAGACCTTGGTTTATGGTATGGTAGTCTTTGCAAAATATTTTAAAAAGAGCAATTTTAAAGGCCTTGTTTTGTCAGGGTTATAATGTTATGTATCCCCCTCTTTTTAACTCAAGAAAAGGAAAGAAAAACCATAAAAAATAAATACTATAGAGCCTATATACTTAAATAAATAATGTAAGGCTTACAATATGATATCACACAGTAAAATAAAGCTTTAAGATAGATCTACAGCCAGCTTTGGTTACACTTTCTGCTAAAATTGGCCGAAACCACTGAAATTTGACCAAAGTCAGTCAGTTACAATACTGAAACTATTGAAACAAGCCAAAACTAGAAATTATGGTTCAACATTTTGGACTCAGCCAAAATCAATCAGTTTCCATTTCACCAAAAATGTATTGTTTTGGCTTAAAACCTTGATCAAGAAACAATAAATGCTGCAAATTATACTCTCTTTGATGTCTTCCTTTTGAATCAAGATCTTCTTAATTCTAGTTTGATCCAATGTGGCTAAAATCTTTCTTACACCGTAGTTGTTACTTGCTCATTTCTCTAACTATTTTTTTTTTTCAGCTTCCCTACTTGATGTTGTATCAAAACAGACAAAAACCTTGTGCTTTCATGTACAGAATCTGGGCTCAGAACTAGCAACTAATGTTGCATGGGCTGGAATTAAGCAATTCTTGTTACAGTATCTTAAGCTATATTTACAAAATTGATTAAGGCCCCCAAATTCCATTAAGCACTCCAATTAAAACTATAACTGTTTTGATTGCAGGTTGGTTGGCAGTTGAGCTTCCTTTTGAAGCTAAAGTTACATATGAGTTTCAGCTTCTAAAAAAGCAATAGCTGAAATCACCAGCTGCAGGCAACTGAATTACAGGTATTCTAATGTCATTTGACCAAACAGATCAGTATATTTACAATTTCTGAATGAACAGATCCATAAAACAACAGATCTAAAGCCCGGAAAATATGTTACAATCTATCATAGCAACAAATATTAATATGGAAAAATATGGATGAATGGGAGATTGTCTTACCATCTTAAGTGAGTTTGTATCTGAAACACGATGAAACAATGCAGTGAATGTGGCAATTCCAGAGGAGCAATTGGATCACAAGAACCATCCTTGGGAGCTCGCATTCTCATGATAATATGCCAGCTGAATTGTGAAAAATATCATTTAAAGAATAAATTTCGAGCCTGAGAAATTAAAATGTCTTAAAAATTGCACATTTGCTCTTGCCACACTTATCTTTTACCGGATGCTGCAAAATCAAATTGTTGAAATCAAAGAACAGAACTTCTATGAACAAAAAGAAAATGAGATGACACATGCAGCAACCCAAGCAATTTGTGCTTCTTATCCTAAAAAGCAGGATGTTCTAAGTGATCTACCTATCAATTTTCATTTCTCTTGCTTCCATTACTTCTTTAGGAATGATTTCACAGACTGACGGTCAGTGCCAGGATTCTTTTTACCCTGCAATGGTAGATGACTGCATGTTATGGATGAAGAAGCAATACAAAACTCGAGAATAAATGCCTTGTTCCAAATTAAACAATCTTTCCTTTAGTGGTCGAATTGAAAGTATATTTCATGATAAGATGGGATAGCAATCCACAAATTCACATTATACTGATCCAAAGTGCTTATACGGAAAGAATTTTATTTTCATAAACTTGCAGAGAAACACAAAAATATTCAGACAATGAAGTTATGTATGTAGATATGTATGTATGTGCACACATGGATGTAGAGCATGTGTATGCAAGCTGTCAATGACCTTGTAAACATCCATATTTCTGGCTTATTGTGAGCCTTGGTCCGCCCTAAACCACATGGGTGCATTACATGGAAAATAAACAGCTGTTGGATAAACTTTAAAAGTTCAAAAAGGACTCTATTGTTTGAAATACCCAGCAAATGAAAATGGAAGGTTGTTTCCAGTTCCTAAAGGAACCGTAGCAATAGGAGGTGGGTAAGCCAATTGGAGATCGCAAACAACTCCAAGCAACCAACTTGCTGTACCATCACCACCTGCAACCTAATGAAATACCTGCATGTCAAATGCAAACCAAGAGGATAGGAAATTTCAGATGTATAACATGGACCAAAAGATTAGGATTGAGGAGGAATGCCTTTTACTCACTATCAATCTCAATCTCCTCTGAATTTCGGCAGCAAGATTGTCTCCTTCAGACTTGAGTTTTTCCAAATTGTGATAAAGATTGTGCAACACCTTGTCTGGTGGTTCCTCACTTAAATCAAAAACCTAAAAATTATGCAATTTAAATACTATCCATGCATTTTGAAAGTATTTTCACAGTCTAAATGAGATACAACCTAGTCTTAAGCTCAAAATCTGATTATACCAGGCACAACTCTCAAGAATGATCTTCCGTAAATGGTACCTGTACTCTGTTGAGAAGTTTACGGTATGTTACAATCAAATCACCTCCAAGTTGGCCACCACTTTTTGTGTTGATAAAAACTATCACAGGACAACTGGGTGTATAAGAAAGATGCTCTACTGATAACCCTGGTGATAAAATATATTTGGGGATATAGAAATCCTTCAGCAACTGATTGGTCCCAGAACAGCGATCATCCATTCTGGTAACCAACCTGCAACATTTACATTATATTATATCATATCCAAAGAGGATAAGATCAAAATCTGCAAAAGCTGTCATCAGTGCCATTGATTATGAAATGCATTGAATGTAAAAGAAGTAACCAATCTAATCTGCTAATATATGATGCAGCTAGTGCAGAATTAATCTAACCATTTCCAACAGGTACGAAAAGAAATGTACAGTAAGGAAAAAGTTAAGAATGGCAACTTCTCATATGATTCTCAGAACTGTAAAAGAAAAAGATGTCACTGCAAATGTGAATATTAGTGTGGAATAGGATGGCATTTATTAGGGATACACACAGGCTTAGCCCAATGGTCTATTTGGGCCCACATCATGTTGTTTCAGATGAAGTCATGGTTGACCCATGGATAATTTTGAATATCCAAGCCTATCCCATTCGCATCCTTACAGTTTGTAAGTGGGGCCATATTCCAATAATCATTGCGGCCCCCAAACACATTAGAGCACATGAGCGTGCATCAATGCGTATGAACATATATGCACACGTGCGCACACACAGATACATAGATAGATAGAGACAGGGAGAGAGCGCTTGACTTGACTATATTCAAGAGGATTTGCACTCAAACTTCATCAATGCTATATTATTCAGACTATCCAATTTTTTGATGCATAGGCAAAGGATCTCTAAATCATATGATTTTTCATGTGTGAGCAATATAGTAGTAGATCACATCCAATAATTTGGATCATTGATGCAGAAGTTCTATTATTCAAATCTTAACCTGACCAAATCTGAGTAGAAAACCTATAGCCAACTCAAGTGCTCTCTTCATATATTTGTGTGGAGAAAGAGAAAGAAGGCTTGACTTAGCTACACCATACACTCAGATTTCATTAGATTTGCATTAAATCATGGACATCTCGCATCAATGATCCAAGTAGTTGGATGTAATCATTTGCCTCTAAAATACTTAAACACTAGTATAAACAAGTCAAAATGCAAGCATATGTAAACAGCATTGTAGAAGAAAACGTTTTTAAAATCTAAATTCTTAGAACTCGAGGATTATTAAAAATAAATAATCAACAGATTCCACTACATTCTTATGAAGAATGCATCATCTTAACAAGCTAATAACATTGTTATTAAGACAGTCAAAGGTTAACAAAAGTACTTCAATATCATTTCATAAATAGGAAGTAGTCGGTTTAGAGAAGTGCAAACATTTTTACAGAAAGAAACATGAAATCTTCTTGAAAGCTAAGGGTAAGCAAAATACAAAGAAAATATCACAAGGAAGGATTTCAAGTCTGTTCGTTAGCACATATTGAAAAATCTGGAATATATTCAGGAACATCAAATACAGAGATCTTTCTTTTGCCTTTTATAATTAAGATGCTAGATGACAGGTAGGGGAAAAAAGTTAGGAAAACGTATCTATTAGTTAACCATTTTTCCAAATGCAACTTAAGGAAGAAAAAATCAGAAACTATTCTGGAATAACTCGAGACATTGTCTTGGTTTAGATCGGAATATTCCAAATGCATACTTCATGATAATAAATAAAAAAAAAGGAAAGAAACTGCAGATGCCCAAACTTGTAGAAGCATTGAGCTTATCAAAGAAAAGTAAAGATGGTATCTCCAATTTCGGCTACGCCTGTCAACTAAAAGCTCAGTTAACCTTCAAAAAAATCAGCAAATCATAACGGACAAAAGTGAGTTCCATCAAGCTATGTTCAATAGCAGTATAAAACATCAACAAAGTATTAAAGAGAGAGAGAGAGAGAGAGAGAGAGAGAGGACTCTAGAACTCAGATTCGTGAGCCAGAATCTTCTGGTTTTGAACAAATCCAAGGAAGACAGCGGTGTAAGTCTTCAACATAGTAAGCAAGATGTCATAAAACTCCATAAATGCTTCCAGATTCGACCAAAAAAATCTAGTTTTTCCGTAGAGCAAAACATTTAAACCAAATACTAATTCACATAGTTCTGAAACTCCAAGAACCCTCCATTACGATTCTTGATCCATCAAAAACAACGAGGATAGAATCCGTGATTCAACGAGAATCCTAAACTTCTCCAAGTGATTCCAATTATACGCATAATATGTAGCATCGAACCCAAAGTTTCGTGCAAGAATTGAAATTTTGTCGATGGAACCCACTAAAACAGCAGCGGAGAAATAAGCTCACCTAAGGAGATTCAGGAAAAATCTCAGGAGATTCGAAGCTTGGTGGCCTCCTTCACGCGATTAGAATCCAAAAGTTCCGGGAATTCGATTGAGGCGACTGCAAGAAGAAACCACGGAGGAACTTTACCAAAGAACATTAACAGGCTCGGACAATTATAACCACCGCCATTGGTTATAAAGTTTTTCCGTAGAGCAAAACATTTAAACCAAATACTAATTCACATAGTTCTGAAACTCCAAGAACCCTCCATTACGCTTCTTGATCCATCAAAAACAACGAGGATAGAATCCGTGATTCAACGAGAATCCTAAACTCTCCAAGTGATTCCAATTATACGCATAATATGTAGCATCGAACCCAAAGTTTCGTGCAAGAATTTAAATTTTGTCGATGGAACCCACTAAAACAGCAGCGGAGAAATAAGCTCACCTAAGGAGGGATTCAGGAAAAATCTCAGGAGATTCGAAGCTTGGTGGCCTCCTTCACGCGATTAGAATCCAAAAGTTCCGGGAATTCGATTGAGACGACTGCAAGAAGAAACCACGGAGGAACTTTACCAAAGAACACTAACAGGCCCGGACATTTATAACCACTGCCATTGGCAAAATTGTGATTTTGGAAAATGTTCGAGTTACTTTTCGCTAGGCTCAGTTGCTGGCAACGGTCCGGTGGATCCAATACTCGAGAAAGGGATGGAAAAATGCGAAATTCGTGCGGGACCCACCTCATATTGTTTACGTGTTATTCAGAGAGATATCGAGTACAATTCTTTCATGCATCCCGGCATTCGTGGGATGCGAGGATTCCCGACGGTGCCCGGGAGAATCCCAATTAATGGAAGAGTGCCCAAGGAGCAAAGTTGGACCTGCCTTCACGACTCAAAACGGTGACCTCAACGCACGGAAATCCTACGATTCCCCGGCGCTTCGCCTCCAGCTTAAACTAAATTATTAATCGTCCATTTCTTTGAACAGCAAACAGCCTGCCTATTTGGTAAATGGGGGAGTCTGCAACGTATCCAGTTTCAGACGCGTCGCAATGATATTTGGTAATTGGTGGCCATTTGGCTTTTGTGGCCGACAACTTGGGAACCGCTTGATCATAATCCGACGGTAATGCGTAGATTCCGGGGAAGGAATCCTCTTTTGTGCCTTGCGGCCACCGTCCTAACATTCGCCTATTGACCAGATGACTTCAATGTGGCATTGGATTCGCGGGTATAATCCTTTTGCGTTCCGGAAACCTTGCACCTAATCAGATTATTGTAAATATAAAATTATCGCATTTATTTTACGTCGATAATATTAAATGCAAAGTCACTATATTTGGTTTATATTAATCACACACATTAATCAAATATAATTCTATTTTTATATCTTGTTATAATCTTTTTTCGTATTTTAGCCTATTTGGGGAGGGAATTGGGAATGAAAAGAAGTGAAAAATAAAGATGGGTATTGAGATATTATTGTTTAAGAGTTTTTTTTAAAAAAAAGAATTTTAAAGAATTCTCAATATTCTAACAAACTCTTAAACCTCTCAAATTGGAAGGTTTGCTAATGTTTACTTTGCTTTACTCTATTTAATAATATAAAACCCTTCTTCTCTCTTATATTTCACGAGACTTTCAAGGTTTCAAGCCCATCTTTATCTTCTTTTCTTTTCCTTCCTTACTTTAAAAATCCTTCCTTTCCTTTCTCCTCAAACCTCGAAACAAAGAGTTAAAGTGACTTTTTTTTCTTAGCACTAGACTAACAAAACAAAGGATTCTTCGCAAAAGCAACATAGAAATATATAATTAAATATTATAAATATTTATATATATTATATATGGAATATATTATAATCAATATATTATTATATATAATATATTATTAAATATATATTGTAAATTATTGACATATAAAAATTTAATATGTAAGAAGGTCATAAGTACTAATACTTTTAAATTTAATATTTATATGCTATATAAATATATACTAAATATTAAATATTATATTATATTAAATTTAATATCAATATAATATATTGTATTATATATTTAATAATAAATATAATATTAAATATTATTAAGTGCATGTTAAATATATAAGTAGATTAAATATTATTAATATTATATGAAAGTCAAGAGTATGATCTAAAATTACTAGACTTTGGTAATTTTAGATACCCACTTTTAAATGAAATCAAATTTATTATGATTTATAATAATTTTAGATTATTAATAATCAAATATTACTACTTGAATTGTTATGTTGAATTACCAAATATAATAATTTGCATTGTAATGTAAACCACCAACAAAGCACCCCAAAGGAAAAAAAAATGAGGTGAGAATTGAATTGAAGGTAAAAAAACATAAAAACCAACTAGCATGTGATTCATGGGACTATTTTAACTATTCTTAAAATAATATCATATAATAAGTAACAATAGACATTAGAAATAATTAAAATTTTATTATACATTAAGTGATGGATTTAATGATAATCAAACAAAGATTCCTGCATTTATGTTGGCATTATTAATATCGGTATCATGATGAAAGGTTAACTTCATATTTTTAAGCAAAAATTCTCATTATTAACATCAATGTCCTTAATCTTGATTTATAATTTTTAAAATTTTTAATTATTGTTACAAAGTGATAAAATAATATAATAAATTATAATAAATAGAACATTTTCATAACTAAATTTTTATTGCTTAAGAAATAAACTATAATGATGATTGAGCATATTAATATCTATATTATTAACTTCTGCTATAACGAACAAGCATTTTGATGCCTTTCATCAATCTCACTATTATTAATACCTATTACAGGTTGTGCTAAGTTTACAAAGCCAATAAAGAAATTATTCCCAATATGTTCTAAATAAAGATTTGATTCCTAATTCATGTAGGAGATTACTTTTGATTCTTATCGAACATGAGTTTATAATCTTAATATCGATATCACTACCTTGCTGAAATAGCTTATCTACCATCATTTATAGTAGGACCTAGCCCCTATTCAGGTGGAGCATAAGGGGTTCTGTCCCTATTTGGTGAAAGAGAAAAAAAATCCCACCAATATGCATGTTTCTCACCCATATCCGTCTGTAGCTTACCATCTTCACCATTGTTGGAGATAGCAAACTTAGCCTCCAACCAGCAAATAAGGTTCCATTATAGAAGGATTGGAGATGGCTAGGACCTATAGTAGGGAATGGCTGAGCAAGGCAGGTGGAGGGCCATGGCATAGTTCAAGAGCTCAGCTAATCGCCATAACCTAACCATGACACTTGTAGTGGTGATCAGATAGGGTACCAATCCTGGTTAGTGATGGCCGAGGTTTGCAAAACCATAATCATCCTTAACTGTAGGAGAGACAAGCCTGACACTATCGATATATGGCCACAAGAGCTACACCTTCATGTTCAATCTTAGGCAATTGATTGATCTTGAGGGTTTCTCTACTCTATCGAATCTTATGCTAGCATGATCATAGATCTTGGCCTCCTAGGTCTCCTCTCTACTAGTGTTTATCACTCGATTTCTCTCAATTTAGGAGCTTGCATGCTATTCTAGTAATGATTTCCATCACCAAAAAGCTTGCGATCACCACCAAGTGCTCAAGGTCGAGCAGTTCATCCTAGAATAAATCCATGCATTGTTGTTATTAGGCTTCAGCTATTCAAAAATCAAATGGTTCTATAACCATAACCTCAACAATGTACCTAATCCCTACCTTCAACAATGTAACAACCTTCTCGTCAACAACCTCTGCTTGGCTCTAACACTACTTATTATGATAGAAAGAAAACATCTACAAGAAAGAAAAAAGAGAAACAAACAAAAAATAGCGCATAGAAGATTTTAACATGGTTCAATCAATTGACCTCTATCGACATGGGTAAAGATAATGTAAATTTTACTATAAAAAATATCAAAGACTATAAGAATTATTTTCTCATATACTCTCTCACAAACTCAAGCCTACTCATATCCAATAGAAACTAGAATACCTTTCTTGGACTCTTCAGCTTTGTTGCATTAAGGTATCTTACCGTAATGATTTGGTATAAGCTATTCTAGTGTTGTGATGAAGGCGACAACGTTGCTCTAAGTGAAGACCAAAGAATTTTCCTCTATTTTTTTAGCAAATTAAGAGGAGGGAGTTTTTTTCCTCTATTTTCAACATCTTCTTCAACGCATTGCTCCTTTCTTTTTAGAGGATTTCCTTTATTCTTTTAGTAATCCTACATCCACCCTCCTCTGAGTTGGTCATGCTACCAATAAATTGGCTACGAGCGCCAAGCTATATGGTGTAGAGCTTAGCCTAAATCCCTGCATAGTCAATTGGTGAATGCATAATTGCACATGTTGAAGTATTGATTTTGAGAATAGTTCATGACATCATCATAAAGATTGAATAATTCATCACGTCAACTATAAAGTTTGAAATCTACAAGTTTAATAGAGCTAATAATTTTGATACTTAGCAGATCAAGGTACACATTCTTTTGGTGCAATAAAGTTCGTGGAAGGTGTCATAAGGCAAGAAGAGATTGTTAATTATTATGCCTAATGCAAAGAAGGGTGAATTATTGTTAAAAGCTATTCTTGATTTGAGAAATATCGATAACAAGATAAAGATGAAGGTTAAGTCCTCATTCTTTTATGCTCATTATCATACTTATAAAAGAACTTTGTCAATACATTATTATATGGGGAGAGAGTCTCTCAATTAACAATATAAAAGATATCTTGCAATCTAAAGAGTTGAAGAAGCAGATATCTAAGACTTATAGGAAAAATCAAGGAGAATATTTGGTTGCAAAAGATAAAAGAAACAAGAAGGGTTTAAGTAGAAGAAGTCAATAAAGATCAAATCAAAACATTGAAAACTTTGTTGCTTCTCTTGTCATAAGGAAAGACACCTTAGGAGGATCTATTTGAAGAGAAAAAGAAAGGGTGATAAGAAGACCATCTCTGAAGCTAAAATGAGTATACCAAAGAGAACATGATGGAAAGCTTCTTGATTTGGTAATATCTTTATATGACTTCTAATAGAAGTTGAATTTTTATCTATCAATCAAATGTAAGAAAGTATTTATTAGATAACAATAAAGCTGTAGATGTTGGGATTAGAATAATTCATATCAAGATGTTTGATAACATTATTAGGTTCTTAAAGGCTTGGCATGTCCTGAAGTTAATGAAAAACCAATTTCTTTAGGCACACTTAATACTTAAGAGTTATAAATACTTAGACAAAATAATATGCTAAAAGTTTTAAGAGTGCTCCTAGGGCAGGGGAAGGTTATTGAATCATTTCATTAGAAGCACTATAAGTAGCACCGTCATGGTTTCTTTATCTTTAAAATTATCAACTCAAATATTACTCGATTGTGGTATATACAGTGGGTCATATAAGTGAGAGGAGCATATGGAGCCATGCTAAAAAGGTCAATTTGATGGTATGAAGACCAATAAGCTAGATTTTTATTAGTACTACATGTATAAGCAAAGTAAAGTTAGGTTTGACATTGGTACTTACTATTCTAATAGAGTATTAGATTATATCTATTTAAATTTCTAGGGACTTAGCTCTCATGCATTAATGAATGGATATTGATTTTTTTTTATATTCATTGATGACTATTCTAGATAGATCTAGGTAACTTTTTTAAACATTTAGATGAAGTGTTTGTTAAAATTCAAGTAGTGAAAATCACAAAGAAAAAATAGATCAAACAAAAAATCTGGATACTACATCCTGATAATGGCTTAGAACTTTGTAAATATGAATTTGATAAGTTCTACAAAAATGAAGATATAGTGAGACACTGCATTATATAAATAATATTATAGCAGAATGGAGCTGTAGAATGAATGAATATAACACTCTTAGAGAGAAGGTATTATATGTCTTTAATGCTAGACTCAAGAAATTATTTTGAACTGAAGTAGTAGAAACAACTAATTACTTAGTGAATCGATTGTCATCCATTGCTATTGATTTGAAGATTCCTAAGAGGTATAGTTTGGTAATCTTATTGACTATTCTTGTTTAAGAATATTTAGCTGTCTTCAATATTTATATAATGATGGCAAACTTGAGTCAAGAGTAAGGATGCATATTCCTAAGTTATAGCACTGGTGTAAAGTGTTACAAACTATAGTTGCTAAAGATATTAAGTTACTTAAATATATGATTAGTAGAGATGTTACCTTTGATAAGTCTAGTATAATAAATTGAAAGAAGACTTCAATAGAAAGCTAGGAAAAAAACTATAGTATCAATAAAAAAGTGAAGATTGATGTAAAAGCTTAAAGGAGGGGTTATGAGACTCCTATGCAAAGCACGAGGTGAAGGTGCAAAAGGAGGAAACTACAAATGATGCAAAACCACTTCAATAATAATACTATAGCATTATTACTGGTATGAAATGAGGTAAATTAAGCCATCCGCATATTATGTAAACATAGTTGCTTATGCATTTGCTACTATTGAGAGTGTAAAAAATGTGCCTCTCACGTATAAGCAACCAGCAATAGCAAAGAGTTTGTTGAGAGAATAATTATGCTTGAAGAGACGGAATCTTTTAAGCAAGGCTCAATTGAATGGCGAATTTGAAATGGACTTGGATACAATGAAAAAGTTTTTGGATATAGAGATCCATAAAAAATAATGAGTAGGCAAGTTATATCATAAAGTTTCAGGATGGTTAGCTTGATAAAACTTAAGCAAAGTCGGAGATTTATTAGAGCTCGCCTTAAAGTTTGTAACACTCATAAGGACATTACTCCTAATATATTTCAAATAATGATATATCTCCTAATTCATTTAGGAGTTGACTTCTAATCCTTGTAGAACATAAGTTCTGTTGCTGCAAAAATCCGTTCTCCGGCTTGGGGATGGTGCACATCGAGATCAGGATAGTGCTCTTCCGTCTGGATGGACCTGCAAGGCAGTCCTCACACAGAAATCACAGGGGGTAGTCCCTACGAAAGATCCTCCAATGCCCAAATCAGTGAAGATTCTGAGCAAACAGATGAGAAAAGAAGGCTCCAACAGAAGATCTTCCTCCTTGGCATGATTTTTCAGGAGCAATACCTTTGCTAGAGTTTTTTTTTTGGGCTTAGATTCCCTTTGGGAGCATGCCTGGAGGGGGTCCTGAGACTTGGTATTTGTACGCTGCCAAGGAAGTGAGCCGTTACCTGATTTTTCAAGCATGTTTTAGGGAGTTGGCATCCGATAAGGCTGGAATCCCAACAATTACGGGGATTGGCAGTTGATGAAGCTGACGGACGTTTATCGAAAATTTGGAATCTCATTGATCATGGACCGAGTATTGTATTTGGCTTTCGTTCCCATTTTGGAAGGCTCTTTTTGCAATTCTTGCGATCAGATGGTTCATCCTTCGAGATATCAACGTAGTTTGAAGCAATAGATTGACGCTAGAGAAAGGGCCTCAAGTCCCTCTGAAAACTTAAAACTAAGGAGACAAGACTCCCCAGATATGAAAAAATGGACCCCAAAAATCTCGAGCAGAGTTTATAGCTCTCGGAGGCCATCCCCAAAAGATCCTTCTTGGAGCCTTCTTCTCTCATCTATTTGCTCAGAATCTTCACTGACTTGAACGTCAAGGGTCTTTTGTAGGGACCACCTCTTATGATTCCTACATGAGGACTGCTTTGCAGTCCATTCGATGGAAGAACGCTATCGGATCCTGACGTGCACCGCTCCCAAGCCAGAGAACGAATTTTCACAACAACAAGTTCTAATCCTAATAAGACAAACTAATTAATCAGTTCACTATTTAAGCATATAATTCTTTCTAAAGGAAGAGCATGAAGTAAGAGAAATTAAAAGTCTAGGTGAGGTGTTCTAGTTTCTGTTGGGTATAAGTAGATAAATTTGTGAGAGTAAGTATGTGAGAAGATAACTATTGTAATTTTTAATATTTTCTTCGTAGTAAAATTTGCATCATTATTGGCAATATAGACATAGATTAATTGATCGAGCCATGTTAAAATCATATGTGTACTCTTTTGTGTTTATTTCTTTTTCTTTCTCGTAGATCTCTCCTTTCTAATTGCAACAATATCGATCCAAATGATATCATGTGCAGGATCTCATATACTTTTTAAACTAATATTAAAATATAATATGACAATATAATAAATTACCATAAATATAAAGTTTAATAGTCAAGTTTCTATTTCATTTTAAACAATGAACTTTAATAATAGTAGAGCATGTTAAAATTGATATCCTTGATATCTATTACAAATTAAGCAATAAATTTTAATGATAGCAAGCACATTGATTTTTAGACTTTTAGTTTTGTTAAATAAAATAGGGTTGAACTTTTAATTTTTTGTTTTTAATTTTAATAGTTGATGAAAATAGAATGAGTGGCAATGATTTGATGAAGAAGATTGGCTATCATCTCCATCAAAAAATTAGATGATAATGTTGAATTTTTTATTAAATAATTTTAATATTTTGTTATTGATATGTTATTTTGTAAACAATTGGATGTTTAATATGTTGGTTTATGAAGTATTAAATTGTTCTTAGATTATTATTTTATTATCTTATATTCTTTTAGATATTATAACTTTTTAAGTATCATTTTGCATCATGCTTATTCTTATTGAATATTATTATTATATTTTAATTATCTTATTAGTTTCATTGATTAAATTATAAAATTTGAATAGATATGTTATATAATTTTTTTTGAACAGATATATAAGTTTTAAAGATATTTTTTATAGTTTGATGTTTATATTTATTTTTATATTATTAAATTTAATTATGACATCATCCAATTCGATCAAATCGGTTTATTCAATCGAGTCGATTGATCCACGATCCAAATATCAAGCTGATTTGTTGTTCGGTTCGGTTTTTAAAACATTATTGCTAATCGTGTTACCAGTAGCCTCTAAATAATTAGCTAATTAAGATCTTTAGTTATCCCTTGTGTTTTAGCAAGTCAGAAAATTTTTGAGCAGATACTAAGTTAGGAATATCAGATATCATCCATCAGCAATTTCCGACCACAGAAACAACGAATCGGTTTACCCAATCAGAACACTCCAGGTGTGAACCTCACCTAAGAAAATCTCTCCCCAGGCCATACAGAAGATAAGGCTAGATAAGGCCCCAGGCATTACAACCGTTAGATAGATCTTAACGCGCCACCATTCATCCGATCTCACCCTCCACCAGATAACACGCCTACCCTATAACCCCACACGCCCCAAATCTCAAAAATAAGAGCGCCCAGCCACACAACCACCGAACTCCTTCCCAAAGCTCGGTTGCTGAAGGAAGAAGAAGAAGAAGGAAGAGGGCAGCGGAAGAAGCGAGTAATGGCCTCCACAGCTGCGGCCACCTCCCCGTTCTTGGGCACCCGCCTGCCCGACTCCCACCAGGCCCGGACCGGGGGCCGCTTCCAGGCACAGTTCGGGTTCGGCCGCGGGAAAAAGCCTGCGACCAAGAAGCCCAGCAGGTCGTCCGGCACGGACCGGCCGCTCTGGTATCCGGGCGCCAAGGCCCCCGAGTGGCTCGACGGCTCGCTGGTGGGGACTATGGGTTCGACCCCTTCGGGCTGGGCAAGCCGGCCGAGTACCTGCAGTTCGATCTCGATTCTCTGGACCAGAACCTGGCCCGGAACGCCGCCGGGGAGGTGATCGGGACGCGGTTCGAGGAGGCGGATGTGAAGTCGACCCCGCTGCAGCCCTACACGGAGGTGTTCGGGCTCCAGCGGTTCCGCGAGTGCGAGCTCATTCACGGCCGGTGGGCCATGCTGGCCACGCTTGGTGCGCTCGCGGTCGAGGGGCTCACCGGCGTCACATGGCAGGATGCTGGGAAGGTGAGGCTCTTGTTCCTTCCACGAATTAGGATTATGAATTTGGGACCGTTTTATAGGCCTGGCTAGGACCAACAAAATGCATTAAAGACCCAACTTAAAACCGAGTTCGATGAGTTCCTTTGACACGACGATTTCTTGTTTGTGTGATGCATGGGGGGGCAATTTAGATTCCATTACGCATTTTATTTCAGATACAATATTTATTAGGTGCCGTATCCATTCAAATATCACATTAATGTTGGCCATTCTAGATAGACTGACCATCCTATGAAGTAAGGGGCACAGTTATACGGAATGAATATACTTCTAAGATATAAACCTGGTGTTTTTTTTTTGTTTTTGCATTGAACCCAACTAGACTAGCCTACGGTTTGAAATTGCCTATAAAATCCAACTTTTATTAAATCTCCATGGCCCTTAGAAGTGTCCTAAATGTTAATCATAAGTATCTATTTTTTAAACTAACATTAAGAATTTTAAAATACTACTATATCTAGCTTTTTTTTCATAATTTTAAGAAAAAAAATATACTTCTATCCTCAAACATTTACTCAAAATATTCCTTATATTTTAAGAACATCATATTTTAATGCATGACCATAACATGATATATGACTGTTTCAAGCATATAATTTTGAGTGAAAACTTGAGGACCAAAAGCATATTTTGGCTGGCCTATTCTTAAATAATCACAGTTCAATCTTCCAAACTTGACACCATCATTGAAATTTGTTTGTCTCTGCATTGATTTTCATGAGCTCAGCATTCAATAAAATTTTGCTAGCTGCAAATAGTTGGAATCCAGAATAATGTCAAACTTTAGATAAAGTACTTCAAAATAAGAATGAAACGATTAAAAACAAAAATGAGGGATGCAATGCAAAATAGTAGACAATAGTGATAACAATATATATATAAACAACAGCTGCATCATTAATTAGTAACCGAGGAGCATCCGTCTTCTTAATTGCACTTGTGGTTAGTCAAATTTTCAAGAACTTAAAACACTACGTACTGGCCGGAAACCTTTCAGGTGGAGCTAGAGAACGGCTCCTCTTATCTCGGCCAACCTCTCCCCTTCTCCATGACCACATTGATATGGATTGAGGTGCTCGTGATCGGCTACATCGAGTTCCAGAGGAACGCCGAACTCGACCCCGAGAAGAGGCTGTACCCAGGTGGCAAATTCTTTGATCCCCTTGGCCTTGCGTCCGACCCCGAGAAGAAAGCCACTCTGCAACTCGCGGAGATCAAGCACGCCCGCCTCGCCATGCTCGGCTTTTGGGCTTTGCCGTCCAAGCTGCCGCCACCGGGAAGGGTCCTCTCAACAACTGGGCTACCCATCTCAGTGATCCACTCCACACCACCATCTTTGACACCTTCTCCTCCTCCCCCTCCTCTTGAAGTTCGCGTGCTCTTCTTCTCCATCCATATATATTCCCTACCCTGTAATTTTTGATGTCGTGATGAAGTTAGTAGCTGTATGATCCATGGCACTTCATAAATCTTATATATATTTTTAGATCTTCAAGAATGTTTAATGCCACTTAATATGTGATATATCTTCCGAGACTTCCTTCCACTAGTCACTTTGATCAAGTATCGCGGGATGAGATGGTGGTGCTTGCCTTGGTTCCTGTTGTTGTTTTAATTAATTTTAAAATTTTTTTTTTAGTTTTTTAGTTTTTTAGTTTTTTTTGAAAATGGAAGATGTGAGACACTCCTCTTTAGTTCATTATTAAAAGTATGATGCGAAGAACGTGACAATTTATATGAAGGGATGAAGAAATACGGAGGAGGGAAACAAGGGAATATACTATGGCATGTTATCCTGTCAACACGTATCTAAGGTAGTGTTTGATAGAAAAAATATCCATGGATAAGTGTACGGGATAGAGTTTATCCCTGGCTATCCCTAGGGATATCCCTAGGGATATCCCATTGATCATATCAAATGCAAAAGATAATTCATAGGATAACTTTTTTTTTACTCTTATTTGGAGGGATAACCAGCTATTCCTGTATTTTTAGGAAATAAATTGAGGGGAATCCCATGGTTAACCATGGATTATCCCTTTGGTTTTTCCCAGCTATCCCTTATAGTTATGGCTTTGGGAATAAGAAGGGATATCCCGGATATCTTCTCTATCCCCTATTTCAAACACTACCTAAGAGATTTCTATGACTCTCGCTTTGGCAAAGTATAAGTTTTTCCAATGATGATGAGAGGGTGTAGAATTTACAGAGGATATAATTGTTGGAAGATGATTTTCTCAAAATATTCAAGAAATTCAATCGTACCAAACCTACCAAAAGAAACCCATAACAACCTGATCTCAAGGGATTGGGGCTAGCCCAGCAAATTTTCATAGGAAAAGTTTTTGTATATCGCCTTGGGTGTAACATGGCCTGCACTATCACCGTAATTCATCATAAAAGACTTTTTTTATGAGTGTGCATTGTTGACGCATAAGGTCGTGCATGATTGAATTATCACATCCGATATAGATCATGCTGCCAAGGCTTTTTCATTTTTTCTAACGCGATGCTTCAGAGAAGACCAACTAATCTCAAGGGACTGCGGCCAGCCCAGCAATTTAGCACGATGCTTTAGAGAAGACCAAATGAGAGAGTGGCATTGTCTTGACCATATGTAATATAATATTGCTAGACCACAGGTTTACTCTATTGTTGCGGCGTATTAGGCCTGATTTAATGCTTTTAAATGTTTTTTTGTGATGTTTACTTTTTGATTAAACCAAAAAAAATTACTTTCTTTATAAAAAGGTTATGTTTTATATATTTTATTTAACAAAAGATTCAGATAGAAACAACATCTTTCTACCTTAAGCGGTGAAAATTTCTGTTGCTCCTCATTCCTAACATTTATCTAATATATGATTATGGGATCACTGAGCCAATGTTTGGAGCTCTACACATATTTTATAGAGTTTAGTTTCTATACTTTTTAAGATTTTTTGAGAAACCGATTTCAATCTAATATGTAAAGGTCACCATTCGTACCTGCCTTTATATAATGCCTTATGTTTTTAAGAATGACAGCAAAAGCATATTTAATAATATAAAAATATTAAATGTTTAAATTATTTTATAAAAATATATATTTCATATTATTTTATAAAATAAAAATCAATTTATAAAATGTTCTAACAAAAATTTCTAAATTTTCAAAACTTTTTATCTTATTTTTATTTTTATATTTAAATCAAATTAGTGTATAAAAAATAATCTAAATTTTAAAATTTTAACTTATCTTTTTAAGTTTAAATAAAATCGATGCAAAAAAATCTGAATTTTAAAAGTTTTACTTTTTTTTAAATTAAATCAAATCATCAACCATGCAATATAAAAATGTTATATTTCATATTATTTTATAGAATAATGATTAATTTATAAAATTTGTCTATAAAAATATTTCTAAATTTTTTTAAAAAAATTCTTATTTATATTTTTAAATTTAAATCAAATCAGTGCCTATGCAATTATAAAAAAATATATTTCATATTATTTTATATAATAATAGATTAATCTTTAAAATTACTCTATAAAAATTATTTCTAAAATTTAACATTTTTTATTTTAAAATTTAAATCAAATCAGTACAAAAATGCAATCTTTTAAAACTTTTTATCTTATTTTTATTTTTAAATTTAAATAAAATCATCGCTTTGTGATTATAAAAATTATATATTTTATAATAATATATCAATTTATAAAATTGACCTATAAAAATATTTCTAAATTTTAGAACTTTGTATTTTATCTTTTTAATTTAAACCCAATTAGCGCTCATGCCTAATATAATATAGTAAAGCTAGGAGATTCTCAACTGTTCTTCTTCTCATGCCATGTATAAATCTATATTAAATAACATTTAATGTAGAAAGCTTTTCTTCGCTTGAAACCTTTTTTATAAATTATTTAATAAGTTCAATTGGTATGGTGGCATCATAGTTTTCTCTTATATGATTTTTTTAGTATTTAATTGTGGTTTGATTCCCTAAATGTGTTGGCTTTTATTTGATATTAAACTATTAAATTATTATTATTATTATTATTATTATTATTATTATTATGTGGGTCAAAATGCAAAGATAGATCCTTTATTTTTTTATTTTTTTTCTTATGGATAAGGAGGTAAGGCTGGATCTTTAAAATTATTTTTATTTATTTACCTTATTTTTGTTTCAATGGAGAAGGAAGAAGGAGTAAATATTAGAACCTAAAAAGGATAGATCATTTTTTTTTAATGGGTAAGGAGGCAAAGATAGATTCTTAAAATCAGTTTTTTATTTTTTTTCTTATCCTTTTTCTTTATTAATGGAAAAGGAAGCAATGATAGATCCTAAAAATTATTTTTTTAATTTTTTTTCTTTTTTTAAGACATATAGTTGCCGTAAAATTTGGCTTCTAAATTTTGATGGGTTTAAGAAAATTTTATATGAAATAAATAACTAATAAGATTATATTTGAATTCAAATAGTAGTTTTTTGCTTTTATATAAAAGCTTTGCATGACTTTTTAGATATGGAGTGCTCTAACTCTTAATTGTGTGCTGTTAGAGAGAGAGAGAGAGAGAGAGAGAGAGAGATTTGTAAAGTGTTCTTAGAGTGGAAGTTAAGTTTTATTAGAACTAGATGGGATAAGCTATAGCTAAGTTATTCTATAGCCTTACCCTTTTGAGTTTAATGATAAGAAGAACTAAATATAAATATAACTAAAAAATTGATATTTCCATTAAAAAGAATAATGAAAAAAATATAAATTGACCATGTAGGACAATATAAAATTTGTGGTGCAAAAAATAGAAAGGAGAAGGGACGTCAACGAAGAAAGAGGAAGCAGAGAGTGGGGTGAGAATGAAGAGAAGGAAAGTAGCATGGGCACGTTGGATGAGAGAGAGAGAGAGAGAGAGAGAGAGAGAGAGAGAGAGAGTCCAAATAAACTTGGTAGGATGATGTGGAAAGCAAATAGACGACATGGTGAGGAGAATTGAAACTCAAAATATTGAAAGGGTGCTCCAAGACAACTAAAATTTTCAATTAATTAGCAATAATCAAGGAATAAATAGATAAAGTGCAATATAAATTCAAGTTAGAATGGTAATACCTTTTTAAGGTAAAAAGGATAGGTACAAGCCTCTCTTGGCTTCCTAGAACTGTCCCTCGTGATCAGCTAAACGCTTGATATGGTTAATCGCACGACGTTTAAAGATGATCTGGTGAAAAAATCTAGTATTACAGTCCCCTTTTTGGACCCATTGGATCCGGGACCTTTGCCTTAAAAAAATTTTCTGCTGCATTAGAAGGGAATGGTGGAGCACCAAACTGGATCGGAGGGACGAAAGATCATTATTAGTAAGAAAGCCTTCCTGATCCTCTTTGGCCTGGAGAGTAGAAATAATAGATTCAACCTGTTCAACTTGCCTCACAATATCCCCCACCTTCCATCTGTTTCATTTGGAAAGCCTACGCCTAGCAAGAACTAGATGCCTTGATAACCGATAGATAGCATTCCCTCTGATAGGTAATCTTCAGACCTGAGAAATGATGATCCGAGCAGCAGAATAGGATGTCTAGAACTTCTCAAAGCGAAACTGCCACCTCCGCTGAATAGTAACATCAGTAGATATAAGGATAGGGCAGTGATTAGAAGCAATTCTGGACAAGTGGGTGACAGTGACAATAGGGTACAACTAAAGCCAGTTAGAAGTGACCAAGGCCCTATCCAGTCTTTTCTAGACTCTAGCAGATCTCTGCCGATTGTTACACTAAGTAAATTGGGACCCCTGGAATCCCAAATCCAATAGGCCAGCAGCAGATATAAAGGATCCAAACTCAGCTCGACCCGCAGAACCAGTAGAATGCCTACCCCTTTTTTCTCCAAGGCCCTCACAATGCAGTTGAAATCACCTGCAATAAGGAAGGAAAAACCCTGGGCAATAAGAGACTGAAGCTCATCCCAAAGCACTCGACGCTCCCAATAGTCAGTACTAGCATAAACACCTGAGAGAAGCCAAGGGATAGAGCTCCCTACGGATATGACCAGCGTAACTTGCTGACCGCAGCAATGAAAAGTATCCACTCTAATGTTGTCATTCCTCCACAGAACCAAAATACCATCAGAGAAACTGACTGACTCAACAGCATAAGTCACCCAAGTTCTGAAAATCTGTCTGCGAAAGCGGTTAGACTAGCCTTCGATAACCGGGTTTCCAATAGAATACAAATATCAAAACTATGAAGCTGCAGAAGCCTCTCGAACGAGGAGCGAAACGATTGTTTCAATGCTCCTCTCACATTCCAAGTATCTTCATCCGGAGGCTTGGTTGGGAAGAACCCTGATCTTAACCCCTGTCATCTCCTCATCAGAATGATAGCTAGTAGGGGGGACACCCACCACTGGTTCCTTAGCACATCAGTCATCAGACTGGGACAAGTCCATCACCTCAACAAAATCATCCTGCTGGATGGCCTGCTTAAGCTGTAGTACAGTAGACTCATGAGAGCATCCCACCAGTTGATCCGACTGGGTGGTGACTGAACCAATCCCCAGATCGGGCCCAACCTTACAATGGGACTTCTTGGTCCCCGGACCAGACAGGGCATCAGGCCCTCGGGCATGGTCGGAGGAAGCCAAAAAAGTAAAGGATTCTTGAACACTGCCTTTAACGGTGAGAGGGGCCTTCCCTTTAGCTTTGGAGGATCTGGAGACCACTCTCTGAGTCAATGGCTCTACAGGATGGGCCCTCTTAGAAGGCCTCGGCTTGGATTCCTTACAGGTCTTCGGGCTCCTAGACCCTTTTCCAAAACCCAAATTAGCAAAAGGGTTATCATGCTTTCAGACCTCAGGGTAGTAGGCTTTAGAGAATCAGACTAGGATCCACCCTCAATATCAGCCAGCAAGCTCTCAATAGCTCGGCACAAAGGCTGAGAAATCCCCAATGTTCCCTGGTCCGTCAGCACATCAGAGAAGGAGGATGTCCGGCGTCCCCTCCCTGCTCCTAGGTCCGACACTTGCATCGGCGAAGCAGGGGACCGGACAGACTGTCGTCGGGCAGTTTTCTTAGGAATTTTCCACCCATCCATAGGAACAGAGGAGGGCATAGAGTGCGGCTGAGCCTCCTTCCTGTGAGCCGGACTCTGGTCCTGGGAGGGTCGTCATCGCCGGAGGGCAGCCATCCAGGGACCAAACCTGGGGCCGGCCAAAGAAGATGCCTAATCCATCGATAGCTTGCATGATCCGATAAAGTGCAGGGATCCACAGTGAGCATAGATGCCTTCAATGTTCTCGTATGAGAACTACTACCAGAAGGCATCACCAGTCTCTCGAATCCTTGCCCCTGGCTAAAGAGGACGTCCTAGATCAACACAGGCACAAACTCGGGCAAAACCCTCCCGTTTCCTTGCTTTGGTGGATTCATCCGAGTACAAGTACTCCCCTACCACCGAGAGGATGGAAGAGAAGACCTCCTCTGTCCAGAACTCCAGTGGAAGTTGAGGAAGACGGATCCAAATCAAGGCCTAAAGGAGGGAATCATCCGCTAGAATAAATTCAGGTCACCACTCCACAACAGCAAGCATTTGTCCGTTGACCACCCATGGCCTCTCTAGGGCTAGGTCTTTGGCTCGGAGGTCAGTGAAATGGAAAATATAGTGCCGGTGAGCCAAAGAAATTGCCTCAATATCACTAGGAACTCCGGTACAGTGGAATTCCCTGACGATCGTCTTCGGCGGAACCCACCGAGAGAGACTACGGGCCAGGATAGCCTGATGCCCCCAACCACTCACCTCGTCCTCCAGCGATTGCACCAACACCTGGATGATGTTCAAGAACAGTCGAATAAGCTCTAAAACCTTAGCCGGGGATGGCGATAGGTCATCCCAAACGAAGCGGCCAACCAAAGCACGATGCCAAGGTCCACCAGCACTCCTCGCCCCATCGAATGCAGCTGGAGTTTGTGCAAGAGTGTAAGCCATAGTTCAGATCGAGAGATATGAAACAAAGTCACCGTACGATGAAGATTGAAGAAGACGCAATCAAATACAAATCTTAAAGCACTCGCAGGAAACACTCACATGAACCTTAAAAGCGGTCCTCTCTCGGCTTCAATAAAAAAAGAGATGCAATGGATCCATATTTATCAAAAAAAAATAAAAATAAAAAATGCTAGGTCGATTGATCTGATGGTTATAAATAAGATCGATTAAGCTTCATTAATTAAAAAGCTAGACTTCATTGAAGAGTCAGACTCTATTTAAAGTGAAGACTTATCAAACAAAGATGTGCAATTTCATTAATAACTCTATATGAAATTCAAATTAATCGCACAGCGTAATAGGGCATCAAGAAGATGGTAAATTTTAGTGTTTTTATTTTAAGAACCATTCAATACTTCAGAAAGGATATATGCATTGAAAATTCAGTTAAGGATAACAATATAGCAAGTTAGAAATAGAAGGTAAGGTATTAAATTTCATAGTTCAATTTAAGTTTGGATAGTGACATTATCTTAGAGATAGAAAGAGAGATGCTACAAGTTTTTTTTTTATTTTTATTTCACTACAACAAAATTGATGGATCACAACCTTTTTTTTTTTTCTGACATTTTTAGGGAAGCGTCAAAAATTTTAGAAGCCTGCCGATGCTTTTAGAAAGCGTTAGAAATTAAGGAGTGTAACAGAGAAAATTTTAAAATAACAATGCTTAAAAGCATTGAAAATTTTAGCATGCTTTTAAAAAGCGTCAAAAATTAAAGAGCTCAAATGGAGAAAATTTTAAATTAACGATGCTTAAAAGCGTCGAAAATTTAAGCATAAAAAATTAAGAAAGAAATTTGCAAATTAACGACGCTTTTAAGCATGAAAAAACCTGTCAGCATTGGACCTTAAACTCAGACCTATCTCTCCCGCACGAAAAAATCCTAGCTGCCTGCATCCCTCTCCCTTGTCTTTTTTCTCTCCAATCCCGATCTTCATATCCAATTTAAAGAGGTCATGCCATCCGCCGTCATCAGCGATCACGAGGTAGATGCCCTTCCGCACTAAGGAAACCCTAGCTGCTCGTATCCCTCTCCATCATCTTTCCTCTCTTCGATCCTGATCCTCGGATCCGAAAAGGTCACGCCTTTCGCTGCCACTAGAACCACGACGTAGGTACCCTCTCTCTCTAGTTCAAATATCTTTTTTTTTCTTTTTTTGTTAAAAACCTAATGTTAATATGATCATTATGGACTACTGGATGCTGAAGATGACAGGGTATGATCTCGTCAAGAAGGTGAAGGTTAGTGTCCTCTCTTTCTTTCTCTTTCTTAAAAAGATGATAAATTTTTAATTTTTCAGCTTTTTTGGTGTGACATTCATCATGTTGCCGTTGGAATTTTATGGGTGTAGAAATCTTATATGCTGAAGAAAATCCATGTGATCATTGTGGCATCAAAGAATGTATTTAATAGGATCAGGTACTCATTCGTTTCTCGAAGCAAAAAAGGGCAAATATCTCTTATCGCATAATTTAAAACTTCAAATGATGAGTGCCTTTTTTTTTGATAATTTGATTTTTGAATCAGGTGCTGGGAGAAGGGAGCATAGGATTTTTTTTTCTTTTCAAACTTCAAACTTCTAGGTTGATAATTTATTTTTTTTTTTTTTTTATTTATAGTGCTGATGCTTTGAAGCGTTGACAATTTTTTGACATTTTTTCAAGCGTTAAAAATTTTTGCCTCCACTTCTTATTTTTTAACATTTTTTGAAGAATCAGAATGACATTTTTCGATGCTTATTAGCATTAAAAAAACTTTTTTTTTAGCATCACCTATTATTAGAATTATTGTAGTGTTTCTTTTCTTTTAATAAAAAAGGGGCGGCTTCTTCTCGGCCATCTCTTTTCTTTTGGCTTCATACAGGAGTGTGATTATTATTGAGCTTACACCACTACTTTTTTAGAAAATAAAAGTTGTACCATGCATGACTAAAATGCTACAAGAAATCTCCTAAAAACTCTTAGCATTTGCCAATTATTATAAAAATAAAAATATATGTTTTGTGTTTAACAAAAATAGACAATTTATTTTTGATAATCAACACTGTTAGCTTTGCATTAGACTCTAGACTTGTCATCAAGTACCTCTGATTAGGTCCTTTCTAGCATAGTTGTCAGAATCAGACCGAGCCGATCGGTTGGATCTGTTGAACCGGGATTCGGAGGCCAAGCCGGTTCGATTCTAATATAAAACTTGATGTTTCAGTAATACGGAATAATCCGATCAATCCATCTGGTTCACCTATGAACCGATCAACTTAGCCCGAACCGAATAGGATCATGGGTTTTATTATCATGTTAACCTTAAATTTTTTATTAAAAATTAATTTTTATTAATATAAATATATTTTTATATTAAAATAATTGATCAATGGTTCAATCAGTGATCCAATGGTTAAACTAATGATCCGATGATCCGAGTCCTTGGTTGAGTCAATGTCTGGGCTGCGTTTGATAACTATGCTTTATGATCCTTTTGTATGTAATCAATTCACACCACCACCTGAATGAAAGATGTGTGAACAAGGGTAAACTTGAACTGTGACTGCCCATAGCCCAAGTTGTAAACAATCTAAACTTATTTGTTCGCTTGGGAAATAAATGAGTAAATTGATTCCAATTTCATGGTTTTGAGTTAAGCTTGAGTTTTGCATTCTTTGAGATATTTAATTAACCAGGCTCCAGGTTTAGTAATGCAAGGTTTTGGTTGGCCAACTTTATAGTCCGGCATCCAACCTATCCGAAAAGATGTCTGATTTGATCGGTACCTAAATTGTTTTGATCTTAATCGAACGAATCTAAGAAATTTCGGTCCGTTTGGTAGCCGATTTAGTTAAATTTTTTATTTTTAAAAATAAAAATTTAATTCATAGCATAAAAAAATGTTTGATCAGATCATCTTTGAAAATATTTTTTTCAAATGATCATAAAATTTTGAATGAATCTGAAAAAATATTAAAGCGATGTTTTCTTCAAATTCATCATTTTTTAGATTTTTTTTTAATTAAACACCTTCCTTCTCTCCATGATCTTTTAACTTAAAAAATAAATTTTTTTGAAAACATTAATCAAACTTATTCTCGAATGCTAAAAATTAATAGAATATAACTTAGATTATTGATACAATCCATGTTTTAGAAAATGATTTTTTGGATCACAAACCAAATAGACCCCCTTTTGGAAGAAAAAATGGTACATCAAATTAATATTGGTCGCTATCCATGGCTAAGTCTTCTAAATTGAATGATTCGTTACTTCAGTCCAACAATGCACCATAAATCTAATGAAATCATGAACAGTTCTTGTCCATTTTTGTACAGTAGACAATTTAAAGTCATGCATGGAACGTCAATTTGAACACCGCCCAAGCTTTTTTTTATATTTGGTACAGATGGTGATACATACCATCCTAGGTCGGGATAGAAACACCGCCCAAGCTTTGATAGCATAGTTGTTTTCATCTTGCATTATCATCTACCAAGTTCTATTGATTAATTAGATGACTTCTCTTAGTTACCTAAATTATGAGGGTTCGAAAGTCTTGTGGATTCGTGGCAAAATTGGTGCAGCAGACACCTCCGTCTGGTAGTCTTCCAACTGACACCATGCCATGGATTTTATATAAATAAGTGATTTTATTTCGTGTTTTCCAATGGAGGGATTGGTGAAAGGAACGTAGGCAAATCTAAAGACGCTCTCCCAATGATCCGTTATGAAACGGAAGGTTTGCGTATCTTAGTTGCGATTTATAATTAGTTGCGATTATAAAGTAATTATATACATCTCCCCAGTTACTAAGAGAACGAATTATTAGTTATAATTTGATGAGGCACATGCACCCTCTTCCCTCTTATAATTAAATATAAAGAAATCATTGGAGAATAACATAATAACTCGTTCCATTTTTTTCAAAGAAAATATTTTTTTGAAAAAATTTCTTGAGGAAACACATTTTTTAAGAAAAAATTTACATAAAAAATAAATTTATCTTGTTTGGCTTGAATAAAAATTTGAATAGGATAATAAATCTGATAATTTTTTTTAATATTTGATTGAAGATAATTTTATATAGAAAATAAATTTTCTATAATATATTTAGAATAAAAAATTTAAGTAACCATTTTTTACAGAAAAATTAAACCGATCGGTTAAAAATTACTTTCATGTTAAAATTTTAGAGTTGAGGATAATTTTGATATTTTAATGTTCAATATTTTAAAGATGAGAATTGAAAAGAGAATAAAAAACAGCAAGCTAAAATCAATATTTTGAGAGATTCAAGAAGGCCTCACTTTTTTGTTTTTTTAGTAAGAACGGATGATCATACTAGTCTGGTGCGAGTCAATCAGATACGTCAGAAATTAGTATTTGCTTTAATACAAGGGGCATGGATCGCTCTGTTTCAAACCCAAAAATCGGAATGATAGGCGACTAAACCGCAACCCAATCTGCCACCGCATTCGCTACTCGGTAGATATGCCGTATCTGGACAGCAGGAACGTTTCAGAGGGTGGCCCAAATATCATAAAGAAGAGGGTTGGTAGGGATGTGATCACAATAATCATGCCGAACCCATCGGATAACCGTAGTAGAGTCACCCTCGATAATAAGACACTGAGCATGAGTATCCGGGTGGCATATGAAATACCTGTCCATGCTGCATAAAGATCAGCTAAGGGATAGAAGAGTCAATGAGGCCAAAGCCACCCGCCGCCAGCATCACACCATCAGTCCCATGAATAATAAATGCCGAGCCAGCACAGCGACCACAAACACTCCCATCGAAATTGATTTTGATAAACCCTGGAGGGAGGCTCCCAAGCTATAAAAGCTATATACCGAGTCGCTGCCGAGGCAGCAGAGGAGCCCCAGTGGCCAAAGCTGTCAGAATCAATAGCAAACCCATGGAGTGCGTACTCTTCAGAGAAAGAAATAGCTTTCCTCACAACCCTCCTGAGAGAGACCACCTCGTCAGTGAATATGAGAAGGTTGCGCGATAGCCAAATCTGATAGGCTGTGCCAGCCCAAATAGCACCCTGCTATCAGCCTCTCCTCCGAATATTACTCAAAAAAGCAATCCTCCGTGAGCCGTCAGTACCCTCCCTGGGATGGTTTCCGATCATAGCCAGATCTGCCTCGCTCTAAAGCAACTAAAAATGGCATGATCAGTGGTCTCCTTCTCTGACCACATAATGGGCAAGTAGCCTAGATGTGCATTCCTCTCCTAGCAAGCATAAAGCAAGTGGGAATGCAATTCCACGCAAGCTTTCAGATAAATAGCTGGATCCTGGGATGAATAGGAAGCCTCCATATCCACGCAGCATCCATCATACGGTGGGGGTGTGGCCTATAGATCTTCATTAGATCCCTGGTAGGCGCACGAGTTAGGCATGA
Source organism: Calamus simplicifolius (assembly GCA_900491605.1). Classification (NCBI taxonomy): domain Eukaryota; kingdom Viridiplantae; phylum Streptophyta; class Magnoliopsida; order Arecales; family Arecaceae; genus Calamus; species Calamus simplicifolius. The sequence continues at coordinate 760,219 of UESW01004493.1, forward strand.
TCTTCTCCATAATCTGGTATCAGATGAATTCCTCGGGATGAGCGGAATAGAAAGAATCCTGCTTGCTAACTCCTCCCCAAAGAACTGAGCCACCGTGGGAGTGCGCCATGAAGTGCGATCCTGAGAAATCAACTCTGAGACTCTCATACTGCTAGAGCATCCATGCTGATAAAGGTAGGCTAGAGGGAAAGGGGGAGCTTAGCAATCCATGTATCCTGGATAACATCAACCGAGGATCCATCACCAATCATCCACGAGATGTTATCCAAAACCGTCGGAGCGTGCCGCAGACTTCCTTCCAGAAAGATGAATAACCACGAAGAGACTGGAAGTCCGAAGAGGGAGTCCAGGGCCCATAACGAGCCCGCATAAAAGAGCTCCAGAAACAATGCGGATCCAAGAGGAACCGCGTAGCATGCCTAGCAATCAGCGCCTCTCTTATGGCTGTAAGAGACGGGATTCCAAGGCCACCTTCAGAGATCGGCAAGCAAACAGTGTCCCATGCAAGCAAATGAATACCATGGCCATCCTGCATGGAAGCCCAAAGAAAATCTCTAAAACATCTCTATATCCTCCTCAGGCAAGTCCTCAGAACATCTGCATTAGATAGGAGGTAAAGAGGCAGAGAGATGAGAACCGAGCGAAGTAGGGTGATCCTCGCCATCATAGATAATTCCGTGATCTGCCAGCCATCAATCTGGTCACAGACCCGCCGCTCTAGGTCGATGTAATCTCGACAACGCGGTTGTCTACCCATGATAGGGATACCCAGATAAGCCAGCCGGTCAGTCTGAGTAGCAATACCCAAGATTTGGAGGATGGCCTCCCTTGTAATAGTGGTCGTCTTCGGACTAAAGAAGATCATAGACTTATGAAGATTAACTCGCTGCCCAGATGCCTGACAGTAGAGCTAGATAATGGAAGCAAAGGCCGCAGCATTGTGTATAGTAGCCTGCCCCAATAATATGCAATTATCAGCAAATAAAAGATGAGATATCGAGGGGCCCTGAGGAGCAGCCATAAAAGGAGCAATGCGGCAATCATCCTGTGCCTAGGTAAATGCCCGTGAAAGAGCATCAGCATAAGAATAAACAGAAAGGGAGATAAGGGGCATCCCTGACGCAGCGCAACAGCAGAATAGAAAAAATATGTCTGACTACCGTTAATGATCAGAGAGAATGACAGCCTATATATGCAGCCCATGATCCAGTCAATAAGAAGGTCGTGAAACTCGAATTCCTAAAGAGTACGGTATAGAAAATCCCAGCTAACCCTATCATAGGCTCGCTCCATGTCAAGCTTGATAGCCATAAGACACTATCGAGCAGAAGATTTCTGAAGGTCATGCATAAATTCCTGAGCTATACAAATATTATCAGTAATACAACGACCTCTGATAAAGGCACCCTGCTCAACAGAAATGATGCGGGGAATCACCTTTTGCAGGCGGGAGTCAATAATGCATGCACAGATCTTATACAGGGTAGTGCAAAGACTAATGGGCCAAAATACTAGGGGGTGGAAGAATCAGAACGCTTAGGCACAAGAGTGATAAAGGTTTGGTTCCAGTCAGTAGGAATGGATTTGGTATGAAAGACAGTCTAAATAGCCTCAACGACATCCTGGCACACTATAGTCCAGTAATGGCGAAAGAAGAAAGGCGGAAAGCCATCCGGTCCAGGGGCTTTGTCAGGCCCAAGATCCAAAATAGCCTTACAAATCTCATTCCCTGAAATTGGCTTTATAAGAATGTTATTCTCCTCAGCTGAAACCTTCTTAGCAGCCAGAACCGGATGGACAGGAAAACCATCTCCAGCGCACTCCGTCCATCTAGGCCGGAAGAAGCTAAGAAGCTGATCCCTGATAATGTTAGAATCCTCCTGGTAGTATCCCGTCTCATCAATAAGTCGCTGAATCCTGTTAGTAGCATGGCGCTTTAGGGTGGCCTGGTGGAAAAATTTGGTATTACGATCCCCATCTCTGATCCACTGCACTCGAGACCTTTGCCTCCAAAAGATTTCCTGCTGCTGAAGAACTAACTTAGTTCGGAGAGAGAAGAGATCATGATCAGTGAGGCATCCCTCATGGTCTTCTTTAGACTGAAGAGTAATGATGTCTTCTTCCACCTTCTCCACCTGTCTAGCCAGATCCCCCACCTCATATCTATTCTATTTGGAAAGTCTGCGCCTCGTGAGCTCAAGGCACCTAGATAACCTGTAGGTGGCATTGCCTCTCACTGGTAGATGCCAAACCTAAGAAATGATGATCCGAGCAGATGAATAGGTGGTCTAGAACTTCTTAAACTGAAAAGGTCTCCGCTGCTAAGCAGTCACCTCAGTGGATATCAAAATAGGGCAGTGGTCAGAAGCTATCCTTGGAAGATGAGTAACAGTAGTAGATGGGTAATTCTGAAGCCAATGGTCCATAGCCATGACTCTATCCAATCTCTCCCAGACTCGTGCAAAACCCTGGCGATTATTACACCAGGTAGACTGAGATCCCAAGAACCCCAAGTCAAGTAAGCCAGCATCAGAAATGAATGTCCTAAACTCCGAAATGTCCGGTAAACCCCTAGTCTGTCTGCCCCCTTTTTTCTCATGGGCCTCAACAATGCAATTGAAATCACTAGCAACAAGAGTTGAAACTTCCTGAGCAAGAAGAGAGTGAATCTCGGACCAAAGAATGCGCCTCTCCCAAAAATCAGTGCTGGCATAAACACTCGAGAGGAGCCAGGGGGTAGAAGATCCCTCAGATATAACAAGGGCCACTTGCTGATTATACCGATGAAAGGCATCCACCCTAACGGAGCTGACACGCCAAAGGATCAGAATACCTCCAGAAAGACCCGCCAACTCCACAACATAAGTAGACCAAGTTCTATAAACATGTCTCCTAAAACGGGCCAAGCTGTCACCCGATAATCGGGTTTCCAGAAGAACATAGATATCAAAGTCATATAACTGTAGAAGTCTGCCAAAAGAGGAGCAAAAAGAAGGTTTCTTCGCTCCTTTAATATTCTAGATCCGAATCTTCATTTATTAGTTGGATGGGGTTGGGACCGACCCGGGTCCTCTACCATATCACTATCTGGGGTGTACCCCTTAGCCAGGTTACCCCCAATAGACATATGCAAAGAGCACTCCTTTGATCGAGAGTCCTGTTGGGAATTGTATCCTAAAGCCAATTATTTGATGATTGTGCTAATGTAAATTACATATAAATTGATAAATTAATAAAATTTATTTGTCAGTTTATTCATTACAAGAACATCTTCTTAAAACTCCTAATAGTAATGAAGCCCTCAGGATCTTCCTTCACGATAAAGGAGGATTTATCTTTGAAGGTCCTCAAAAGAGTTCGTGACCAAATGATATACTATGACAGGGCCATAGTACTATCAATTATAGGATGCTGTATATTATATTTATTGGTTTTCCTCTTAACCAAGGAGTATAGAGACACTGGTATGACATACAGGTGAAAGTGTAGGAGTACATTTCACCGAATGTGACTCATTTCTGGATACTCTGCTGTCAAGAGTTAATCCGAGAAGATATAGGTATAAGTATCCTTCAGACCTGAAGATCACAACCAGTGACTTACAAGCAACTCATTGTACTTAGGTGCCGGACCACCTGGATTTCTAATCCAGCTACGAAAGGTTACTGGATGCAGTCAAGTACTTGTGGTAGTCAGTTGTGGATCAAGATGGAATTTGACCTATCCCGTTAAAAGGAGAAATGCTTATGTTTCAATTTAGCAAGACCTTGGCCAAGGCACTTCATGTGAAAGTCATATGATCACTAAAATTGAAATCACTTTATGGATTTACTGTTTAGAGTTGACAGGCTCTTAAGCTATCCTTAGCATTTGTGGTCAGGAGGATGAATTATACGGTAACTGTTGATAGGCTCTTAAGTTATCCTTAGCATTTGTGGTCAAGAGGATGAATTATATGGTAACTGTTTCTTAGGGTTCTTGGAGTTTCCTTGGCAACTCTTCGACCTATTCGGACATTAGGTTCCATTGCTAGATGGGTACATCGATTAGTATAGAAAGTTGTTTCTATGCTACCGGCTTAGGTTCGAACCTAGAGAGTCACACGCATAGAAGTTTCTTAGGATGATCTATTTGCTGATCAACGATTGAGAATCGTACATGATTTAATTAATCAATTTGATTGATTGAATTATCTCAATTGGGTTAAGTATAAGTGAATAAGATTCAATTTGGTTTAAGTCTATTAGAAGGACTAGTCAATTTAAAATATTGATTTGAAATTAGACTTGATTTAGATTTAAAAAGATTCAGGATTAGACAAATTTGATTTGTGCTAGAACCATGATTTATGTAGGTTCAATCCAATAAATTCAAATCAGCTTAAACCAAAACCCGAACCCAAATCCCTCGCAAAAGGATCTCACATGATGAGATAACTTGATTAAATTCTCATATAGAATTTAATATATTAATTTAATCTTCTCCAAACCATTTCTTCGGAATTCTAAGTGTTAGAATTAAAGTGGACTTAATGTGCCTCTTTGAATTAACGAGATGATGGAATTCTAAGTGATTAGAATTCATATCTCTTTGGTTTTCACCGAACGTCAAAATTAAACAAAGGTTGCATTTCTTTGGTTTTCACCGAACGTCGGAATTAAACAAAAGGTTGCGTGTCTTTGGTTTTCACCGAACGTCGGAATTAAATAAAAGGCTGCGTCTCTTTGGTTTTAACCGAATGATAGAATTCTAAGAGTTAGAATTGAGCCTATAAATTGGAGGACATCCCTCACCAGACAATAACAACGAGATGTTATGGATTGAATTTCTAAAGAGTTAGAATAGAAAATCCTGGTGTAATTCTGGTGTCAGAAAAGGCTTGGTGGATCTTGGAAGAAGATTCAAGTGGAAGGATTCAAGATCAGCAAAATTATTTTTCTACGAGCTAGCACTCCTGGAAATCCGATCATTCGGGGCTTCGCATGGACGATACTAGAGGTCGGACGATTGAACGGCTTCAGAGCACAAAGGATTTACCTACTGTTCTTAAGGTGAGTGATTTGATCCCAAGATCTTAAGGCAGGCTTCAAAACGAGTAGTATGACTTCTCATCTTGAAGATTAAGATATGATCTTAATTATTTAATTTATATGCATTATTTAGATCAAACGATCTTATAATATAAGGCAAAGATATGATCTTGATGCATGTTAGATAGATTAATATGTAATCATTAAATTTCTGCATTGATAATTGTTATCAAAATTAAAATATGCATGCCTCGGGGATTATTTCTCCCTTCAAATGGTATCAGAGCCATAGTTTTGTCTTGATCTAATTTATTGCATATAAATTAATGCTCCTATTAATTTTGTAACCAGGCTATTCGGTCACAGATGGATTAAAAATCCAAATTACCCATTCAACGAGGTATTATGTGACATATTGCTGTGACGTTATGGTTCTTTTATTATTGATGCTTAGTCAAAGATAATTTAAATTGATCTTTGGCATCAAAACATAGATTACACTCACTCTCAAAAGATGTTTTATATTTGATACATATTGATGTTGTATAAAAGCATGATATTTGCATGTTTAGTATAAAAATATAGATATAAGATATGATAGTTTGTTGTCTATGTTATGAAACATACAAATATTTATGAGAGTCTTATTTAAATGTCAAATATTATTCATAATCTTTTTAGATATGATCTAAATAAAGGAATTATGAGTAGTTAAATAATGGAACTGATGCATGATTCAAAATATATGACATGAAATATATTTAATATTTTGGGTTAGCTAAATCGGGTCCATAAAGGGTTAGACCCTAAGGTTTAAATCAACTGGACTAAAAGAGTATTTGATCAAATCTAAATTAATTAGATTAGGTTAAGAATGCTCTAAATCAAACAATAGTTGTAGTTGATCCGGTCCTTCTTTTGATTAAACCAAATGGAAGTAGATTAGGCTCCGTGGTTGAGCATGAATCTCTTAGATGGTCAAATCAAATTGGTTAACCATATGATGTCAAGGTGAGTTGGCAAGTTGCTCTAGGATTAACGATCAAATGGTTTTTAATTGGGAGCTACTCGTATTGATGCGTCTTTAACGAGTTAATGGCATATCCCTCCCATCAATCTCACTTACCTGGTCAATATGGTGAACCATTTATGATTCAGATCATTTACCTGATTCGGGTTGACCCATGCCTGTAAGGAAATCAGTCTGACTGATTTAGGTGCCACTTAACCTGACTTAATCTTGTTTCATTCTACCGATTTCATAGGTTCAGTAGGAGAACTTGATTAGTCAAATTGTCTTCAGATTATTAAATCCTCTAAAATTATTAGGTCCTTAAAATGAAATAGTTATATGATAACTAGATCATAGCCTCCCATTAAGGTGGGTGATAATGAGTCCGATGTCTTGATAATCATTGGAGGCACTCCATGCCTGGTGCTTGTCAACCATCGGAATTATCATTCATTATATGATAAGTCAGTGTAACTATTAAATAGACAGTCAGGTGGGCCGAGCTTCACTCGGGCTTGGTTGTCTATTGATAGGTTACACTGATTATATCATTTAATGGTTGGACCTAATCAGAACTTTCAGTGGAGGCACTCCATGCCTGCTGAAGAGGAACATGGGGCAAAACTGAACACTAAGAATTGTTTGGGAAAACAATTGGTTTTGAACCTACTCTTAGATGCATATGGGTTGGCCAAGCTTCACTTGGGCCTGTATATAGTTTATGTAGATCTTAGTGCCCACTAAAGAATTAAGAATAATTCTTCGAATTGGGGTGTAGAGGCTGCCAATTTGAACAAAATAGTGAGAGAATCTTTAGACTAAAGTCCAAGTCTTTAGACTGAATCAATTCATATACTACTAAACTTTAGTTTTTCCTTATGCAGAAAATGCCACTAATTTATCATTAAGGTCCCTATTGGATAGTGACAGGTTGAATGGTTTAAATTTCAATAGCTGGTTTAGAAAACTTAAGATCGTCCTTGAGCATGAGAGGATTCTATATATTCTGAATAATCCTGCACCAAAGATACCTGATGCAAACACCCAAAGTTCTGAGAAAGACACTTATCAGAAGTGGCTCATGATAGAACTAGCATGTGTTACATCATGCTAGCAGCAATGAACGATGAATTCGATCGCCGGTTCGAGAATGCTCAGCCAGAAGAAATCATTCAAGCGTTGAATGAATCTTTCGGCACACCCGACGATGTTGAAAGGCACAAGACTAGTTGTGCTATTTTTAATGCTCGAATGAGGGATGGATCTCCTGTCACTGATCATGTATTGTACATGATCGAGAAGATAGAACTCCTAAGCAAGCTTGGCTTTCCCCTACATGAGCAGTTGGGAAAAGATGCGATCCTGAATTCCTTGCCTCCATCCTTCCGACCTTTCCTTACTCATTTTCGAATGACAAAGCCTGCAGTCAACTACCACAGTTTGTTGGGTTGTTACAGAACTTTGAGAAGGATAACCAGCTCTCTAAGGGTTTGGTTAATGTGGTTGAAGGATCTAAGGTAGGGCGTCAACCCTTTGGGAAAGGGAAGAAGAAAAAGAATAAGAAAAATGTGCAACATGCTAGGACATCTATAAGGGTCAGATGCAGAAGAAGAAAGTTGATAAAAGTCAAGCTGAATGCTTTCATTGCAAGATGCAAGGGCACTGGAAGAGGAACTATCCTCTTTACATTGCCACACTTGATCCAAACAGGCCAAAGAAGAAAAAGGGGCAAGATGTTGCTCAACAAGGTATTTATATGATAACACCTTGTAATTTTTCTGTATATGATAATCAGACCTGGGTATTGGATACCGGGAGTCCTTTTAACATTTGCAATTCATTGCAGGGACTACAGGTCACTAGAAGGTTTGAGGACAATGAAAGATTCCTTAATGTCGGCGATGGAAGATTAGTTCCAGTTCTGGCATTAGGAGTTCTTGAAATAGTTTTCAATAAAAATGTCATTGGACTAAATGATTATCATTTTTGCCCAACGTTCTTGTTGAACGTAATTTTTGTAGGCCTTCTGGCTAAAAGTCATTATGAAATTTCAATAAAGGCTGTTATTTTGAATATTATTATGAATGGAGTCACTGTAATGGCTGGGCATTTATCTAATGGCATTTATATATTATCACAACCTGTGAATGTAGTGTACAAATCAAGTAAGTGCCCTAGAACAACTGATGTCACAGACATTTATCTTTGGCACCATCGGCTGGGTCATATCAATAAGAACAGATTAAACAGATTAACTCAGGAGGGCATCCTTCGAATTGATGATTGTAAATCATTAACTACCTGTGAATCTGTCTTCTTGGTAAAATGATCAAGTCATCTTTTATTGAAAAAGGTGAAAGAGCCAAAGAGCTATTGGGTCTAGTACATACTGATGTATGTGGACCAATGAGCACTTGTGCCAAAGGTGGATATTACTACTTCATTACTTTTACAGACGACCTTTCTAGGTTCGGTTATGTCTATCTTATGAGACATAAATCTTCGTTTGAAATGTTCAAACTATATCATAAAGAAGTAGAAAAACAAACAGAAAAATGTATTAAGACCCTTCGATCAGATCGAGGAGGCGAATACCTTTCAAATGACTTTGTGACATATTTAAGGAGAATGAGATTCTCTCCCAATGGACTCCTTCAGGAACACCGCAGCATAACGGTGTGTCGAAAAGAAGGAATCGAACTCTGTTAGACATGGTTCGGTCCATGATGGGTTTTGCAAGCTTGCCAATATCATTTTGGGGATATGCATTAGAATTAACTTGTCATATTCTCAATAAGGTTCCAAGTAAGTCTGTTTCTAAAACTCCACATGAGATGTGGTATGGACATAAACCGGTTATCACCTATCTGAGAGTCTGGGGGTGTCCTGGCTTATGTGAAACGTGCAAAATCAGACAAACTTGAACCCAAATCTGACAAATATTTTTTTATCGGCTATCCGAAAGAAACCAAAGGATATTACTTCTACAATACTGAAGAACAAAAGTTGTTCATTAGTAATAGAGCAGTTTTTCTTGAAAAGGAGTTCCTTAGTGAAGGAACAAATAGCTCTAATATTGAACTTGAGGAAGTTCATCAAGTAGAAGGAACAACACAAACCAGTGAACCCTTAGAATCTGAGTTGATTAGATCAAACTCAAAACCCATTTTAGATGCACCATTAAGGCGATCTGGTAGAGTACCACATCAACCGGACAGATACTTAGGTTTCTTGGTCCAGAATGATGATCCTATTGAACTCGATGAGAACAACGAGGATCCGATCACCTATATGGATGCTATGCAAAGGACTGACTCTAATAAATGGCTTGATGCCATGAAATCCGAACTTGATTCCATGAAGGAAAATAATGTATGGACATTAGTTGACCCACCCGAAGGGATAAAACCCATAGGGTGTAAGTGGGTTTTCAAGAGAAAAGAGGCGTAGACGGAAAGGTAGAGACCTACAAAGCACGTCTGGTTGCCAAGGGGTATCGTCAACGTTATGGTATTGACTATGACGAAACATTTTCTCCTGTGGCAATGCTGAAATCCATTCGGATTATGCTAGCTATAGCAGCACACTTCGATTATGAGATTTGGCAGATGGATGTTAAAACCGCTTTTCTAAATGGTAATTTAGAAGAACAGGTGTATATGATACAGCCTGAAGGTTTTATATCTGAAGACGAGTCTAAAGTGTGCAGGCTACAGAAGTCCATTTATGGACTTAAGCAAGCATCTAGGAGTTGGAACATACGATTTGATAATGTGATCAAATCTTATGGCTTTATTAAGAATAAAGAAGAACCTTGCATTTATAAATGGGCTAACGGTTCCGTTATTGTATTTCTTGTATTATATGTGGATGATATTCTCTTAATCGGGAATGATATCCCTGCATTACAAGGAATAAAGACATGGTTATCATCACAATTCTCCATGAAAGATCTGGGAGAAGCATCATACATCCTAGGGATGAAGATCTATAGAGATAGATCTAAGAGGATGCTTGGTTTATCCCAATCTACGTACATTGACACAGTGCTAAAGAGGTTTAGCATGGAGAATTCCAAGAAAGGCTATCTTCCGATAGGCCATGGAATTCATCTTTCTAAGAAGGATTGTCCGACAACTCCTAATGAAAGAGAACGTATGAGTCGAATTCCATATGCTTCGGCAGTGGGATCGATTATGTACACCATGACATGTACAAGACCAGATGTGGCATACTCACTAGGAGTAGTGAGTAGATACCAATCTGATCCAGGAGAAAAACACTGGCAAGTTGTTAAGACAATCCTTAAGTATTTGAGAAATACTAAGGACCAGTGGTTAGTCTATGAGAGTCTGATTTGAAACTTGTTGGATATACTGATTCCAGTTTTCAATCAGATCATGATGATAGCAAAAGTGTATCGGGTTTCGTGTTTATCCTAAATGGTGGAGCTGTTTGCTGAAAAAGTTCCAAGCAACATACAGTGGCAGATTCGGTGTGCGAGGCAGAGTACATCGCTGCATCAGATGCTGCGAAAGAAGCTGTGTGGCTGCGAAAGTTCATCTCCGAGCTTGGAGTGGCACCTTCCATAGATGGACCAGTCCTGTTGTACAGTGACAGCACTGGTGCCATAGCTCAAGCAAAGGAACCACGAGCACATCAGCGCACCAAGCACATACTGTCGGTTTCATCTTATTCGAGAGATTGTAGACCGAGGTGACATAAATCTTCAGAAGATTGATGGAAAGGAAAACCTAGGTGACCCATTTACTAAAGCACTCAGCATCAAGGAGTTTGATGACTATAAATTGAAGATGGGTATTAGATACTGTAATGAGTGGCTTTAGGCTAAGTGGGAGTTTGTTGGAATTGTATCCTAAAGCCAATCATTTGATGATTGTGCTAATGTAAATTACATATAAATTGATATATTAATAAAAGTTATTTGCAGTTTATTCATTACAAGAACATCTTCTTAAAACTCCTAATAGTAATGAAGCCCTCAGGATCTTCCTTCACGATAAAGGAGGATTTATCTTTGAAGGTCCTCAAAAGAGTTCGCGACCAAATGATATACTATGACAGGGCCATAGTACTATCAATTATAGGACGTTGTATATCATATTTGTTGGTTGTCCTCTTAACCAAGGAGTGTAGAGACACTGGTATGACATACAGGTGAAAGTGTAGGAGTACATTTCACCGAACGTGACTCATTTCCGGATACTCTGCTGTCAAGAGTTAATCCGAGAAGATATAGGTATAAGTATCCTTCAGACCTGAAGATCACAACCAGTGACTTACAAGCAACTCATTGTACTTAGGTGCCGGACCACCTGGATTTCTAATCCAGCTACGAAAGGTTACTGGTGCAGTCAAGTACTTGTGGTAGTCAGTTGTGGATCAAGATGGAATTTGACCTATCCCGTTAAAAGGAGAAATGCTTGTGTTTCAATTTAGCAAGACCTTGGCCAAGGCACTTCATGTGAAAGTCACATGATCACTAAAATTGAAATCACTTTATGGATTTGCTGTTTAGAGTTGACAGGCTCTTAAGCCATCCTTAGCATTTGTGGTCAAGAGGATGAATTATACGGTAACTGTTTCTTAGGGTTCTTGGAGTTTGCTCGGCAACTCTTCGACCTATCCGGACGTCGGGTTCCATTGCTAGATGGGCACATCGATTAGTATAGAAAGTTGTTTCTATGCTACCGGCTTAGGTTCGAACCTAGAGAGTCACACGCATAGAAGTTTCCTAGGATGATCTATTTGCTGATCAACGATTGAGAATCGTATATGATTTAATTAATCAATTTGATTGATTGAATTATCTCAATTGGGTTAAGTACAAGTGAATAAGATTCAATTTGGTTTAAGTCTATTAGAAGGACTAGTCAATTTCAAATATTGATTTGAAATTAGACTTGATTTGGATTTAAATAGATTCAGGACTAGCCAAATTTGATTTGGGCTAGGACCATGATCTATGTAGGTTCAGTCCAATAAATTCAAATTAGCTTAAACCAAAAGAACCCAAACCCCTCGCAAAAAGGATCTCACATGATGAGATAACTTGATTAAATTCTCATGTAAAATTTAATATATTAATTTAATCTTCTCAAACCCTTTGAAGGCTTAAACTGTTGAAGAGAATTAAACTGAATTAATGTGCCTCTTTGAATTAACGAATTATAAGTGATTAGAATTCTTATCTCTTTGGTTTTCCCGAACGTCAGAATTAAACAAAAGGTTGCGTCTCTTTGGTTTTCACCAAACGTCGGAATTAAACAAAAGGTTGCGTCTCTTTGGTTTTCAATGTCAGAATTAAACAAAAGGCTTCTTTGGTTTTAACCAAACAGCAGAATTCTAAGAGTTAGAATTGAGCCTATAAATTGGAGGACATCCCTCACCAGACAACAACAACACGATGTTATGGATTGAATTTCTAAAGAGTTAGAATAGAAAATCCTTGTGTAATTCTGGTGTTAGAAAAGGTTTGGTGGATCTTGGAGGAAGATTCAAGTGGGAGGATTCAAGATCAGCAAAATTATTTTTCCGCGAGCTAGCACTCCTAGAATCCGATCATTCGGGGCTTCGCGTGGACGATACTAGAGGCCGGACGATTGAACGCTGCAGAGCACAAAGGATTTACCTACTGTTCTTAAGGTGAGTGATTTGATCCCTAGATCTTAAGGCAGGCTTCAAGACGAGTAGTATGACTTCTTATCTTGAAGATTAAGATATGATCTTAATTATTTAATTTATATGCATTATTTAGATCAAACGATCTTATAATATAAGGCAAAGATATGATCTTGATGCATGTTAGATAGATTAATATGTAATCTTTAAATTTTTGCATTGATAATTGTTATCAAAATTAAAATATGCATGCCTCGGGGATTATTTCTCCCTTCAAGTCCTCCATAGTGACTTCAACCTCTATCAGCCGAAAGAGGGCCGTATCTAGGGAGTCCTCCCTTTGCCTTAGTATGGCTTCCTTGAGGCTTGAGACAACCGAGTCATGACCATGCCCCTCCAGTGGAGTAGACTGAGCAGTTTTACATTTAGTCTAAGCATCCTTATCAGACCGTATGGCAGAACCCAGAGCAGTGTCCTGAACAGTTGAAAAGGTAAAATTATCCTTAGTGGTTGCTGAGGCAGATAGGATCATTTTACCTTTCCGCTTCTCGTGTTTTGAGACAACACATTGGGTTTTTGCCTTCGCAGGCCTGGCCCTCTTGGATGGACCTGGATTGGCATCCTTGCGGACTATGGGTCGTCTGGCCCACTTGTCAGAGCCCAATGTTACAAAGAGCTTATTGAAGACAGTTTGACATTCAGAATCTCCAGTGGTTCCATACTTCCTGCTTGAGTCACAGTGGCACTAACTATCTCGGCACAGTCAACAGAAACCGGCACATGAAACGGCACAGCTCTCTCACCCATCCCAGAACAATCCACCAGCATGCCCTCCTTCAAAACATTTGAGTTCCTACCAGAGTACGAATCAGGGGATCCATCCAACACCCTTGCCTTAACCAACACAGGGGAAGCAGAGAGAGGCAAGGCAAGGGAAGCAGCCGGTACCCTCCCCTCGACTGGCATGCTCATAGATCCCCCTGCAGGTTCCTGGAAGGAGACGGAGACAGAGGAACTCTGAGCATGGCTGGACTTAGGGAGTTGACGATGAGCTGTCTTCATTGGAAAAAACCATCTGTCACCGGGAGCTGAGCAGGGCGCAGTCCCGGGTGGATTTGAAGCTTCTGGAATCTTCCTCCTTGGATCAGAGTCTTGGCCACTGGGGGGACAACGCTGCCGCAGAGCAGCCATCCAGGGACCAAAGGACGGTCGAGCCGATGATGACTCAGTATCCGCCGAACGATCGCAGGTACCATGGAGGTGAATAGAGCCACATTTAGGGCAGATACTTCCATATACTCATAAACAAAGGGTTGCCAGAACGGAGCTTGGGTACCTCGCACTCTAGCTCCTGGACAAAGGGGACGAGCCAAATCAACGCGCACGCAAGCTCGTGCGAATCCTCCCCTGAGATTCTCTTTGTTGGAGCATCAGAGGTGATGTAATGGCCAGCCGGGGCAAGAATGATCCTGAGGATATCTTCATTCCAGAACTCAATGGGCAGGTTTAGCAGACGAAGCCAAAATAGAGCAGATGCCAGAGAATTCAGAGCCGGAATGAACTGAGCTTCCCATTCTGCAGTTGCTATCGGTTGGTCGTTCACAACCCACGGCCTTCGAAGCACTAAATCCTTAGCACCGGGTCAGAGAACCGGAAAAGGTAGCAGCGATGGGCGAGAGAAACAGCTCCAACCTCACCGGCGACACCAGCTTTCCTGAACTCTCTAACGATGGCCTCGGCAGGGATCCAGTGGAGGATGCTCTTCGCAAGGATGGCATGCTTTGCCAAGCAGCAAACCTCGTCATCTAAGGCCGCTGGAGGGACCTGGATCACCTCCAGAAAGCTTGATTCCAGTTCAGCTACTTCCGCCGGAGTTGGGGAAGACGAAATCCACATGAAGTGGGAATCCGCCGTTCGACGACCAGTCTTCCGGCTTTGCTGAGCATGATCCAAAGCAGAAGGAGTTGGGGGAACATAACCCTCCATCGTCCGGTGAGGTCTGATCACCAAGATCGGCAGGGATCACTGGAGATCACAGAAAAACCAGTCGCAGCACCAATCTTAAAGCACAACCAGAACGAGAACATAATGCTTTAAAAATCGGGCGCGCTAAACAGTGTAGCAGCTATGCCATAGCTAGACGAAAATGTCACAGCTATTGGCACAGAATCTATTATTGTCATCAAAGAAGTTCCGTATACATTAGAAGGCAAATTAAATAATAAACTATCTTGCTTGTTTAGCACGTACTTTTACTACACTTAAGCTTCGGACGAGTAACATCTTTCTCCAACTCTTAGTTTGCTGGTGGAAGCTGATGCCCGATGGATCTTCGATTCTTGTTACCCCTTGTAACCACCTATATATATATATATATATATATATATATATGATGTGGCTAATGAAGGCCACGGGGGTAATCATGATAAAATCAATCACATGGCGCGGACACATCGAGCCAGCTGAGGCAGCCCTGACTCTTCAGGTCAGGCCCGTCGGCCCCGACGTCTCCAAACGAACTAAGGCGGCCTCAACCTTTTCAGGTCGGCCCCGTCAGCCTCGGCTTCTCCAGTCGGACCAAGGCGGCCCCGACCTTTTCAGGTCAGCCCCGTCGGCCCCAGCTTCTCCAGTCAGCCGAAACGGCCCCGACCTTTTCAGGTCGGCCCTGTCGACCCCGACGTTTCAAGCGAGCCGAGGCGGCCCCGACCTTTTCAAGTCGGCCCCATCGGCCCCGGCTTCTCTAGTCATGCCGAGGCGGTCCCGACCTTTTCAGGTCGGCCCCATCGGCCTCGGCATCTCCAAGCGAGCCGAGGCGGCCCTGATTTTTTCAGGTCAGCCCCATCGGTCCCGGCTTCTCCAGACGGGCCGAGGCGGCCCCTGACCTTTTCAGGTCGGTCCCGTCGGGCCCGGCTTCTACAGTCGGGCCGAGGTGGCCCGACCTTTTCAGGTCGGTCCCATCGGCCCTGGCTTCTCCAGTCAGGCTGAGGCGGCCCCAACCTTTTCAGGTCGGCCCCGTCAGCCCGGCATCTCCAAGCGAGCCGAGATCGGCCCGTCGGCCCCGACTTCTTCAAATGGGCCGAGGCGGCCCCGACCTTTTCAGGTCGGCCCCGTCGGCCCCTGCTTCTCCAGGCGGGCCGAGGCGGCCCCGACCTTTTCAGGTCGGTACCATCATTCTTGGCTTCTCCAGTCAGGCCGAGGCGGCCCCGACCTTTTCAGGTCGGCCCCATCGGCCCCGACGTCTCAAGCGAGCCGAGGCAGCCCCAACCTTTTCAGGTTGGCTCCGGCTTCTCCAGTCGGACCGAGGCAGCCCCGACCTTTTCAGGTCAGCCCCGTCAGCCCTGGTGTCTCCAAGCGAGCCGAGGTGGCCCCGACCTTTTTAGTTGGCCCCATCGGCCCGACTTCTCCAGTCAGGCCGAGGTAGCCTCGACCTTTTCAGGTTGGCCCCGTCGGCTCTGGCGTCTCCAAGCGAGCCGAGGCGCCCCGACCTTTTCAGGTAGGCCCCGTCGGCCCCGGCGTCTCCAAGCGAGCCGAGATGGCCCCGACCTTTTCAGGTCGGCCCCGTCGGCCCGGCTTCTCCAGTCAGGCCGAAGCGGCCCCGACCTTCTCAGGTTGGCCAAGTCGGCCCCGGCGTCTCCAAGCGAGCTAAGACGGCCCCGACCTTTTCAGGTTGGCCCTATCGGCCTCAGCTTCTCCAAACGGGCCGAGACAGCCCCGACCTTTTCAGGTCGGCCCTGGCCTTGGCTTCTCCAGATGGGCCGAGGTGGCCCGACCTTTTCAGGTCGGCCCCATCGGCCCCGGCTTCTCTAGTTAGGCCGGGCAGCCCCGACCTTTTCAGGTCGGCCCCGGCATCTCCAAGGAAGCCGAGGTGACCCGATCTTTTCAAGTCGGCCCCATCGGCCCGGCGTCTCCAAGCGAGCCAAGGCGGCCCCGACCTTTTCAGGTCGGCCCCGTCGGTCCTGGCTTCTCCAGTCAGGCCGAGGCGGCCCCGACCTTTTTAGGTCGGCCCCGTCGGCCCCGGCATCTCCAAGCGAGCCGAGGCGGCCCCAACCTTTTCAGGTCGGCCCCGTCGGCCCCAGCTTCTCCAGTCGGGCTAAGGCTACCCCGACCTTTTTAGGTCGGCCCTGCGCCTGCCAAAACCACCCACCTTCTGACTCGCTCAGACTAGCACCGCCTGGCCACATCGCCGATGGCACCAGGCCCACCTACCGACCGACTTCACGACTGATGGGACTTGGCCCACCAACCGTCGATTTTTCCACTCCGATGGGACAGAACCTTCCAATCAGCCCAAGTTCACGTAGCCCCCACGTGTCTGGCAAACATTTCTCTCTCATGAAATATCTCGCGACTAATCCCCATGCAGGTCTCAACTGCCTATAAAAGGGTAAGTCCACGAGAGATTCAGGTATGCGAACTTAAGCATTCTCTTACCCTATGATCCCAAAAAGAAACTCGATCCCTTAGAGCTTTCTCTACCCTATGGAGCTCTCCCGAGGTCTTCTTCAGCTGTGACCTCGATTGTTGACTTAGGCGTCGGAGGGTCCCCACTGGAGAACCCCTCGGTCTTGAAACTTTTTGCAGGTTGCCCAGCTGGAGAGGACCCCATCCACGGGTAAATTATCCATCTTGTCTTCCAGGATCGGTGATCGGGTGTCATCAGATTGGCGCACCATGTAGGGGGTGGAAAGGCGAGAAAGGATGATATGAACCCTGCAACATTCCTTCCATTTCCCTCTCTGCAATGGTGATGACGCGGGCTCAAGACGCTTCTATCGGTTACCCTAGGGGGCATCCCCTGCTGGCTAGGTAGCAGGAGGTTAACCTCCCTGCTACCGATCCTTCAGTCACCTGCCCGCCACCAGATGCAACCGCCTTAGCTGATCAGCTGGCGGCCCTTACCCAACAAGTCCAAGCTCTTACCGCCATGGTCCACGGACTTCAGGAGCAGCAGTTCGTGGTCACCCAGCACTAGATCGCTCCCCCTGTAGTCAGCAATCTGCGAGGGAGGCTCTCCCCAGCGAGAGGCCGTCGTCGCCAGGCTTCTCCTGGAAGGCCCTTCGTGAGCCCCTCAAGCGGCCACAATCCCCCGGCTGTGGCCCGAGCAAACTCCCTCCGGGGCCACATGCCAGGATGAACCGAAGCGGAAGTCCCACTTTCCGCATCGTCCCCATCTTCCTCTTCTTCTTCCTCATCCTCCAAACCACCCAGGAGTGCCCCAATGATCAATCGCCAGGCGAAGGAGTGCCTGGATGAATACCACAGGCGACTGGACGAGTTCTCCAGGAATTTCAACAACCAGCCGAGAAAAAGTATGATACTCGTCCTCCTTACACCCGCCGGATACTGGAGGAGCCCGTACCCTCCATATTTGTTTCCCTCAGATTGATCCGTACGATGGCACAACGGATCCTCTCGACCATCTCGAGAGCTACAAGGCCATGATGTAGGTCCAGGATGCCACGGACGCCCTTCTATGCAAGGCTTTCCCCGCCACTCGTGGAAAGCTGCTCGCGCCTGGCACTCACGCCTGCTCTCATAGCATTGATTCCTTTCGGGAGCTAAAAAGGGCCTTTTTGGCACACTTTGATGCCTGCCGATGAATCCCGAGGGTTGCTGACACCTCTTCTCTGTACGACAGAAGGAGAGGGAGTCGCTGCAGGATTTCATGGCCCGATTCAAGACCGCCGCCCTCAAAGTTTATCATCTGGATGACGCGGTGGCAATGTTGGCTCTGAAGCAGGGACTTCTCCCATCTCGCTTCACCTTCTCCCTGGATAAGAAGCCCCCAAGCTCCTACTACGATCTCCTCCTCCGAGCCCAAAAATACATCCGCACGGATGAGGCCGACCTCACCCACCGAGAGTCCATGAGAGGATCTAGCCGCAAGTCTGCCCGTTGAGCCAAGCGGACCCTCTTGCCCCCAGCACCCTGAGCCACCCCGTCGGTCGGAGCATGGGCGTCGTAGCCTCGCCCCTCGAAAGAACGAGCTCACACCTCTCCTTGCCCCTCGCTCCCACATCCTCCTGGAGATCGAGGGTGAGCCTTACCTCCAACGACCTCCACCCATGAAGAAAGGCCTCCCCGCGACAAGAGCCGCTACTGCTGCTTCCACCGAGATTACGGACATGACACCTATAGCTGCTACCACTTAAAGCGTGCTATTGAGGAGCTCATCTAGCGAAGTTATCTTGGGAAATATGTTCAGAAGATGCTCCCACCGATGCCAGCCCTCATGGGACCCCCACCTGTTCAGGCCACCATCGACAATGCCCCTACAGAGTGGACAGTCGGGATGGTATCATGGGGGGCAGCTTCTTCACCTAAATGGCCGAGAGGGGAGAAAGCGTTGGGCAATGTAGTTCCTAGTGGGGGATCGGCGGTTGTTGAAAATGTAAATAATGAAGGCGTCGTCATCTCCATGATGATCGCCAAACACTCTATAAAAAGGATATTAGTTGATAATGGCAGCTCAGCTGACATCCTTACCTACGATGCATTTGTTAGGATGGGATTATCTCCTGACTCTCTTCAGCCGTGCGGTTCCTTTAATGGATTCACTGGGGATTCCGTGAGGGTCGAGAGCGAAATATCCTTGCCTGCGACGATCGGAACGCCGCCAAGCCAGAGCACGATCATCATGAAGTTCTTGGTCATGCGGGTCCCTCTGGCATACAATGCCATCCTCGGACGATCATGCCTAAATTTGTTGGATGCGATCATCTCCACCCGATGTCTTGTGCAGTCCCCTACTAGCGGAGGTATCAGGGAGATGCGGGGCGAGGTTAGCCCAGTCCTACCCTGTTATCACGCAGCGTCAGTCCTTAGGATTCCGAGTCGGCCTCAGAAGTGCTTGACCCTCGAGAGTCCAACAAAGGAGAGAGCTTGCCGAGCGGCTCCTAACTTTTCCCTCGAGAACGACCCGATGAAGACTGTGCGCATCGACGGACTCCTCCCTCTGGAGGATCGTGACCGCCTCCTGACCTTCCTGTGGGCCAACTGGACATATTTGCTTGGTCGGCGTCCGACATGCCCGGTATTCCCCCAGAGGTGATCACCCATAAGCTCAACATCGATCCAAAATATCTACCGGTTCGCCAAAGGAAGAGGAGCTTTGCTTCCGAGTGGCAAAAGGCTATCGATGAGGAGGTTAATAAGCTGCTCGCCACTGGTAATATCCGAGAAGCACATTACCCAGTTGACTGGCCAATGTGGTCATGGTACGAAAGGCGAGTGGGAGTTGGAGGATCTGCATCGACTTCACCGACCTGAATAAGGCATATTTGAAGGACAGTTTTTCTCTGCCCCGGATCGATCAGCTGGTGGATTCCACCTCCGGTCATGAACTTCTCAGCTTCATGGATACTTTCTCCGGATATAACCAAATCAAGATGGATCCAAGCGACGAGGAGCACACATCCTTCATAACAGAGAAAGGCATTTATTGCTATAAAGTGATGCCCTTTGGTCTCAAGAATGCGGGAGCGACATATCAAAGGTTGATGAACAAAGTCTTCTAAGACCAACTGGATCGGAACATGGAGGTATACGTGGACGATATGTTGACAAAAAGCATATGCGCTTCTGACCACGTCTTCAACCTAGAGGAAACTTTCAACAACCTCCGCCATTTCCAAGTCAAGTTGAATCCCAAAAAGTGTGCCTTCGGTGTTACGACGGGCAAGTTCCTGGGCTTCATGGTGACCCAGTGAGGGATTGAGGCGAACCCTGAGAAGATCAGCGCCATCCTCGATATGAGGCCGCCATCTAGCAAGAAGGAGGTGCGGTGGCTTACGGGCAGGGTGGTGGCTCTAAGTCGTTTCCTCTCCAAGTTGCCCGAGCGATGCTTGCCCTTCTTCAAAGCCCTGCGGAAGGTGAATAGCTTCGAATGGACGAATGATTGTCAAAAGGCCTTCGACGGCTTGAAGGTGTTTCTGTCTTCCCCGCCACTCCTGTCGAAACCAAAAGATAGGGAGAGCCTTTTTCTCTACCTTGCCACCTCTTCAGAAGCCGTTAGCTCTATCTGGTGCCTCGATGCTGACGGGACCCAAAGACCCATCTATTATTTGAGTAAGGTGCTTCACGATGCGGAGGTTAGATACTCCAAAACTGAGAAGATCATTTTCACCTTGATCATCTCTGCTCGACGCCTCCGCCCATATTTTCAAGCTCATCCCATCGTGATACTCACGGACCAGCCCCTTCCGAGCCATCTTGGCTCGCCCGGACACCTCAGGCCGACTAGCTAAGTGGGCATCAAGCTGGGAGAGTTCGACCTCTCTTTCCAAGCCCGGCCGGCTTTGAAGTCCCAAGTCCTGGCCGACTTCCTGGTCGAATGCACTTGGGCCGAGGAGCCGACTGGGGAGGCTCCCATAAAGCAGACTGTCGCTGAGCCGAAGGATGATGGGGAGTTCTGGATCCTCCATGTGGATGGCACCTCAAACTCCCAAGGAAGCTGTGCCGGCCTCATTCTTGCAGGCCCAGACAGGAGATGGTGGAGTGCACCCTCCGGTTCTTGTTCGAGGCCACTAATAATCAGGCCGAGTACGAGGCCCTACTAGCAGGGCTAAGACTCGCTCAGGAATTTGGAATAAAGTGCCTCAGAGCTTTCATCGACTCGCAGCTCATCTCCGGACAGATCAATGGAGAATACGAGGTGCGCGATCCCGCCATGGCCCAATACCTGGGTAAGGTCCGACTCCTAGTCTCTCCACTCTCTTACTTCAGCATTAGCTATATTCCTCGAAGCGAGAATGCTAAGGCTGACACCCTCTCCCGGCTAGCCACTTCTACTGACGACATCACGAGGAATGCCTACATTGAACACTTGGAGAGGCCCAGCATAGAAGACAAAGAAGAGGTCCTCCCGCTCACTCAAGAGCCGACTTGGATGGATCCCTACATTCGTTACCTCACAGACGACACTCTCCCTGCTGACCGCAACAAAGCTAAGCTACTCAAATGGAGAGCCTCCAAATTCACCCTCCTGGACGGACGCCTGTATAGGAGATCATTTTCTTACCCTTTGCTCAAGTGCGTGGGACCTACTGATGCTGATTACATCCTCAGAGAAATCCATGAAGGCATCTACGGGAATCACCTAGGGGTAGATCTCTGGCTCAGAAGGCTCTCCGACAAGGGTACTTCTGACTTACCATGAGGGAGGATGCCGCTAAGTTGGTGCAAAAGAGTGACGGCTGCCAGTGCCACATGCACATCTAGCACCAACCCTCTATCCCTTTGAATCTACTCTCAGCCCCATGGCCCTTTGCCCAGTGGGGAATGGACATCCTCGGACCATTCCCCCCGGCTTCAAGATAGCGAGGTTCTTGATTGTCGCCATCGACTACTTCACCAAGTGGGTCGAGGTCGAGGCGCTGGCCAAAATAACTGAGAGCAAAGTCAAAGCCTTCTTTTGGAAGTCAGTCATATGCCACTTCGGCCTTCCTCACACCCTCATCACGATAACGGTCGCTAGTTTGACAACGCCACATTCAAGACCTTCTGCGACGAGTTGGGCATCCACCACCGATTCACCTCCGTCGGCCACCCACAGACTAACGGGGAGGCTGAGGTCATGAACCGTACCATCCTTAGGGGGCTCAGAACCCGGCTGGATGGATCCAAAGGCGGTGGGTAGAAGAGCTTCCTAGCGTCCTATGGCCTACCATACGACCCCAAGGGCTCCGACAGGCGAGACCCCCTTTAGTCTAGCCTTCAGGTCCGAGGCGGTCATCCTCGTGGAGATCGGACTGCCGAGCCTGCGCATGGAGTCCTACAACGAGGAAGACAACTCTACTCAGCTGAGGGCGAACCTCGATTTCATCGACGAAGTACATGATCGGGCGTGACTGCGTATGGCAACTTTTTGCCAACGAGCAGCCAAGTACTACAATGCCCGGGTCCATCCTAAAGTATTTTGTCCTGGAGATCTGATTCTAAGGAAGGCTGAGGTGTCCAAGCCGACGGAGGGGGCAAACTATACGCCAACTGGGAAGGTCCCTACCGTATTGCTGAGGCGCTCCACCAAGAAGCGTACCGAATTGAAGAACTCAACGGCCGACCTATCCCGTGTACCTGGAATGGATAACCTTCACCGATATTATCAATGATGTATCTCTCTGCATTATGAGTAAAGGACCTCCTTCAACACCAAAGTCGTTCCTTCTTTGCGTCCGAGGACCAGATCCCTTAAAAGGAGCTCCCACATCAGGGCCCATGGGACACCACTCGGCCCGGCACGGCGGTGCCCCCAGATGGTTAAGACCCTAAAATCCCTGTACCCGGCGAGTGCCCCTCGCAGGTTTCTCAAACCCCCAAGGCGGTTTAAAAGGAGCTCGCCCACATCAGACACCACTCGGCCCCGGCACGGCAGTGCCCCCAAGTGGTTAAGACCCTAAAGGTCCTGTACCGGCGAGTCACCCCTCGCAGCGGTTTCTCAAACCGAGGGTTTAAAAGGAGCTCGCCCGCATCAGGGCCCACGGGACACCACTCGGCCCCGGCACGATGGTGCCCTGAGTGGTTAAGACCCTAAAGGCCCTGTACCCGATGAGTCGCCCTCGCAGCGGTTTCTCAGACCCCTAAGGCAGTTTAAAAGGAGCTTGCCCGCATCAGGGCCCATGGGACACCACTCGGCCCCAGCACGGCGGTGCCCCCAGTGGTTAAGACCCTAAAGGCCCTGTACCCAAGTCGCCCCTCACAGCAGTTTCTCAAACCCCCAAGATGGTTTAAAAGGAGCTCGCCCGCATCAGGGCCCACGGGACACCACTCGGCCCCGACACGGCGGTGCCCCCGAGTGGTTAAGACCTTAAAGGCCCTGTACCGGTGAATCGCCCCTCGCAGCGGTTTCTCAAACCCTCGAGTGGTTTAAAAGGAGCTCGCCCGCATCAGGGCCCACGGGACACCACTCGGCCCTAGCACGGCGGTGCCCCCAAGTGGTTAAGACCCTAAAAGCCCTGTACCCGGTGAGTCTCCTCACAGCGGTTTCTAAACCCCCAAGATGGTTTAAAAGGAGCTCGTCCGCATCACGGCCCATGGGACACCACTCAGCCCCGGCACGGTAGTGCCCTGAGTGGTTAAGACCCTAAAGACCCTGTACCTAGCAAGTTGCCCCTCGCAGCGGTTTCCACACCCCCGAGGCGGTTCGAAGGGAATCAGATGACTCTTAATTCTTAGGTCGCCTTCCGGGCCTCAGAAGGCTCCTAAACAGTCATGATTTTGCCTTAGCGGCTCCAGATTATCCCCAACGGACTTCGCCCACCAGAGTAGCATTCGGAGTCGGCCTCAAAGATGCCTCCTTGAATCTTACAGCCTGGCGCCCATTCAAGCTATTTCGCTGAGTTCATACGCAAATTCCTAGAATACTCTCAAAAGCCGCTCAGAACCACCCGGGTTCTCCCTCATGGCCAGCGGTTAATTGATTTACTTAGCTGGTCGGGGACCAGATGATTCAAAGTTTAGTTGGCGGCCCGGATTTTTGCTGACTTGTTCAAGTTATTGTCAAGAAAGTAGACAAGGTCGGAAGGCAGTCTAAAGGAAAGATCTTTCTAACTGTGAGTAGATTGCCTCAGTAAGGACTCTCTGAGTTCGTGGGAGAACTCTAAAGGCATTTCTAAATGGCGTAGCCGGTGCCATGTTACCCCAGCTAATTATGAGCCTATCCAGTGGCGCGAGTTTCTACAAACCTATTCGGTTACCCTCATGCCTAAGTCCGGGGATCCGCGTGGCACCTCCGACATACATGATACTCGCAAGCAGAGAAACAAGACATTTGAAGAATAACTCCTTTTTCATTAAGTACTTTAGAATGATTACAAAATTTGATCCGGGGTCAGTTACAAAAGAAAAAGAAGAAAGAAAAGTACAAAGTGCAAAAAACAAAAATGCGAGATATTTCAGGGCTCACTTGGCCCCAGCTCCTCTCCGGCCTCTTCCTCCTCCGCCGTTTCCTCGCCGCTGAGATCCCCGGCCTGGATCTCTTCAAGGTCGGAGATGCTAATGTTAAAGGCCGGACACCTTCGCCTTACAAAGGTCAAAGCCCCTGGTGTAGGCGTCGAGGCTGCCTCAACAACTTCCTGTTCAAACTCCGCAGAAGCCTTGTAGCTGGCAACGCGGTCTTGGCTCGAGCCTCAGCCTCCCTGGCTTTCACCTCGGCTCCTCGGGCCTTCGCCTCAGCTTCCTAACCTTCACCTCAGCCTCCCTGGCCCGCGTCTCGGCCTCCCAGGCCCGGCCCTCGGCCTCCTCGGCGCGGGCACTAGCTTCGTGAGCTTGGGCCACCGCCCCGGCCCGCTCATGGCTCGCATCAACCGCCGCTCTCTCAGCCGCGGCGGCCCTTTCCATACGGCCCGGACCTCGTCCATGGCCGTTTCAACCCGGTTCTCCGACTGCTAGAGCTAGCAGGTCAGCTCCTTAATTCTTTTGCTGGCCATCTCCAACCTGGCTGATATCAGCTCCAGCTTAGTCTCGGCCGCGGAGGCTCAGTTGCTCTCAACTTCGGCCCGGCACTCCGCCTCTCTCGCTCGACCAGGTCTTCCTCTCGAGCCTTGGCCTCATTCTGCTGCTGAGCAAGCTTCTCAGACAGTGCCTGGCTCTGCCCCTTATACTTCTTGACCCGGTCTAGGGTGCTCGAGAGCACCTCCCCCGAGTGGGTCACCGTCGAGTGGAGGGCGAAGGCTCCGTTGGCCAGCTGCATCAAAGAAATTCGTCAGCCACAGGTCAACCGAAGCATGTCAAAAGGAAATTAGGACCGAATGGTTACTTGGAGCACATTCACGATCACCATATCGAGGATGACGGCATGGATTGCCGCCCCATCTCCTCGTCGGTCTCTGAGGTCTGCGCCCTTGATAGAAGGATGGCTGCCCGTGCAGCATCCTCCATGGTGGGAAGTTGGGCGCGGGCCGCACCAGCCCCCCTAACGTCTCGTCGATCAGTCGACGGGCCAAGCAGTGCGTGGATCGCTAGGACGAGTTATCAAACTCGGCCCTATGCTTGATGGGCCTCCTCGCCTTGGCATTGGAACTCCTAACTGCTGCCTCCCCCTCTTCGGTAGGCGAGGGAGCCCTCTCCACCTTCGGCTCGGTGGGAACCAGAGGGTCTCTTGCAACTACAACCTGCCCCACCTCGGCCAAATCCGCGGCAGCAGGGGTCTCCTCCTCGGGGTCTAAGACCACCACGACTACCTCAATGGTGGTCAGGATCTCCCCTTCTTCTCGCTCGGCCCCAGCCGGGATGGGGACTGCCCCTTCAGCCGGCACCTTCCCGGTCGGCTCGTCCGTGGGCGCCTGGGCCGCAAGGATCTTCGGGGCTTGGGCCAGCTCGACCTGAGCTTTCTTTCGTGCCTTCTTGGCCGGCCTTGTTTTTCGCCTGCCGCCAGCCTCTTCTGGCGCAGGGCAGTCTCCAACCTCTAGTGGTAACCTTCATTGCTGCATAAAGAATAAATGTTAGTACACGAAAAGAAGAAAAGAAGAAAAAAAATTTCTGTAAAATGGCAAAGATAGCGTCCGATCGAGGGCGAGAAGGATAGGTTTCTGTGCTCACCAACTGTCGGGGCCAACTCAGCCTCATACAAGTTCTCCTCGGACAGGAGATCCTTGTAGGAAGGAATATGAGAAGACGAGAAGTGGCGGAAGAGCTCCCTGTCCTTGGCACTCACAGCCGAGTTCTCATTGGAGCTGACATCCGGTTCCCTCCAGTCAGTCCTCACCCCCTCCACATGGGCAAAGAGGTATCGAGATTTCCATCCCCTAATTTTGGATGGAAGACCTAATGGGAGGGCCCTACCTGGCCTAGCGGTAAATACCCACAGGCCCCCTCGCTCTGGCGGCGGAGCTTGTAAAAAGCCCGGAATAGAGACAGACTGGCCACGAAACCCTAGAAATGACAAAGGATAACGAAGGCGCAGAAGATCCGAATCGAGTTCGGAGTCAACTGCGCCAGCACTAACCTATATCTATTCAAAAGATTCAGGAAAAAGGAGTGGAAAGGAAGCCATAGCCCGCACCGAAAGAACTCTTCGTACAGAGCGACCCGACCCGGGAGGACAGAGGTCACTCTGTCTTCAGGTCTGGCATGGACAATGGATAAAATCGGGAACCCTATACATAACCCTAAGGGCCTCTACCTCTTCATGGGTCATGGTGGAGGCGATCCCCCTGGCCCCGCCGGGTTAAGGCTAACAGCTGGAGGAGATGCCGGACGTCGAGAGGAAAGAGGGACTGCTCTCACCAAGGGGATTTGGGCAGATGGTTGGTCGCTCATCCCCGGCTGGTCGCAGATTGTGATCCCACCTAACGGCCAAGGCAATTGGCTAACGAATGAAGTATGGTCCTCATCAGGGGAGGAGGACGAGTCTACTACTGGTCTCTTGCCCTCTTTGATGGTCCTATGGTCCATGAGTCAAAGGTGAAGGGTGGAAAATGGAAACTAACCTGGAAGTTAGTAGGAAGACGAGGGCTGAAGGTCTCAGGTCGCAGGGGAGCTCAAAAGGGGAGAAAGCAGGAAGGCAGTTGCAGTGTAAAGCTTTCTCCCGAACCCATGGGGTGCCTTTTATACTCCTATTTCAAATCGCATCGTCCAAGAATCCGCCGCGTGGCTTTCACCTATTGCGCCGCATCCTCAGGCACTGGCCATCTCGCCTGCGCCCGAGACACGCCGTCTCGTTTCAGCCGAAGGGCGGGATCCCCAACCAATGATAGTACTTGAACAACGGAGAAGCAATGATGGAGCCTACCTTTTTTCATCCTTCGAAAAAGCGCCCCTTCGAGACACCCAATTCCAACGTCAGCTCCCACCTACCGTATAATTACGGAAGATCTTCGAAGCAACATTGCCTTGGGAAGGCGCGCCAGTTCATCCGCCATTAAGGGCGCCCATGATCGGTTATCGATTTTTGAATTTTTGCGCCCCTCTTGCCCAAAGGACAGCTGGCGCGTGGCCCTTCGCGCTCAGGAACGGGGGGCATCTGATGTGGCTAAAGGCCATGGGAGTAATCACAGCAAAATCAACCACGTGGCGCGGACACATCGAGCCAGCCGAGGCGGCCCCGACCTCTTCAGGTTGGCCCCGTCGGCCCCGGCTTCTCCAGTTGGGCCGAGGCGGCCCCGACCTTTTTAGGTCGGCCCCGTTGGCCCCGGCTTCTCCAGTCAGGCCGAGGCGGCCCCAACCTTTTCAGGTCGGCCCCGTTGGCCTTGGCGTCTCT